>JBBKCR010000141.1:6016634-6051734 GCA_037577295.1 Ladigesia roloffi
TTCGTGTTTAATGTTTCGAGGTTTCATGTTTTATGTTTTATGTTTCGAGGTTTCTTGTTTTATGCTTCGAGGTTTCATGTTTTATGTTTCGATGTTATTATGTTTCATGTTCTCAGTTCTCATTCTCCTGGTTTCGGTTGTTTGAGTGATTCTCTATTCCCTGTCTGTCTGAGGTACCTTTCTGTGTGTATTATTCTTGTTTTGCCTTGTCCTAATGTTTTATTGTTCCCCTATTCCCTGCAGACCCGTGTTCCCCCCGTTTTTCCCCTGGTCCTGGTTCCCTGGATCTCCTGTCCACATTAACCCCGGCCGTCTGAGGTGTTCTCAAGCTGGGGCTCCTGTTTATGTTCTTTCTTTAGTTTGATGAGCACGGGTCCTCTGTCTGTATTCCCATTGGTGTTTCTGTATGTTTCTGGTTTTCAGTTATGTAATTGTATGCATTTGGTTTCCCGAGTTGGTTTTGTTATGTGCAGTAGACATTAAACTCATGTCAGTGTATCTTTGGCGTCCACTCCTTCCCTTCCTTCACCCTGATTCTTGACACGTTGAAAGTAGTATTTTTTATAAGCATATATAATATTAAAGTCAGAACTAGCAGCTTTTGGTTCTAATATGAACGGCAGGGCTAATCTAGATTGTTTTCTTGGGCTCTCAGATTTTATAATTAAGGGCATGTTAACTTAGAGACGCAAATACTTACATTTTGGGGTTTCAAGGTTTTAAGTTTTTAAGCAAACACCATCACATGTATACATATGCTAAAATGTATGTATGCTAAAAATATCACTAAAATGCGTGTGTGTGTGTTGAACTAAACAGTGTGGGTTGAAGGTGCAATCTACAGAATGTTCCTATGGCTCAGACACCTACCTAGTATGCTCGTGTATATTGTTAAAAATAAATATAACGGGAAGCATACTAGCTCCCATCAGTTCATCTTTATATTACGTATATAACATTAACAAGTACTAGTCATGAAAACACATTTATATAGAACTGACCCAGAATGTATGATTTAGAAACACACCGCAAGGCTCCATTGTTTACCCCGTTTGAAGATTTTTAAAGGCTGAGCTACAACTTGAACAATTCATAAGGTATCAATAGAGCTGCCCCATTTTCCATTCATAGCAGAGCTTGCCAACTTTGAGGGGATATTCTTAGCTGTGTTGAAAGCACAGACCAAAATAACAATGCATGGGGCATACGGCTGAGAGCTGTGCTGATTAGTCTCCTGATACAGGCCACTGCGCTTAAGAATTTAGTGTGGAAAAATACTAAGTAAAAAAAAAAAGTCTCCTGAATATCACATTCATTCCACAAAGCCTGTAAAGCATCGCATCTGAAAATCAGACTCTGTTGCTGCAAATCCAGGCCAGGGTTAGCAGGCAAGAACATCACTTTAAAAAAAGGAGAAAAAACACCTACACTTTTTATTCACACTTTGTTTAACATCACACACAACTTTGGACTGAATATGTCTGATATGAGGGGCTCTCCACACACACCTAAGGCACAATACGAATCAAGTGTGATAGGAACGTGATTTGACACATTAATCATGTTTTTTTCTCCCAGACACAACTCTTTTATTTCCCCGATACACCTGGGCTTTGACTGGCATGTAATTTCAAGCTGGTGGAAAATGTAAATTCTGCCAGACAAAGTGTTGAAGGAATAACATAGTTCTGACACTGACCACTCTTAAATGATTACAGGTCGATAAGATTGTGTTGCACCTCTGGATTACAGTAATTTAAGTGCCACCTGAACTGAGGCTTGAGTGACACATGGCTTGAGTGACACGTTGCGATAGGCTCCACGTCAAACCCTTAAAACAAGACATAATCACATTATCTCTGCTGTTCATGCATACTTATGAGCCAAAGCAATAAAGCTGATATCATACATATTACTTCTTTTAGCAGCTCTTAGTGGCACCTCATAGGTTACATTCAGCGCTTTGAATAATTACCGGGATTACTCAACCTCAGCGGGAAGCTTTGTCGTTTATTACAAAGCCTGAACAAATCACATGTGCCGTTCACCTAAAGGGACAGTTCACTCAAAATGTTAACGTTGTTATAAATGACAGAATGCCAATAGGGACCAATTAGCATTATGTGCATGGGGGCATACTAAATGGTCCCCATTTGATTTCCCACATTGCTAGCCACATTAGCATCTATGGGTGATTCAGAAATTGTGTTAGAAAACCAAAAACAACATTACAATTTGATTTCATTTCTTTACTAAGAAAACAAGAGCTCATCAAGAGCCTATCAGTGAGCTCATAAATGAATGGAAATGGACACTAAAATTGTAATAATCATGGAACTAATGCTTAAAATTCGCAAAAAAACTAAACAAAAAAAGGATCCGGAATATGAAACAAACTGGTTATAAGAAGTAACAATCTTCTACACCAGCGGTCCCCAACCCAACGGGCTGCACGGAAAAATTACAGAATTTCATTTTTATTTACTATCAGACTACACAGTGTTTTATTTTCAAAAAAAATATTTCTTAAATTAAACCATGTTGTGATGAAATAAATTTTGGGGACCACTGATCTGTGTATAAACCCAGCCCCCACCCCCTGGTCCGCGGTAAAATTGTCAAACGTTGAACGGTCTGCGTTGATAAAAAGGTTGGGGACCGCTGTTGTACACCATTTTACAACAATTCAAGTGTAAGGTTTTGAACAGGTTATGAAAAATTGCCATTTCATTCACATGTCATTAACATATCGTATCTCTAAAGATGTCATGCTTAGCCTAGGAACTTTCCCTTAGCAGCTATATTACTGTAAGCCTGTCCATTTTTTACACAGACAATATTAGGAGATACCTAATGTTTGGTGTATACCAAATGCTTTCCATCCAACAAACTGATGTTCAGTTCACCAGCAAACACACCGTACCACAGAGATAAGTCTGTTTGGGTATGACTACATTCACTTGTATCTGTAGCATGATTAAATGACTAAAATTGCTAAGGATAAGAGTACCCACCACATGCATTAATGTAAGTTTTTATACAAAGGGAAACACAAATGTATCTGTCTGACTCTTGTCTTCACTGTTAATGTTTATTTAGCTTAGACACCTAGAATAAAGTCAAATACTCAGGACGATATCAGGCCAGGTGACCTGTTCTGCCAGGGACTTGTTGGGGATTGGCGGAGTGGAATTGGCAGGAGATTTTAAAGGATGTCTAGGGGGAAGATGAAGCATGCAGATCTCGCTAGTCTCTGTGAGACAGTGTTTCCCCTCTGCACGTCGCTACTGCTTTGTGCTTGCTCACAATCAAATTATGGCTATGGGTTAGGGCTTGTCTTTGTACTATCTACCCTGATTATGAGTAAATCATATAATTCTATCTGATGCGTTTTGGTCGTGGTTGGTAGGCTGGATCTGTAGATTGTTTTATCTTTTGTTCATGTTCCGGGAAGTAACAACTGGCAATGACACACAACTAAACAAAGCTTTTAAAAGATAATTGCTCAAAAGGAACTTTGTGTCATCAAAGTGTCATTTCACTCATATACAAGGATTTAGAGAGATGAAATGGTGATGCTCAGGTTCCACAGTGCAGCAGAAATAAGACAACAGTGTAAATAAAGATGTATACAAAGAAGTGTAAGAATCAGACCTGTCCTGAGTGTGTAAAGCTCAAAACATATAAATACAGGCTAAATATGCAATGATTAAAAAAAGTGAAACCTAGTAGAGAACTGTGGAAACAGTACAAACAGTGTAGAGAGTATAACAATATAAAATAAGTATAAACAGAAGTTTAAGTATGTAATAACCAGTATGAGTATAGAACAAACATCTATATAGATAAGCAGAAATACAAGCAGACTCATCTGTCTCTGTATCTGATAAACAGCAAATCTAATTTTAACACTCTTTTGATTATTGTAAGTCAAAAACAACATGAGTGCTAGTAGCTCTACCTCTTTATGGACAATATTTAGACTGCTCAGTGTGGCTTTAAAATGAACTACAGAGACCTTATGTGTCATTTAAATTGCAAACATTTTGATCTTTGTTATTCTGTAATTCAAAATGTCCGAGCAGTCTTAACAACCATAGACTGTTTATAGTCTAAACATACCACGCTCAAGTTTACAAAAAAAAAATACTTCACAAATGCTTGTGATTATTCAAATACATTCAAGGCACTTGACTTCAGTCTCAAAGTGCAGGTTTTAGTTTACAATAGGTTACGTTTGGAAAAGATTTTATAGGTACACTTCATGATCACCGCAGTCATTGTGTCCATCAACATGAGTTACAGGGGATATTTATGTAGCCTGCATCAGAAAAACAATAATATATTGTGAAACCACTTCAAATGTATCAGAAGCTCAGTTAATGATTAGCATGCTGTGAAACATGGTACATGGTTGTATTAAGAAAATGAGCACAGCCAGCTAAGATGTTTACCTTGATTAGACATAAACAAAACTTTATCCCCGCTGGGCTACCCACGTACTGTAACATAAACCTTTAAACACCTCCTTACATTCCTGCTCACTCATTGTTTAATATAGAAAGAAGTGTGTCAAATACATCGATTTTAAACATTCAGTTAGTGCCACCGTATTAGACAAGGTAATATTTTATCATTATTTTTATTGATGAAAAAATATTGTTGATTAGCTGCTGTTCCTGCAAACTTGTCAGTACAGGATGAAATTAAATATAAATGTAATTTTTTACTTAACAATAAAATATATAGATCAGATTTTGGTACTAAAATCCAATTGTATGAGATTTATTCGAGGTTGCTGCACAAATACCCAGTGAACTCCCAAAGTACTATATATACTGAATAATGTATTACAGTCCAAAGTAATTAAAACAATACACACAATAATTATGTAGATACATAACATATGTAACATAACTTGACAAATGGTCAAATCAAGGTTATTAATATGTGATTTTGCCCCTGCTTTCCTTCAGTAGCATCAATGGGTCTACTGTGAAGGAGTTACAGTACATATTCAAACATTGCTGTGAGGATTTGCTTGCATTCAGCCACAAGTATATTAGAGAGCTTTCATTGGGCACAGTGACCATAGGCTCATGTGTGGCTGTTCCTCTGTCACTCATTTTAAAAGCAATATATTTAACTGAAGATCGTATTTACAGTTACAAGGTGTTCAGTTGCAAATACTGCCTGTTAACGGGGTTAAAAGGTGTAAGTTAGTTCAGTTCAGCTTTTCAAGAATTGGATCTACATGTTCTAAAATTCATTTCCAGCATGTGGTATCACCATATCAAATATCTACAAATGTGTTGACATGTCAGTTTACATGGAATTTTTAAGAGTCGCTTTTTGTCATAAATTGTCATTTTTTTATTACATTTTTAAAAGCAATACAACAGAATTAGATTCCTACAGAAAGAAAGATGTATTACACCTTGTACTCTGCCAAAAGTGAACCCTTCTACCCTCTAACCTAACCAGAGTTGCAAAAGGAAGAATATGCTTTCTGAAATGCTTTTAAAGAATCCTATCTGTCAAAGAGCCCCTTTGCCAGCTTGAGATACGGCAGAACAGAAATAGCACAAATGCACAGTGATTTATGCATATCTTATGGTGCATTCTCTGCCCTGAAACTCCATTGTCCTTATAAATCCATCTATCCCATGCTGTCATGAATCAGAGGGTTCAAAGGAGCACATATTGGCAGGGGATAAACATGCCAGGGAGCGTTTCATTGAATTCCACTGATTCATGTCTACAGTAAGACAAGCTCGTTCAGCACCTGCTTTCTCTTACCCTTACCATGCATCAGCAACAGACTGCAGTCAACAGATACATTGCGCAGACACAGGCACAGCATGTTCATAAATCTTTGATGATGAACCATTGCGGCAGAGAATTCAACCAGACTAATTTCAGTGTCGAGCGATATTCAAACTCCTTAACACCAACCTAATGACCTATGTGAACATGTCACAATTGGGGCAATACGCATTTTACAAAAGTGTAATAGGCATTTGGACAGATGACAATGTCACTATCGCTGGCACCGCTCTTAAGAAGCTTTTTCATTAGTCACTGCTATTCCATCCACTAATCTACCACCTCTCTACTAATATTTAATTTTTTTAAATGTGTGGAACAGTCTAATCTAATAGCTGTATTATATCGACTCCCAGTATTGAGATGCCTGACCACTGCACCAACAAGGACTTCAATGACGTTGCATTCAAATACATACTTTTATATGAAGTTGGTCCCTCTTTGCAGTTATAACAGCTTCCACTTTTCTTGGAAGGCTTTCCACAATATATTGGAGGTCTCCGTTATAAATCATCCCTAAAAATATTAGATGAGTTTAAGGTCAAGGCTCAGGTTGGGAGCAGTCAGGTTCTCCCACACTAAACTCATCCAACCATGGACTTTGTGAACTGGGCCACATTCATGCTGGTAAAGGTTCTTCCTCAAACTGTGTACACAAAGTTGGAAGCATAGTGTTGTTCTAAATGTCTTGGTATGCTTGATATAGGTAGGTTTGAAATACACCTGAATTCTGTAACTGAGAAGTTTGTCCTAATTGAGTGGCTGATTTTAGGAGACACTGTATTTGAAAAGCTGTAAATGATTCATATATCATTTAAACACTGATCAAAACAGCAATTATTGTGTAGTTTATTATAGCAAAAGATCCATCCTGTCAGTGCATTCAGTGTAGACTGTTAGCGTGTTCCCATTAGAAGATGTTAATCGTGTTGTGACACACCGTAATTAGCATCTTGGAATAAGTATATGCTTTTAAAAGCTCTGATTAAAAAAATACCATGAAGCGATCCTTAATAGGACGGCAACTTTTGGGATGAACTGGACCATCTACTGGAAATCGATCATACTCCAGAAGCTTTAAAATAAGTTTTTTTTTTCCCAACAACCTTTGGCACAGTCCCTTGACATGTGTATATTAGTAAAAGAACCGCATAACTACAGATTTGCAACCACTGCATCGATACATACAATCTGAATCAACATGTATCCCGGGAGAGAGGTCATGGTGCTGTTTATGGCCAGAGTATGAAACTATACATTTTGTCCCTCTCTGCAGAGGAGACCATTTTTCTAACGTGATCTATCTCTTGCCTTTTTCAGCCTTCTCTTGTCAATTTTAATTTCAGAGATTGGCAATGATGAAGGCGGCAAACAAGACAGTCAGAGGATGACATGTCTTAGAATGACAGCAATTAAAAAGAGACTAGAAATGAGAATTGGAGCTCGTAGGAGAGAAAGGCTGTTAAACACTGAAAGAAACAATAATGGAAGTCCTGTCAGCGAAGTAATTTACCCCTAAAATATGAGCTGAGCAGTATTTCTGTCAAAACATGATGAAAAATGCTATTTTAGTGCTGTCTTTAATCTGATCAGATATTTAAAATGTTGCATTAACACTGCTAATGGTAAATTAATGGCGATGCTGATATGACTACACTTCTGAAAAAAAAGTATACAAAACACTCTTGAAACAATATTTTATCATAGTTATATAATTTATGAGTATCATAGATCGATTAGTTCCAAGAGGGGAAGGAGTCTATTTAATGAATGGTTTGTTATTGTATCCTTCACCTGTACTATTTGAATGAAAAAAAATATTAAGATTCATAATCTTAAACTAATTGTGAAAATCATTTTCCAGAGGTAAAAATTACATCTCTGGTCTGAGAGTATGTATTATACAGCACAAGGTCTATAGAGGGTGGTCTATCATATTTCTTCCATCACTACATTCTTTAAAGCACATATTTCTGGCTTGGATATATACTTTCAAGGAAGGTATTTAATTAGTATAAACTTTAAAAATATGTAGCAACCAGTTTGCTTTATTGTCAGGAGATTCTCAGCAGTGCCACACTTCCTTAGCAAGTGGTCCAAGGTCTTGCGTGGGTGAAGTGGCCCTCCCTCTCTCCCATGACTCAGCAAGAAGCTGGCCGATATGTGTATCTGTTAGATGATGTAATAGATTTGGCAGTGTCTGTCCTCATCCAAGCATGTTCAGTTGTCCAATGATGTTACATTAGCAACATTTTTAAAAGGATATTGGGGACACTTCATGTTCCGCAGAGAAGAAACATTCTGGCCAGCTTGGCTGGATTGACCCTGCTAGAGGCTGGAACCATTTTTTCATTTCTAGATTTTATTTCTAAAAATCCATTGACATGCTCTTCAAGGAAACAAGAGTGGTCCTTCTATTGCACCTATCCAAATAACTGTTTATTAATTTGGGCACAAGGTGCTCAAGAGTCTAAACTAATCTCCACTATTTAGAGATTTATCTAATCCTTTTAATCCCAACAGCCCAAATATTCTTTTTATTCTTAGAGTCAACAGAGACAAAAACACTGAAATCTAATAATGCGTCTTAGCTGACGTTACTTTATATGAACAAAAGTATTGTGATGCCTGGCCAGTTACCCCAACAGGGATTTTAATAATATTGCATTCAAACACATAGACTTTAATATGGACTTGGCTCAACCCCATTGCAGCAATGACAGCTTCCATTCTTCTTGGAATGCTTTCCACAAGATTTAGGAGTTTCTATGGGAATTTGTGCCCATTCATTCTGCAGAGCATTTATGAGGTCCTGCACTGATTTTGGATGAGAAGCTCTGGCTCACAATCTCTGTTCCAGTTCAGGCTAATGTGCTGGATGGGGTAGAGGTCAGGGCTCTGTGTGGGCTGTCAAGTTCTTACACACTAAACTCATATGAGCATGTCTTTAAGGACCCTGCTTTGTGCACTGGGGCACAGTCATGCTGGAATGAAAAATGTTTTTCCCCAAACTGTGTCCATCAAGTTGGAAGCATGGTGTTGTCCAGTATGTCTTGTTATGCCGAAGCGTTAAGATTACGCCACATGGATTCAATAACTAAGTTAAAGGACCACCTGAACTCAATAACTAAGGGTTGTGTTCAAATACATTAGTAAACGTATTAATGTAATAAATCAAAATATAAATGAGGTTGGAATGATATGATGTGAAACTAAATAAAAGTGATGCCATTAGGAAAATAGCCTTATAATAAATGAATGTGTGGGAGGGACACTTCTTGAGATGTCTCTTATATCAGCAGAGTTCAGCTCCATCATCGGTTTGACACACCTGCTGCTAATGCCCACGAAGAGCTTGATTAGCTGGATTGAGTCGGTTGATTACCGACTAAACTTTACAAGTAAATCTCCCAGAGCAAGCGTAGGCATTTTCTCTCACACAGTATATTGTTTATTTCTGACCAACAGAATTTATTTGTGTGCTTTCAGACCTGCCATGCAAATCAAAGTGTCCATCTTTGTCCTGATGGAAAATAAGTGAATACATTACAGACCTGGTAAATACGTGCTTTATAATTTGAAAGATATTTATGTGTTTTATTTCTAGCAGCCTTGCCAGGTGAGGCCCTGTATAGAGATATGTACTGTATTTAAATTTTAAGATTTTATGAAGGAGCAACTGGCATTCATGAAATGTGGAATGGATTTATGTGATATTAGGATCTAATCGATTAAACATGAAAGACTGCATTTTTCACATTCTAATACAAATACGACATCTTCAAGAGTGAACACTGTAAAGAGATTACACTCTTCAGAGTTAAACAGAAGATTTCGTAGCATTTGTTCCATTGGTCAGAAATCTGTTTTCTTTGACAAAAGAAACATTGATTTTTTTTCCTCAATTTACTCTTTCCCTTTTCCCTTAATTTGTTCATGAAGCAAAAATGGAATGCAGTGAGAGACATACGGGAATATGTTCAAAGACACAGTTTCCCCACAAGCTGCGTTAAGGCTGGATAAGGAAAAATAAATGGATGCACTCAGTGCCCTTAAAAAAGACAAATTCTTAATGTAGAGGAGATGCATTTAGTCTGGTTGAGAATCCATTTTTTGTTGTGCTTCTTTTCAGGACAGTCCAAGACCATAAGCACTCTGTGCTGCATGTATTATAGACATCCATCTATTATCTAAGCCACTTATTTTCAACCAGGGTCATGAGAGGTGCCGGAACCTGTAACAGCGCTCATAGGGCAAAAGGTGGAGGAACGCCATGGACATGGCAGGCATACATACTCACACCAGTTTAGCACCCCCAGTTTACCTGATGCCCATGTCGACTACAGATAAAAGCTGAAGCCTCCTAGCAGAAAACTACACAGACACAAAAGGAACAAGCAGATTCTACCCAAATTTGAAGGCAAATAAAAAATTTGAAACATTTCTGTCCAGGTAAACATGGGCCCCACAAAATAATACCAATTTAAATGTACTCCTAAAGGCACTATACGGTTCTTAGGTTCAAATGTGTCGAAATTTAATTTGTAATTTTCATTTCTGCATTCTGGTATTGCACTCAACTGACATAATCAACTATTACACCTTAACATTATAACCACCAACAAGATAGATAGATAGATAGATAGATAGATAGATAGATAGATAGATCCCCAAGGGTAAATTCAGAATAGCAACCTTCCCAAAGAGTCCAGTTCCAAAATCAGTCTATGTCAGGTGTTGTCACAGTTGAAGCCCCGACTGTGATTTACCTCTTGGAATATTTACAGGAAACCGAGGATCCATTTTAGGTTTTTATTTACGAAAAAGACAAAACAAAGGAAAGACAACTCAGCACAGGGGCTGGCAGGAATTACAAAACAAACTAACTGGTAAAACAGGAACAGACAAGATGAGGAACAGATGGGTGTGTGAGGCAATGGGCACATGAAGGGGAATGGAAACGAACCAACTTAAATACAAAAACCTAACAAGACATAATTGGACCTAAATACGAGACAGGTGAAACTAATACATGACATGTTGCGCAATGCTACACGGACACGGACATGTGACATACAACAACATTAACATAACACAGACATGTGACCACAGAACCCCAACAAAACAGGGATGTCAAAATAAGAGTCTATTAAAACTAACAGAAAATCAACCAAAAAGCAGAGGGAAAAAGGTCACCACTGACCGAACCGTAACAGGTGTTTCAGATTTGAGCAGGAACTGAATTTTGTGGGTAGATTTCCTGTAATGGTGATTATTTACATATGTTGCTTTTGGTTAAACAACTTTTCCAAATACAAATAGCCCTTTCAAAGGAAACCAGTTGTTAAAATATTTTTGTGTAGTTCATTTATTAAGATGTAAGCAAAGCCATTTTAAGCAGTTCGATGTGTAGGTTTTAGGTTTAGGTTTAGATTTAACATTGAGATTTAGATTTAACATTTACATATAAGATTTAACATTTAGATTAGATTTAACATTTAGATTTAGATTTAACATTTAGATTTATCATTTAAAATTTAGAATTAGATTTAACATTTAGATATTAGATTTAACATTTAGATTTAGATTTAACATTTAGTTTTAACATTTAGATTTAGATTTAACATTTACACTTAGATTTAACATTTAGAGATATGATTTAACATTTACATTTAGATTCAATATTTGCATTTAGATTTAACATTTATATTTTACATTTAAGGTTTAGATTTGACATTTAACATTTAAAATGTATATTTAGATTTAACATTTATATTTAACATTTAACAATTACGCAGCAAGGAAATGTACCAAAACCTAACACTGTTTTTCTTTTTTTTAACACATTTACTGTAGCCCTAAATGTGTGAAAATTGTGTGAACATTGTGCTAAATGATGAAGAAATGACACATCTAAATTTTTGAATGTGTTTTTACAAACGGCAACCCATACTAAAGGCTACCTCACAAAGAGTTACCCACAGCCTGGGAAGCCTAAACACACACACTGGAACAGACACCAGCATGGGTGCACAGCAGTACTTTAATCCAAAATAAACACCAAAACAGTTCAGAAAATAAAACAAAAATAAACTCCCCGCTGCTTTGGGCTGAATAAAACATGGGCTCACTCATTCCCTGTCCCTCCCTCTGTTCTCCGTTCTCTCACCAGTCTCTGTTCTCCAGCCTGTCTCCCTACTCCTTCTCAACGGTACCGGTACCGGTCCATGGATCAGTTGGTGCCGGTCCGCGCAAGAAATCAGTTTTATTAGAAATTTTTTTTTTTTTTAAAGATTCTCTTGGTTTCATTTTGGTCTCTTGAGCACCACTTGGATTCACGTTTGTTATATCCACAGTGTAAAAATCCCGGGGGAGAGATCCGTCCCCCTCCCTGTCCGCGGTAAAATTGTCAAGCGTTGACCAGTCCACAGTGATAAAAAGTTTTGGGGAACACTGTTTTAAAAGGCCTTGGCTCCTCCCTTGATGCTGTTCACCAGGCACCTGTCAAGGGAGGAGGCACCTGCTCAGTCTAGGTGACATATGAGCCACTTTTCCTCTCACATCGTAGATATGATTTTGGCCACACATGGATTTTTTAAACACATGTATGAAGTACTGTCAGGGCATTGTGAGGCAAAGCAGTACCAAAATAAAATTTCCAGATTCTGATTTGCCACCATTTTGCCATTGTCAGCATCACATATTGTAGATATACCTAGGTCTGCCTACATTATTCAGGACAGGAAAATAACAGAAATTTCTTCCACTGAAAGTTGCTTGTTATTATTTAGGGGGAAAAATGATTGACAGATCAGTGCATCAGACATTATGTTTCAGATCAATTCATTTCATTGTGAACAGCCACAAGATAAAAACATCCATTCTGTTTGTAAGACAGTACTTTGATTCCAGTAATCATTGTTTCATTTACAATACAATACTGTGATTGCTGTATTCCATATTCTGTAGTCTACGTGTCAGCTGCAGGAGCTTGTAAGACAAAAGGCCAGTGTGGCAGCCGGGTTAGCCCTGCAGCCTGTACATCACAATCAAGCTTAGAACATGTAGCTTTTATCTGTATATTTTAATGTTCTCCATTAAAAAAATACTCAGACTACACATTATTGGAAAGTGGATTGCAATATTCTGCTGTCAGCCCACTGAGTCAGCACCAACTGGGCAGTGGGCTGAGAGCTGACCGCTCGTGGCTATCACTCAGGAAAAACTCTTGCGCAGAGGAGGAGGAGGAGGCATCATTTATTACTGTTATGTAATTACTGTTATAAAGTGGAAATTAATCGTTCCCTAGTGCACTGCAGTAATATTAACACATGGAGAAACATGAATGCAGCACCACTGACATGTAAGATTTTTCCCTTGAACTTTTCTATAAATATTTATTGTAAGTAGTTTTCATTTCAAATGCAAAACAGAATCCTTTAGATTTAGCAAACAAAAAGGACAGTTTACTTTTAAAATGTTTAAAGGGAGATAGAGAATAAAAAGCAACTATTAATGAATTAATTCCTAATAAACTGACATATAATTAATGTGTTACATGACCATATTATATCAGTTAAAAACATCCTAATCAAAACAACAACTTTGAATTAGTTTGTTTTTAAATCAATGTCGGGATGATGGTGTCCTAGTGTGTAGGATACTTGCATCTGGACCAAGAGGTCACGGGTTTGAATCCTACCTTCAGCATACCACTACCTGTTTCCTGAGCAAGACCCTTATCCCCAAGATTGTCCCTTGTAGTTAGGGAATGGAAGTTGCTCCGGTTAAAAGTGTCTGCTAAATGCCATAAATGTAAATGTAAATCTCAACTACATGCAAAAATAATGAATACCAAATGCTTTCCCTTTTATTGTTGGCGTCTCTGGTAAACATGGACAAAAAGGTCATAAAATGTCATTGTCATAATTTAGCACAAAAACAACAAAATTATATTTGTGTTCCATGGTGCACTTGGGGTTTCAATAAAGGTGACACAGAAGCCAAACTCCTTAGTTTATTCATCAATATGTAGAAAATCTGATAAATGGAATCTAATGAGCAATGACTACAAATATATGCCTAAAAATCAGGTTTGTACATAATTCAGAATTGAATTGAGGCTGACTCCTAAATTCCAATTCAATTCTTGAATTTGAATTGAATTTCTATTGATGTCAAAAACAGGATCTAGAATTACAAAATTCGAAATTGAAGTGAAGGAAGCAGAATCGCAATTGTGACGGTGGCTGTTTTTAGCCACCGTTTTTGGGTTTGTGCACTATCTGTACTTCTGGGTTTATTTATGAGGGACTTTTATTTTATTTTTGGATAAGTATCACCTGTTCCTTGTGTGAGTCCCCTTAGCTTGTGTATTTAAGTTGGTTTGTGGCCCTCCTTCCTTTATCTGTCCATCGCCTCACTTCCTTTGGTGTCCTGTGCCTGTGTTTGGTGTTTTGGTATTCTTTGACGGCCCTCGAGCCAGGTTTGGTTTCTGTTTAGTATAGGGGTACTTTATTCAAAATCCCCTTCTTAGAGGTAGTTCATGGGTGAAGGCTCGCGCTTTCTCCGGTGACAGCAATTCAATACAAATTCAAAGAAATTCATATACATAAGTAAAGTGTTTAACAAAGAAGCTTTCCAATATATGTCAGATATGTTTTCATTACTTATTCTATAAATGATATTAGTTTGAACTACTTGAACAGATTACATTAACAGGAAATGTTTCCCCTCAGCAATGAGGGCTAAAAGCTCGAGTCACAGAACACATAATTAAGTTTGATTTACTGGAATTGTAATTTTGTGGAACACAATGGAACGTGACTCCATATCCCAGAATGCTTTGCTTTAACGAAGTATTTAAAATGGTTGCCAAACAATTTGAGGTGGACATTTGTTTGAAAGCTTATTTTCTACACAACAGTGGACTTTATAAGTTTTAGAAGTCCCTTACAACTTCAGATTACAAACGTTTATAGATATAACACCTGTAATAACAGCAACATGGAAAATAATATCAGGCCTAAAAGGTAATTTGAGGAGCTATTGGGAATTAGATGCAACCATGTTGCTCAATGTGTTTTGCATTGGAATAAATTACAACTGTAATGAAAATTACATATTGAATAAAACTAATCAAACATTGAGGGAGTAATTTATTTCAAGAATTTAATCATTATCTGTATGTTGGAACAAAATGTATGCAGGGTTGAGGAGTGACTATTTATGTGTAATATAATTGTGCTATTAAATTACAAATTAATGAATTTGTATGTGAGTTTCAGCACATTCCTTTTGTTGTATGACTGTGTGGAATGTCTTTGAATTGCCTCACATTTAATTCAACTTCCTGTCATTCCAACTCCAATTAAAATTCAACTTCCTGTGGGGCAGAATCAATTCAAATTCCAACACATGAATTGAATGGTGGCCAATTCTGAAATTATGAATTGTGCACAAGCCTGCTGAAAGTGCCCATTTACACTGTTTGACCAGTAGGTCAACTTGTATTGAAGAGAATGCATGTTTACCTAAACCCAATTACAGTAAGGTTGAGGGTGAAAGAGTTTAAAAATAAAGCAACTGTTTTATGATTCTAACAAAAATGACAAGCAGAAAATCTCCAAAAACCCTCTTTACATAGTTAGGACACCTTGCATCATGAACTGAGGTCTTGCAGCCTCTGCCAGAAAGCTGATACTCGATCAAATTCAGGTCTTCGAGCAGGGCAACAATTTAAAATCATCCATGGTTTCATTAAAATGTGATTGTTAATGTTTTTTTTAGATTATATTTACTTACCAATAGAAATGTTATATTTCCCTCCTGTTTTCAAGGTAATTAACCACAAAGATATTTCTTATCAGCTTTGTCTTCATCTTAAATGAAGGTAACAGTAAGTTCTGAATTGGCTTAAGATCTCGTCCACACGGATATTTGAATCAGGCATTTTTCCGGAGTTTGTGGCGCAAGGTGAGCGAGGTCTGAGAGCCGAGATTTTTCTGCTAAGTGGAGCAAATCGAAACGTCCACATGGGCATTCAGCACCAGCACCAGGTCAGATGCGCATTCATGTGGTGTCAAAAAACGCTGCATGCTGCATTTTCCTGGCGTCAATTACTACCTAAATCCTGACGAACGCAAAGAAAACACCTGTACTGCACTGACATGGCATTATGTTGAAGTTCTGGAGGACTGAATATATCCCATTATTCTATTGTTCTGGTAACTGTTACAAATCTAGTTTTGAAGGAAAGTGTACAACTACAAACGCCAATATGTAAATGATCTGGAGAGAATAATTAATGCCCCCACATGTGAATACACAAAACCACACATTAGGCCGCAGGTTCGCGTTAAACAGTGTTAGACAAATGCCAGTGTAACACATATCAAGTGCAGAAACAAAATCCTACAAAAATGCCTATGGCGTTCAGAGCGCGTTTATTTATCCAAGATTCAAATGGTCATGGTAATGAGGCCTAAAACATTCTACATTCCAGAAAGAATATCACTGATCCTATGCATCTAATTTCAGTCTCTTTTTTCATTTTCATTGATGCATAACATCTAGTAAAAGCTTAGTAAGATTTTACGAAGACGTTTTCAATTACACTTTGACAAATAAGTATCACAAAGAACTGCCCTACACACCATTCTACAGTTGATCAACTTTTTAAAATAAAAAATGAAAATAGGAAATAACAGGAGATATCTTTTCTCATGTTTAAAAGTTACATGACAAAAACTTCCAAGTGCACTTTTTAAACAATTCATCTTCATTGAGCTAATTGTCAGTTTGAGCACATATTGTTAAATGTTCTAGACATTTTCTCACATTTTGACTCCCAACTTTCTATTTGGATTGATGACTAAAATATCACTCAGTTTCAGAATTTTTACAAAGACAATCCATCTTTTTCGGAACTTACACCAAATTGTTCATTCTTGCTACCATTTGAGACATGACATAATTTCAATATCTCATGTATATATATATATATATATATATAATTGAATATTACTGGAAGAGGTAAGGAGACAATGTATAAATTTTTTCTACATACATTACAACAGAACTTACCCTTTCTATACACTGTTTAATTCTATAAGACGTATTAAAAGGTATGTTTTCTTCATTTCTGTTCCAGAACAAACAACGACAGATTAAAACTGTCAGGGGATAGAGAGAGATCGCCATAACAGCTGGAGTGATGCAGCTGTTGAGTGCAGGTTTCAGTTCTAACAGTCGGGAGTCAAATAATCGACAAGCTTTTAACTCCAAAATGTCTTAAAAAAACCATTAGGTACCCTCTTCAAATACAGAAGCACCTAAAATAATGTTTCAGCCTGTCCTTCAGTGTTTCCTTCACTGAGAAATAAAAGTTGTTGGGGAGGTTTTTGTCACTTCCCCACAGACCACCAAAACTGATCACAATAACTCTCTTACCAATTGTTTCTTCGATGACACATTCAGATACTTTTATTATGTTCCCTTTAACCCATCCTTTTGCCAAAATAGCTGGGGTAGCATTTTCTATGTTTCATTTCTCAGTGCTGCTGTGCTATTTTTTTTTATTAGGCCTGTGCAATAGATTTCAAATACTAAAGGCAAACTATGCAGAAAATAAAAAGGAAGAAATGTTACATGTGAGTGGGATGAACAGAGTTTTTGAAAATTCCTAAAACAAAGCACCTATCAGTCATAGCATTAAAACCTCTGAGAGGTGAAGGAAATAACACTAATTATTGTAACAGTGGCACCTGTCAAAGGTAGGTTATATTGGAAATGGGCAATAACCTGAGCAACTTATCCAATCAGACATTGGTCAGAAAACTGCAGTGCATTGCAGCTGCTATATGGAGCTGCCTTGCCACAGACCAGTCAGGATGCCCATGCTGACCCATGTCTGCCAGCTCTTCCAAAGAGCACATGAGCATCAGAAATCAGAAACCAGTGAGCAATGAAAGAAGATGGCCAGGTCTCAAGAATCAAATTTTCATTGACCTAATGTGGATTGCTAGATGTGTACACCTGAGGCTTACCTGGGAAGAAGCTGTGTAATAGGGGCAGTGTTCGGTTAGGAAACTTGCTGGCATTCAGTTTGGGGTTAATTTGAAACATATCACCTAAATATGCATTATTGTACCCCCCTTCATGATCATTTATTCCCTAATGGCAGTGCCTTGCCACACTGCAAACATTACATTGTTTGGGAATGGTTTGAAGAACAAAGTGTTGACTTTGTGCCTCCACATTCCCAATCCAATCGAGCATCTGTGGGACGTGCTGGACACTCCAATCCATGGAGGATCTATCTCGCACCTTAAAGGACCTACAGCTGGCCTTGTGGAGTCCTTGCATTGACAAGCCAGAGCAGGTGATTTTTATTTTATGGCTGATCAGTGTATAACTAAATGGTCAGAATTCCATCAGATTCAAAAATAGAGAAAAATGAAATAAAAAACTACAGTGTCTTGTTCACAGAGCTCTTGCAATACTAAAAATCTGGTAAAACCTCAGTGAATATCTATGACAAGAGACATGAATCTACATAACCTCATCATATGAGTTTGACTTGTCAAAAGTGTACTGACGCTGAAAAAACCCCAATGCTTGTTGAAATGTTCCGTTTTATGTAACTATGTACATTTATGTAATTTTGTATGAAAGGCTGTTGTATGTGTTGGGTAGATTTATGGCTACTAGACTCATTGTAGATAATATAAGATATAAATAACAATGTTTGCATATATGACAACTGATTAATTACTGCAGAACGGTACAGTAGGAATATTATACATTAGTTGCCTATAGCTATAGCTCACTATAGCTCCGATGAGTGCATGGGTTTCAACAAATATTTAAGTTAAAGTTGTTATGGCCAAAGTATCTAAATGTCTGTTGTTAGGTTGTGACCACTTTTGGAGATTTGGAGGACTATTGGTGCTGGTAGTCCTCATTACCAGGAAGAGATACTTTTATTTATTTATTTATAGCTTTGAGTTACTTCTGGGGGAGACTGAAGTCTGAATCTTTATTTTATGTACTGGTGTGTCTGAAGAGAAAACACGATGGTTTGTTTAGGGCCTATTAAAGCTGAAATGTTTTACACTACCTACAGGAGCTGAGGTCTGCAGGAAACATCTGCATCTCTAGTCATTATGTCATCTGTGCCTATAGAGTACAAAAGTGATCCATGATTGTGTGTTCATGAAAAAATCAATAATAAAAAGATACATTAACATTTAGATACAGGAAATATACTCAACTATGGTCACGTATTTGTTACATATTGCATTTATTAATTCATTTCATTTATAAAATCATTTTACCTCTCTCAGTAAGTTATTTGAATCAGTGAAAAACATGAATTATTTACTCAGACCTCATTTAATATGGAAAGTACTGCAGAACACTTGCGTATAGCAATTGGTTTTGGACCATAAAGTTAATGGTGGTGTAGCTAAAGTTTTCAAAATGCACTAAAATGATCTTGTATACCTAACAACTTTCTTTCAAGACTTATATTGGTAGTCCATCGAGATATCATCTTTAGGACCATTTTACGGGCTCTATACGCTTATAAGCATTGTGCATAATTTAGCATTTTAGAGCAATTGATTTAAACTCATTCCTGGATCTCCACCCCCATCCCCCAAGAACTCACCCGCCCACCCCCACAATCGGGTCTGCTGCGTATCTCCTCTCTCGCTCGCCACATGGACACTACAGACGAAACTTGAAATTGAGTTTTCTCACAATGTGAAAGGAAGAGGGCCACATTGGTTTGTCAACAGTGGCTGCCTCAGATTCATTGTGCCCACACCTGGTGTTCTAATTATTTTTACACTGTTCAATTTCTGCCCCTGCCCTGGGGTTTTCAAAAGTTATACAACACTGAACATTGGTTTCATTTCTCTCTTCAAGGAAGTCTGACTGCAGCCAGTTCCCCTGATGCTTTCTTGTTCCTTTCTCTGCCTCTCTTGCTCACTTCTTTCTTCTCTTTGCATCGCTCCACACTTTGTCACTTTATTTCTTTGTTTTTTTTTATCAATTCCATCACTTCCTCTATTCTTTTCTGTTATCTTTAAATATCTTCCCCACTGGTATCAATCTTCCCCCCTGGTCTGAGAAACATACTGATCAGTGCCCTCAAAAAACAAACCACTGGATGATTACTAAGAACAGCAGAGGATGTTTTCGTATCATGTAATGCTTTTTCTTCTTAATATTGCCACTGATATGTTTTGGAAGTGTTTGTATCTGCAGTTTCTTTGTTATTCTTATAAATTTCATCTGCAATGAAAGTTGTTATAATGTTGTACAGTAATTTAGATCAATTTCTGTTTGCAAATTTGCTCATTTTTGAAATGTCTTTACATAAATCTACATATTAACTTCTGTCAAATTTTAATCAAAGACAGAAACCATTGATATGGAAAATATGAAATCAATGTGTTTTTAACTATAAATAGGAAGCAAAAATATTTCACAGCAGAACATATTTTGGTGCTGTGTAGAACCTTTCTAAAGGTTGTTTTTCAATGTTTTAAAAATGGACAATCTTGAATGTAGTGCAGTCATAGTAAAATGCATGGTGATGCATTCGTTTTGACTATGTGTAATTCGATCTGAAGCATCCAGCATGTGGTATTCTGTAGTCTACAGCTTTTCATTAATATAGAATCTTTATATCAAATCCTTATTTCCGTAAATATCTGAAGCTGACAGTTAAAGTCTTATTTTGCAATTAATGGTCAAGTCATGGATATTACGCAAAAAATGTAATAATAAACAAAATGCTTGCCAATATCTACATTGCTGTTTAGTGAAAAGAAGTTTATGATCTAATGACTTTGCAAATACTTCAAACCAAAAGCATGCCTGTATGAGAAAAATACAGTAAAGCAAAAACATGGAGATTAACATTAATCTCCAATTTCATTTCCTTTAAATATAACCTCGAATAATTTCTTCAAAGTAGCGGCCCTAAATGCTTTGTAATGCAAATGATCTGAAAGGCTAAGCAACAGCTTGTTTAAACCTCCACCCCTACCCAATCCACATACATCCATATGTCAGCATTAAGGCTTTTTTTTTAGATATATACATTCATATTCATAACAGAATCATTCTGCCTTCATAATATTCCTCTAGGCCTCCTCTATGACACTCTTTATCACTCTGAGAAGCAGGTTCATCCTCTCTTTGCTCTTTATCGCAGGCCGCAGAGCAATTATTCTCCCACAGGAAGCCCAAGCAGGGCCCCAGCGCTGCCATTCCTATCCACACATAACAATAATTCTAAAAGGGAGGAAAACATGACAGCAACCTCACATGTCACTCGACCGACTCTCTCTGCTCTAGCTCTCCCCATCTCTCTCTCTTTTGAGTGAACACTGGTGTGTTTTTTGCACCAATAAAAGAAATAATAATAATGAAAAAAAAGTGAAGCTGACTCGATTCAGGGCCTCTGGATTGTCACTCCAGCATAGTAAGGGGTATTTTATCACAGGCGCAAAAGGTAAAGGCTTACAGTGGGTCGCTTTTGGGTTGGAGGGTGAACAAAGAGGGAATCAAATTTGATAAAGAACTTGAGAAGACAAGGCACAGTGGGATGGAGATTAACTGTGACTGCTGGCTAGAAAGGGATGATGGGATTTCGTTTTTTTTCTCCCCTCCCCCCCAAAAGGTGTTCTTGATGTATTGCAGTGCTGTGCCATTCTGGAATAAACACAATGTCTGTTTTCAGGGTTGTTGGGGTTTTCCCAAATAGTTTTTTTCAGATAAAAATTGAGAATTGCTTCAGCACAGCTTAGACTATTCATAGGAGATATTTGAAATTGGCCATGAGCACAAGCCTAACGAGACTGATCATGTGTTGGTCTGCACATACTCCAGAGTGGTACATTTCAGTGGAAAAGGTCATAGCTCTGTGATGGATTACGCTGCCGTTTTGGCATCTATGTGGCTGGAATTTCAAGGTGAAATATATGTCTGAGAGTTTGAATATCTGGATATTTTGCTGTGCAGTGTGTATTGTAAACATAAGTGGGAATAGCGTGCTATAGTCATGCCAAAAACTTTTAAATCACCTGGAGTGTGATGCACATTACTGTGAAGGGTGCTTTTGGCTAAACTGAGAGAATGTTTTTCTGTTATGATCCTCAACAACACGCTCAATAGGAAGTACGGAATATGCTGTTTGAAGTACAGAAAAAACTCAAGAGCTTATGGAACAATAGCAGGTGTTTTCTGCAGTGTGTGTGCAGATCTGTCCAATAGGAAAAAAGAAACATGTGTCAAGGGCTTGACCTTCCCTGTCCCTTCCTGTATTCAATAACCCTACAAGAGGCAATTTAAACAAAAACGAATTCTTTGCCATTTTGAGACCTGAGAAAATTAGAGGGCCTTCTAAGCCTTTAGAGAAGGACTAATGATTTAAGTGAAACAATAAAAGAGGTCTGTAATTTTTATGTAAAATGTATTCTATATATACGTGTTCTATTTAAAGCTCAACAAGCACTGAGGTACAGTTTTTTTTTTCAAGGTTTGTTTGAAAACAATAGGGTCAAATTCTTGACATGGCCAAAAGAAAATTATCTGATAAAATTTTTGTTTCAAATTGATTGAGACAAGAAGACCACCCAAGCAGTCAAACCATGCCAATGTCACAAGGGACATCACTCTAGACCTTCACTGAGAATATAAGTTGAAGCGATTATAGTGGGTTTCCATCAGATGGTAGCCTAGTGGTTCAGCTGGTGGTCTGGTGGTTAGGGAGTTGCTCCAAAAATTAGAAGGTTTTGGGTTTGAATCCCAGGACTGCTTGTGGCACCACTAAGGTACTCATGAGCAAGGTCCAATCCACACACACTGCTCCCTGGACACCCCCTGTTAGTGGTGATTATAAGGGCCCCCTTTACTTTCCTTTGAACAATGGCAGCTCTATGGTATGGTAATGTTTACAGATGAAAATTCTAACTGTTCTAACTAAAGCCAATTGATTGCTTTCTATTTAATGATCAAAACAACAATTACAAATGGTGTTCCTTCATTAAATTACATACTGAAAGCTATATTTAAATATAGACATATTTTCTTATGTACACAGCTGTGATGAGGATAAAGTAACTTTTAAACATTGGCCACAAAAGACATTAGAGTGGCAGAGAAAAAAAATCTGATTCAGCACAAAGTTACTGGCTCACTTACACTCTCAAACTAACACACTTTAGTCTCCTTAAGGCTAAACATAATTTTTCACCCCCGGAATCCACACTTCATTCTGAAATCAGCTAATGGAGTGGGGTTTAGCTAACTAACAGCTGCCTTAGAGCTAAAAATAAGCTTTCACATGTTGATTATTTTTTCAGTAGCAGAAATAAACAGAAACTTACACACAAAACCAGCATGAGATAATTACTCTTTTGGCTGCTGGCTGGAGCAGAGAGGGCAGTTATCATAAATATTACCGTTTCAAACCAAATAACACGAGTAAAACAAAAGAAATGTAAAATATATTCGTGTGGTAATCCTTACTGTTGGTGGTCTCTTTATTTTTAGAGGCTCATTTAGCATCACAGGCTACATAGTTAGCAGTGTTTTGAATTTACTGGATTGTCTCATTCCATTCACAAAACACAACTCTCTTAAAGCCCACAGTTTATTTATGATCAGTACTCAGCCCTGATCAACTTATTGAAAAGTTGTATATTCACGTTTTTGGGGCGGCTATAGCACATATCTAAGGGCTAGAACCGTGTCAAAAACTAAAAAACTGTAGAAATAGAAGTGGTGCAATATTTAAAACATAAGAATACAAACAAAACTACTATTGCATTACTGGCTCATTGCTATTTAGCTTCCACAGCTTCCTTTACACTGGTTGTTCTATACAGGCTTTGTAATTGGTCTAAATCTATCTAATTCCGTTTTTCTATTATATATGCAGTTGTGTCATGTTCTGCATGTTCATAGGTACTTATGATACCCATGATATACTCAGAAAGGTGCATTGTGATACATTTTTCCTGATAAGGTAAATATGTAATATTGGCCAACCTCAGCGTATAACACATTGGGTGGTTTTAGTGACAACAAAAAGAAAAAATATGCAGAAAATTATGAGAAGCCTTGCATTTTGCACATCAAGTGTACTGGCCTCATTGACAGAACTGTCTGACAAATACATTTCCCATTTCACCTGTTTTTACAATCCAATTCTAGTTGGGACCATTTGTTTTCTCCCATTTTCTTTGTTGCTTTTGTGCAAATGAAATTGATTTACTTTTAATGACCTCTTCACTTGAAAGCTGGAACATCAGAAATCTAAATAAGTTTCCAAGAGCTCAGATGAAGCACGAGCTGATGGCAGAGTCAAACAAACCGCTCTTCCCTGCCATGCATAAGTAGGAATTAAAACTTGCCTTGCTTGCAACAACTTCAAAGCTGTGATGAATTACTTTAACTAATAAAAATAGTGATAGTGATTAAGGCAGTTATAGGAATATAGGCAGGCAGAAATATCAGTTTAGACTGATGCTTCCGCAGCAGTGTGTTGCCAACTTGACCTGTGACAATGACAATCAAATGCCTCATGGAAACCAACAATGTATGCACCTAGTCTTTGTGAACCTAGTTTTTTAGACTTTGTTCCAATGATCTCTTGTCTGAGGAGCATTGTCTAAAAGAAGATATGATAAATGTCTTCTTTCAAGTACACCAAAGAAACATAGAAGTGTTAAATCAATGCACTGTGAACGTTTTATTGAGATTAATATGATAACAACTTGAGCTTTTTCGTAAGCATGGCATGAAAATCAGCACTGACCCGTCTGCCTGACAAACAGGCAGAACAGCTGGAGAGCCTGGGGAAACGGCAGCAAAATACTTGACCAGTCACACTGTAATGCACAATTACACAGCAAGGGATGGAAAGAGTGCCACAAAATGTGTATGAGCCCTGTTTTTATTTACAAATGACTACAGAATGAAGACGTCTCTAGAACATGTATGTTTTTCAGAAGCAAGGAACCGAGCATAGATAGGAAGTTGCAGGATGAGATGACGAGTGTATTTGTCTCGTGTGTGTTTCCTCCATCCACTCCATGCCACTGTGTGCATACAGCGTGGCAGAAGCAATTAAAACAGTGGCACAAGCTTACAGGGGTTTTATCCACTGTTGGCAAAATCATTTATTCATGCACTCGCAAAGTCAGCACTGAAGAGGCAAGCAATTTGGAGCCACTCCAGCCCAGTGGCGAATTCTCGACACTTTTGAATCAAGATTACAAGGTTGGGGAGGGGTTGGGTGTAGGGGGTGTAACGCATGAGTAGCCCAGGCCCTTGCTGTATATAATGAATGAGCAGTGCCTGGCACTGAGAAAGGTGATGACTTGTTACTAGGTCAACTATTCATTCAAACAACCAAACAACAGCCCTGGGCCATACAGGATCTCTTCACAACATGACATGATAAAATGAACACATTTACATACACACATCTATTCAATTTAGTCAACAATTTAGAAGAAGGGTACTTTAGCAACATCCTTTGACATGGAGCTGTTTCATTCTGGACTACAAGATGAGGCAATATACAGGGCAGCCAATCAGAACAGTTATCATTTGCACAGGCAAATGCGACTCAAAGAAGTAGTAAAAAATAAAATGCCTGTTAAGTTTTAGAAATGGACATATATCATTTAGATACATATGTATATAAATGAAACTACACAATAATAAACCATATACAAAATAAAAATAAAATCAGTAGGGGAAATTAAATACAAGACACTGTAGGATGTGGGTCCTTTAAAAAAGAACAGTTAGTCCTGCCTTAAACCCTGGAAAATTGACGACATAGTAAAGAGCCCATTTAAAGATCATTGAAGCATGTGGGAGTGTAGCTCTACATGCCTTTGACCAGTCTGGTGCCTCTTTTAGGTTAAGTAAATAACCGAGGTTGAATTAGGACATGAATTACCCCACTGAGCAGCTTTGCCACATTGTTGATTACATTTTTACATTTCCCAGCCTGCCATAGAATCATAGAAATCAATGCAATACTAATTCTGTTACTGAGCTCACAGGCACTCATTCTTCCCCATACCAGTAGCATTTAGCTATAATTACTCCTGGGCCAAAGCTGCTGCTGTATTTGATTTGGTCTCTGCAACAGCCAAGCACCACATCTGTACAAATCTGATTGGACTTGGACTAAGAAAAAGAGAGGGCAAACACACATTTCCCCTCGTCCTAATCTTCAATATGTATAGGATTTTGTTTTGAAGCCTGAGATGAAAGGAGCTGCACGGAAAAAGTGGTGCAGCATGGGTCACGTGACCAGCCATCATCCCTGAGAAGAGTCTGTCTGAGACAGCTATAATAAATCAAAAGAGGTTGCAAGAGTCAGACCGGCCAGGCCAGTGTCATATTAATGCCTTGGTGTTTTTAAACAAGGGAATCTGCAGTGTTTGTCATGACTCTGTGGTGTTATGCAGAAGTAAATACATTTGCGGCCATACATGTTCCTTTCAGAAAGTCTAGAGAGACATATCAGAAGACTACTCTTAATCCGTTACTCACGGACTACTGGTGTGCACAGTTTGAGACCTACACTCTTTAAAGAAAAAGTACTAAGGGTCATTTGATTGAAGCCATAGAGGAACCCAAATGAACCTTGAATGAATTGTTAAAGCATCACTTTTGTACATGAGATGGGTCTGAGAAATCTTTAAAGAGTTTAAATAACCTCCATATTGAAATGTGTGTGCTTTCAGATCCATGCCTTTCAAAATAAAGGTTGTAATGTTCTTGGAAAGATGCCAAAGAGCATGGTGTGTCCAATCATCTCAGCAAAGGGCTGGTGTGGCTGATGGTTTTTATTCCAAAAAAGAAGCATGTGTTCTAACTTTGTTGGGATAAAAAAAAAAAACATGCAGCCCTTTGCAGATAAGGCTGGGCACCCCTGCCTGAGAGGAACCTATGAGATGAATGAAGTCTGAAGAGCTTTTTTGAAAGCTGAAGAAACCCTCACATCATTTCAAAGAAGCTTTTCTGAACTTTTATTTTAAATAGAATACAAGGTCAAATACAAGTATACTGATTCATTTATATACAGTTTAGTGCTTTCTCAACTCAAAACCTAGTTGAAGGGAAGGTGTTATATTTAGTTTATAAACTGAATTGCATGTCTCAAGGGGGGCAGGTGTCATGTCTGGTCTGTTTCAGTCACGTCCCCAACAAAGATGAGAGCTTCATTGGCTCCTTGCCTGGGATGCTAGGTACCTAACAACATGTCCACCCTTGTGTTTGCTTAGAGTACTGCTTGTTTAGTATTGATTGTCTCTGTCTGTGATCAGCTGTTGTGTGTGCTTGTGGGTTTAAAGTCTGGCCACACAATCATTGTATGATCCCCCAGTCTCTGCTTCGGGTATGTTCGTTAGAAGAACGCTGTTACTCCTATTTACATGTTTTTGTATTCACTAGAAGGGGAAGAGGGCAGAAACACTTTAATGACTTTCGAAGTGATTCCAGCTTACTCTCTAAGTGGCAGTAAGAGAGTCTATGCAACACGCTGCTGGATCCTTTGTTAAGCAGCTTGGTATTTAACTTGTACCTCTTTTGTGTGTCTCTTTCCCCTGTGTGTTTTGCAGGTGTGAGGGTTAAGGTCTTCGCTCCATGGACCATGGATTATTGGTACTGACTTCTGTACGACAGAGGGTTTGCTACATTGTCACGGGAAGAGTCGACTCTGCAGCAGAGTCCCCTTTACTGTGTTTGTTTTGAGTTTATTTGGCGTGAAGGTCCTTCTACTTACTTCTACACTGTCTCCTGCTAGTGTGTACACCCACATCTAACATGACAGCAGGGAATGCCTACAAGTAAGATCCATGTTGGCTCTTCAGGACAGGAAGTGTATACCAAATCCTAAATGCCCCAGGTATATTCGTTGTACTTTGGTCTTCATGTCCATTATCGAAATGAGAGTTCTGTGAGGTTTATTACTTTCCCTGGTTTCACACCTTGATTCAATTCCTTGGCTAATTATCAAGTTCATTATCATGCCAAGTTAGGAAAACACTTAACTTTGCAGTTCTGTCTAATTTATCTGGGACTGGAATCGAGTGCCCTTGTTATAAGGGAGCAGCTTTTCATCAAGCATCGCTTGTCAGCCTTTCCCACCCTCCTAGAACTCTCTGTTTTAGGGAGTGTAAGGTTATTGGCATTAGTTTAATTTTGAGAACTAATCTTCAAGACATTTCAATGCGTTTTTCCATTCTACTTTGCATAGATTTGAAATAAAGAGGCCTTCTCAATGAAAGAGTTTGCTGTGAAAGAGTCATACGATGTTATCATATCTGCCCTGATCAGTAACACAGTAAAATATTTCACCATGGGTATCTCTAGCAGTTTTTTTCTTTGCCATTGGAAAAAAAAAGATTTGAATTGGTGACCTTGCAGTCTACTTACTTCCAAGGTCTATCAAAATATTCAAATTTTAATTGTAATTGTACTTGAAGCAACACATTATAAGTATAGTCAAGCAGAGGTTGCATATAATACATTCTGAAAATGTCCACTCTATTATCCTCAATTTCTACCCATCATTCATGCCAATGTGTCTCTCACAGTCATGTTGTATCACTCAGGACAGTGCAAGGAGACAACAATTGGCCCTGGTTTGAGGTCCTGGAGGTGGAAGGGGATTGGTGGAGCAGACAATGGCAAAATAAGCAATTATGATGAAGGAAATTGTTCTGAGCCAATCTGGAAAGAGGCCCAACCAAAGCACTCTGTCCAAGTCCTGAGAATTCCCAGCAGTTCCACTTCCAGAGCTCAGTGTAGTAAATGGAGACTTTGAAAAGACAACAATGGCAGAGTAACCATACGTTGGGAACTCTCCTACTCTACACTTGTCAAAACAATACATTATTGCAATGAGATAAAGTCAGTCAGCTGTCAGATTTAATTGACCCACATGAAAGCCAGATTAAACTCTCCTTAGCAATTACAGAAATGTCCTGTAAAAAAGGAAAATGCAGTACACCCTCCATTTACCAAAGACACAACAAGAAACACCATGAATGGAATTACTCCTGCTCCTGGGGGAATCTGACTTTCTGAGTTTAACTGCAAACCTAATTGGATTAATGAACCTTTAATTGCACTACTCTACTAATTAACTACTTGCTTTCCCTTTGGGTTTGGCAAAACTGATCCTACTGTTAAAAATATTTTACCTTTATGGTCAGCCCTTTAGAGTCAGCCTGTATCAATAGCCAAAATATTACACAACATCAAACTATAATTCTCTGCACACATTACACTTATATAGTCTCCTATGGCAAGCTTCATCAGGGTTGGATAAAAGTTCCTGCACTGCTATGGCACATACAGAAGCAGCCATCTGGCCACTGATCCACTGTAAATTGGAAAGTGTATATTGTCGGGTCAAGGCAAAGGAGCGAGCGAAAACACTCAGAGTCTTTCATCCCTGATTTGGCATGCGGATTTCCACACAACAGCATGTATACACTGTAGCTCTCATATTTCCAGCATGCGTTCTTCATATTTCCATAAGAAAATAATAACATCATCTGAGATATATATGGGATCTAGGTTCTAAAAGAGGTATAAATATATTACATTTAGCTAATTTACCTTTTAGTATTCTACATCTCAAGCATAGGAACGCAGCAGTGATATTATAAGATTATTTTTAGCATAATTTTATTTGTAATATTATTTCTATTTGGCATTTTTTTCTTTTAAGAAAAACCAAAAGACACATTTTTACTCAGGTATCCACACTCTAGAAAAAAAATATATTGTTCAACTTCTTGTTCTCAAAACCCTGGTAACCCCCATGCTCTACACAGTTTTGTCCCAGCCAATGTCCCAGCCAATGAGAAGCTATCAAATTAGTTGATGAGCTGAACTGGTTGATGTTAGATAAAGACAAAGCACCAAAACGAACCTAGTTTGAGGTGCCAGGTTAGAGATGATCAAAACAGGGAGGATCAAAAACACACAAACAAAATATTTGCTGAACATTCCTTGCAAGTACATGCCCTTATAACAGTGACCAAGGTTTATTTTATAAAATTATATAAAGCAAACAACAGTAGGGGTAATTAACTGACCTAGAAGAGATTTCTCATGTATGCCAACAAGCTACTTAAAATGCTTAGCAGAAAATGTCCTACACTCTCCTCAAACTTATGTGTCAAGGATTTATTAAATGTTATTGAAACTTTACTTTGATGGTAATTGGGTTTTGGGTTGGAGATGAGACCACAGCCATGCTTTTAGCTGTACACATTATGTTTGGCATGGGAACAGGGCTGGTCATGCAGAAAAAAGCATAATCCCTACTGTGAAATATGGATTTGGTTACATGAGGTTGTAGGGCATCGGCAAGTTTGAGCTAAGAAACATGCAGGAAACAATTAACAATTGTAAAGAAATGGAGGACGGAACATCGCTTTGTCTGCCACCTTCACAACACGATCCATTTGTAACGATAACCGGATTCCATTTGAGCTTGCCAAGTGTAAACAATACATTTGTGATGATTCTGCTAAATGAAATTGAAAATATTTACAGACATACTTTTTTTTTTTTCTCAGCAATCATTAGCCCTTCTCTAGAGGCACAGAAATCCCTGGTGCTTACATCAGCTGCAAAGCTTATAAAATATATATCTTTTGCTTTTTATAAAAATGCTAATTATGTAATACAGTGTGTAAGCTCCACTGTGGAGCAGAAATACATATATATTAAACATTATCTGTATTTATATTTTAGCTGTGCAGCAATGTACACCACCAATGTTATTACAAACTATTCGGGCTATCATTCTGGGCTCGGTATCTCAAAAGCTTCTTTTAGTTAAGTAGGCCTTAATTTCACCTTAACCCCTCTCTTAACTTTATGGGATGGTTCTCGAAGCGTCCGTACCACTCTTTAGCTGTCTCTTAGCGTAGTTTCAGCTCAAGACGCTAGTGACCTCCACTGAGCAGCAGTCTTTAGAAATCATCAGTGTATGCAAGTCAAATAATGGCACGTTATTAATGTTGTATCAATAATGGAATATAGTCCATTATGGTGACAGTCTGTGTGTTGTGCTGTAGCGAGGTCGGGTAGGCAAGGACGCGCGTTCCGGGGGAGTACTGAGGTCTTCAGGCTCTGTGCTGCCAGGAGAGGAGGGAGCTGCAGGCATAGGTGGTTCTAGACGGGGGCCAGGGGGGGGGGGCATGGCCCCAATAGAATGGCTCCTTATGACCCCCTGTCCTGAACAGCCAAATATATGAGTATAAATTTCTTATCGCAACATGCGCTGGCTTGAAGAACGGAGTGTGTTCTAGATGGATTACTTAATGCGCTGCAAACGCGCGCTGACACACATGCGCCCCCCACCGCGAATACATGCACAACACTTTACTAAGGAATTCCTCGAGTAATCAAGAAAATCTGTTGCCATCTTTACATTTTATTATGTATCTGTGAGGATGACTGCAGCTGTAGATGATTCCATAATGGCAAAATAAGTTGTATAACATTTTATCATGAGATTGACATTGTTTTAAAGTTACCTGTTTTTGTCCCCCAAAAATGGTTGAAAAAAATATTAAATAAATTCCTGAGTTATGACTCTTTCCTGACTTCATAAAAAATGTAAATATTATTTGAACAAATGCAATGCAGTTGTACATACATATAACCCATGTTGTGTATTCAGTAACCCCTCTGCTTTTATGTGTACCAGGAGTTGCAGAATCAGTCTAATGCTGATATTTCCTGAGAACCTGACTGATAATTGTATGTGGAAATCCCCACAATAATGCAAAAACTGCAAATATTTTCTGCATATTTTATTTAATTTTTTTTTATTATTACGTAAAATATAATTTACAAATTGTGTAACATAAATAGTAATCCAATTTTTTTTTGCTACATTTCCATTGATTGGCTGCTGTTCTTGTGTTGTTATTTCCTTCTTCTAAATAACCTAAGATGCTGCCCAAACATCCCGCGCCCTCTGGCAAAGCACCTAATCACAAGAGAAAGTGTAAGACAGTCTAGAAGGAGTACTACTCTGGGAAGGAAAAAGTTATGCCAACATATAGCACGACTTTATGAACAGTAAATTACTGAACTGCAAAAATTATTGGTAATTATCTGTACATTTTACTGTATTTTTATTACTAAAAATATTACTGTATTACTGTATTTACCCTGCTTATGCCAAAGAAAACATACTTTCATTCATTAATTATATTTTAATTATATATACCACACATATCCTCCACATGTTTTTTGCTTTTTTCATGCCAAAATATAATTCTTCAAGTGCTAAATTATTAAGAAATATATAATAAAACTGAATTTTGTAACACAAATATTTACATAAATTCAACTACATTTCCATATCAAATATAACTGTATAAATGTTTTTGTAATGTCCAGAGAACACAAAGAAAGCATGTCTTGGGATGGTTAAATACTGCTGTACTCAGAGGCGGGAAGTTGGAAATGAGCCAATCAAAGAATGCTATTTATTTTTCCTTACTACTGATTGGCTGCTGCTTTTTGTGGCACCAATGGAAGCTGCAGTTCAGAATTTCCCTTGATTGTTTCTGAATGTTTATTACTGTAAATTAAAAGAGGTGTTAATCTCAGTTGCTATCCAGTGTCTGCGTTAACTGGTGGGTCACTACAATATTCCTCCTTAAACCCCTGAATGAACAGTAAATTATATAACTATAAAAATCATTTGTGACACTTACATTGTACTGTTTTGTTTTTTTGTTTTTTTACTAAAATTATGACTGTATTTACCTGCTTTATATCAAAGAAAACAATATTTTCCTTAAGGGTAATGTATTAAATGGAGTTTTATATGACATTAAAGTGTTCTGGGAGCATATTTGGTCCATATTCAGGGTTTGCACTATAAAAATAGGCATATTTAGGCATTTTTTAACCACATCACAACAACACGTTTTTTAACTATAAGCAGGTGCTCTTGAAAAGCAACCCCCATTAAAAGCAGGGGTTTACTGTATATTGCATCTGTTCTGCGCATCACGCATCTGTATGCTTAGTCACGGGCGGCTTGCATGTGATTCCCAAAGCCTTGCAGTAGTCCTGTACACAGAGAGGAAGTGTGTGTGCTGTGTGCAGGTGTGTGCTGGGGAGGAGAGCTGTGCTGCATGATGTGTGTTATCAGTCACAAAGACAGGGAGCTGGATCTGCTGTACTGGACAGCACGTTCTCACTGGACCCCTCTTTCAGCAACCTGTGCTTATGTGTGTGTGTCTCAGGTGCAGAGTGCTGTGATTCTGATGCAGTATTAATGTGACATGTCTGCAAATGAAGCATTTATGCAATCCTTTGGCTTGCGCAAGAATGACAGTTCTACCAGGGACTGCTCTGATTGCTCAGTCTGGCTCAACTCGCCCACATTCAATATTTCGGACTTGTTCGTGCAGATGACTCTACATGGCACTTATTTTTCTTTCACATTTCTTCCAATCTGTGAAAAATTAGGAAAGTGGGGGATGTAGGGGGATATTTTCTCTGTGAATAAAGCACCTTCCAGAATTATCAAAGTTAAAAAAGACTAGTAAGCCAAAGCAGCCTTTCCTCTTTTTTATTCATTTCTTTCTTTCTTTCTTTTTTTTGCCTTTCTTAGTTCAGCTAGCTTGAATCTCTGTCCCATGTGCTGGATTTGTTCTAGTCACTGGTTATCTGTGCGTGGCCTATTTTTCTCTTGCTGAATGTAGGGTACTCTGTTATGCATGCGTGATGCGTGCATTCCATTAGCATAAAAAGACCTGGATTAAGGTTCCACTGACACCTTGTGGCGAGGAGACACAGCAGCCTCCACAGTGAGGAACGTGGCCTACTGGCTGACGCTCTCTCTCCATGTAGGTATTGAATCTGAGTGAGGCACGTAACTGCAAAACTGACAGACGGTGCTCATGTGTCAAGCGGCGCACACGTGCACTCCCGCGTTGACAGTGTGGTCGCAGTGTGCATGGTGTCGGCCTGAGGAGCCCGGAAGACACAGCTCCATCATGGCCCATGAGACAAGCAGCACTGAGCTTTGCTGCATTGTTCCTTGCATACGTGCACACACACACATACACACACACACACACCTTCTGTTACTGTCTCACATACACCACGGACACCCTGTGGTAATAGCTGCTGCTTAATTAGCACGAGTGTCAGCAGCATCAGATCACTTGCTTAAACGCTGCCGCATACATGCAGCTAGCATGCTAATCACTAAACTACTGTTTTTTATTAAAGCTTGTTCACAGACCAGTAATGTATAATGCCTGAACCTGCCGTCCAACTGAACCAGCCATCAAAAGACTTCCGGATGTTAATTTGTTGACATGACTTCGTCTGCCAGACCATGCAGTCTGTCTGCACTCTGCAACAAGCATGCATTGTTATTTTTAGAACAATGATAAAGACATCACAGCATGCCCCCCCATCACCAACCCTACCGTATTACGTGGCGATATCGCTCTGCAGCAGCATCAATACACTTTAATATCCTGTAATATAGAGGCAGCCACTGCCTCATAAACCAACATCAGTCTTTATTAAAACTGAATACTGTTGTGATTACTATCCAAGCTGGACAGCATGTGTTTGTGGATTACATTCCTAAATGTAGTGATAACATCAGAGCCTGTAAGCAAGAAAATGTACATTATTTCCACAATTCTCCACTAACACTATCAGCCAGGACCCACTTTTTTTGTCTTAATTTGGCTTCTTTAGTAAAGAACTGGAGCCACAAATCTAGAATTCAGTAACAACCCAGACCTTTTCAGTAGATACATTACCACAAGTTTTCTGAACCCATTCAAACTTCATGTAACTTTTCTTTAAGGTAGCATAGATGTGCTGTAGGACACAGTATGACCAATTGTAAGCTGGTAAAAACTATACAGTGTAGCTAAAAGCTATAGGCAGGTGTCTTAGACAACTTAATCAGTTTGCACAAATCTCCTCAGGTGTAGCAGTGCTAATCTAGAAACAGTTTGTTTGACAATGACCATCATAAAAATGGATCAGTCCATACTACTACTTAAAGAATACCAGTCCTGGTACTCAGGAATGGTATCCATAAAGTTTTGTTTTGTTCATTTTTACAGCCTATAGTAAGTCATTCTGTGTCCCAAATTATACTGACATATAGAGCTGGGTTCAAAAAATCAATTCACCAATCAATATCGA
>JBBKCR010000141.1:6066771-6080025 GCA_037577295.1 Ladigesia roloffi
TAACGTTTTACAGCTAATACCTCCGGGGGTCGGAGGGGTTGTTGGAAAGGTCTCCTGGACGTCTATTTTACTGTGAAGTTTGAGGCGAATTGGTGCCCATTTAGTGGATCTATGCAGGTTCGGAAATCCCGGGGGTCAAAAATAATGGGACAGCTTGTGTTTATTTTTTCTTCTTTCGAATATTCGAATTTCATGAAAACTTGAATGCTACCTCGCTGAATGAATATTCGAATATTCGAGTATTTGAGTACAGCCATACAATCCACTACAAACCTACCTGTCCATCTTACTGGCCACAGTTACTTGTAACAAAACAGATTGAAAACAGATTAGTTTTTTCAGGCAGAGGACCAACCTTGAACCTGCACACAAATGCATTGTCATTTCCTCATCTAATAAGAGCGACACTGAGAAAACAAGCCAAGAGCTTTTTTAAAGCTTCTCCAGCCAAATCCGGACTCCGGAGTATGTCCTACACCCTGCAAATTATGCTGGCTCTCCCTTCGCAATTGTGTGTGCTTGCGCTTCTCACAGACAAACCTCCCCTCAATCTTAATTCAGCTTATCTTTAGCACCAGGAGACGACGCAATTAAAACAAGTCCAATAGTTGTGTCACATGGTGCACTACATTCCGATCATCAGCAAAGCATTTGGGTTCATTAAAGAGGTGTATAATCCTTGATGAAAAGAGATTATACCATTGTCCTTTCAACCCCCACGGCTCTTTTTCCTCTGAATAAGGCTAAATCTCTCCACCCTGAGCTGAGCACCATTAACTGAGGGTACACAGACAGGAGTGTATCTGCATATAGATGCCGCCATTGATTTCAACTTATCCTTGTTTTCAGCTCGGCTGGCAGCACACTATGTCTGTCTCGAGTGCAGTAAAGGTAAATCACTAAAACTACACTCTTAGAAGTTAGGGGGCCAAAAACAGTTCTTTGGAGTGTTGCCAAGTTTACATCAAATTTACAGCACATCCATGAAAGGTACTATATTCGAGGTGGGGGTGTGGGGGTGTGAAAAAAGTAACATCACTAGACATTTTTGTGATATTTTTAGAAGATATAATGGCACACACCAAGACAAAAAGTTTCTCAAATGAGAACTGTGAATTCTGTGATTTTTATCCTTTCCCCTAATGTACTGGGCTACATTCAAAAGCTTAGCCAAGAAAAACATATGAAAAAATATAGAACGATTTAACAAACAACCAAAATGTGATGATAATTTCAAACTACAACGTGTCAGTGCTTCTCTTTTATTGGTTTGACTGTACCTGCGAATATGCTTATATTCACAAGAAAGACAAAACATTGGAAATTGAATGGTACCCTGCTTGGCACAGTAGGCACTAAACAAAATAAACAAAATACCCAAAAATCTATGTTTTGGACGACTGTATGTTCTCTGTTGTGGATGATGAAGTATTAAACAGTACATACTGTAACCTACATGTGGTAATCACTGTACAAATTTTGTCTTACTCCAATTGTTTGATTGATTTGTATTTTAAATTTGTTTTGGTGCACAGCTTCTACGTAGCCTCAAGTCCAGAGTAATATCATGGGTTTTCCAAGAACCAGACTAGAACCAAAAACCATTTAGCTGTGTATTACAGAGGAAAGAAATGTGATTTGTAAGTGGTGAATGCTGAGAAAGATACAAGATTACATTTTTCCTATTTGTTTTTGTCTGGTTTAACATTGGTAGCATGAATGAAGTGATTTAACTGTACCCTTTTACCTCAACAAAGTTGGTGCACAGAATCCTTAACATTTCTTTCCTTTTAATTCCTTCTGTAAGCTGTCTCCCTCCCTCCCTGACTTTCTGTAAATATTTTTTTGGATGTGGGGGTTGGTTAAATCATGCATTCTCCACAGGGTCATGAACCTGTCGCTCTTCCAAACCTTTCACTTCTCCATCAATCAGACCAGTGCGCTACTCACCTTTTCACCGCGTACCTATCCATCATAAGTGACCCCGAATGCAGCCTCCGCATGAAGGCAAGGGGCCATTTTGATGGAGTGGCCCTCAGTTAAAACTTAAATAACCATCTCTCTTTGGACTGGCTCAAAACGCAATCAGTCAGCACATTAACAGTCAGTGATGGGCGCAAAGGTTGATGAGGGCAACTGCTCATAATGCTCTGCAGAGGGAAAACAGTCATCGGCTTAGTGCTCGGTGTTTCGAAGGGGGATGAAAGAAGAAGGCTGAAGTGTTCAGCCGTCAAACATGCTGGAGCTTACCAAGTGATGGATTACGTTAAAATCTTAGTTCAAACGCAAAGAGCCTTTTTTTAAGGCTATCGCTGAAGAAGATGGGGGGTGGGGGGGAGGGTGAACAAGCAGACACAGCTGGCACACAATTGAGACTTGTAAACAGCAGGGAAAATAAAACAGGTGTTTTAATAGCAGCAGATTCCATGGCGAAACAGTTGACAGTCCGCAGATGGAATGCACCATCTTAGAGAGTTGTTGACACTCACTGAGCACACCGAATATGTCTTGAAGATATATGATGTAGAAATCTATCTGGGGCTCAAACATTCCTGCCATCTGTAAGTTAGGGATTTTTTTTTCTAGTTCAGGAAGCCATGCAATAAAAACGTTTAAAGCAAGGCATTGTGTTGACATTTGCACAACTGGAACCTAATTTTGGAATTGTTGGCTTCCTACCTAGGGAATGTGATGTCCCAGTATGCAACTGACACTGTGCACAGACCTCTAAAACCATATAAGTGGCTCCAGGACCGCAGCTAGGAACCTATACTCTGCCCCTCTGTTTCATTTTTGTTTGTTTTATTAATTATAATTTTGTATGTGCAGGCAAGAAATATGCTCAAAAATAATATAAAAATAATATAAATTATCAAAGAACATTTACAAACATTTGACAAAAATATGTGTTTGGCTTAAACCACACTTCAAAATGATCACACACCATTTATTTTTTAAATAAAAAATTACCTTCTAATTTTTACATGTATTGTGCCAAAGATTTGTACGCATCAAGTATCTACACACTGAAGGACCAGTCCTGGATTCCACCTGCTCCAAAGTCTTTCCTGCGCTGATATGTATTACTTTTCCAGTGAACACACTCAGTAAAAACACCCATTCAGTGTCTTGTTGCACCATCTTATGTGTGGCTACTGTCTTTGCCTAGTTGCTCGTTCTAGAATACAGATGAACGCAACACTTGTAGTGACAAGCTGCAAGGCTGCTCTGCCCTTGCCTGGGACCGCCTTGTAATCTGGGGCAAGAAATACAGCCTTAATTGTCCAACTGATAAGTATTCTGTATTGATTTGTAGCTGTTATCACCATAGCGCCCAACCTAAGGTCAGCAGTCAATAAATTCCCACACCATTTCTTGGGTAAAGCAGCCAAGCACAGGTGAGATACAGAAATGTTTGACATTGAAGGCACAAGCACATAAGGCTCATTAAAGGAAAGACATTGACAAACACAGTTTGTTGGTATAATAGCAAATTACTGTACAACGTGACACAAAGGTCCAATTTAATTGATCAACAGAAATAATTGTGCAAACGACCTATTACTCTTAAGTAATCTAGGACTTTTTATGCAATAATATTATGCAAACCGACATGGCAACTAAGAGCGTCCTAATTACATCCATAATAACTGCGTAAACCAAATCAACAAACAAAGAACCTAACAGAAGTAAGGCTGTTGAAGATGTGTTCCCTCCTCCGCCATTCCATTTGCTGTGACCAATAAGTGGTCCAACTGGTCTGTAAATCTTCACAGTAGTAAATGAAAAAGTGTTTCACTAAACACGGCTAAAGAAGCACATCAAGGTGTATAATGACTAATTACCATAATCGCTAGATTTCTGCTGCAGCGTGCGATGAGCAGAGACATCCCTTCATTCAAGTCAAAATTACATCAGCTGAACAAACGAGACTTGCACTTACAAACAATCTATTTAACTAATTAAACTGTGTTCCTTGTCTTTGATGAAAACAAATATTCAAGATATACTCTGAGAAATCCATTCATGTCTCTGCTCTATGTTCACTGCATGTACTTTTTCAGTGTATGGAGCTATGGAGGCACGGCTTGTCATTTCCTATAATTGACTATTGCATATGGGGATTTGGTGTCTGCTAGGATAGTAGCAGTATTAGGCACAGTAATTAACATATCTGAAGAATAAAAAATGCCATGTTTCAATTACAGACAACTCCCATCGACATCTGCACACTCATTAGGACAAAACGGATGACTAAAAATGGGCGTGGACCAATCACACAGCCAATCGAGAAGCATTGTAATTTCATAGAGGGTTATGGAAGTTGTTGTTCTTGTGTATCTTAATTGCACACCATTAATGTCATGCATCTCCCATAAATATCAATTTACTCTGCAAAGCTGCATATTATCTCCAGTGCTTAAACCAAGTATTAAAATATCTTAACTGTGCCATGCCTATATGCAACTGATGACAAAATCAAATATCCAAATAACAACTAAATGACAATCTATATGCATAATAAATAGTCAAATCTATCTACTTGAGTAACAAACTGAAACAAATATGAGAGCATAAGCTGTTTTTGCAAGAATAGGCTGGGTAAGTCCAGTTTTGCTTTACTGCAACTGCCTGTATGTCATTTTTTGCTCTTGTGATACATGCTTGCTAACATTAACTTTCTAACATCAACTTTTTATTAAGCGATCCTACTAAAACTGTGACTAATACATCAAAATTACAGCAGCACACATAGTGATAGTGCTTATTTGTTTGCCAGCATGATCAGATGGGTATAATAACATGCAAAATACAAGATGTAGGATATGAGACCTCACATCTTTTGTGAGTTTTAAAGGTATGCTATTAAATATCTAATTTTAGATGGCGGGGGGTGGAGGTGGGGGGGTTGTATTTGGTAAATAGCAGCATAATTTAACATCTACAATGGTGTAATGACATCCAGGCTACCCTTTCAGTAAAACTGTGACATTGCTAAAATACATTTGATTAGAATTTTTTAATTTGAAGTGACTGTGTACATGTGTTGGTCAACACAAAAAAACAAACAAATATACAACAAAATAAACTTCAAAAGTCCCAGAGGTTTTGTTGATGTCCGCCTGGACCCCAGTAATCACCTCTGCAACCTTGAGAAAATGCAGGCAGACGTATCGCAAGAGATGTCACTTCCTAGACAAATGCAAGGTTTTTCCCCCATGTGCACAGATAGCATCAGTCCTCTCTAACTGATGCATTCAAGGCTCCCAAGGTACAAGGCACACAGCAAATAAAAAAGCCCATGAATAAATATTGTTTGCCTTTCAAAACATTTGAAAAGTGCAGAGGTAGAAGGGGAGCTTATTTTTGTCGCTTGTTTTAGAGGTCATGTCGCCAGCACTGGTAGGTGGCTGTGTATTGGTTGAGCTTATTTACCAGTGTGTGGGAACTCTCTTTAAAAAAAAAAACAAAGTAGCCCACATTTCAACAACATTAAGCATCACATGCCCTCCAGAACCTGCATCACTGGTGACCTGAGCTAATACCAACTGAGGATTACTCCTTATCCAACACTTCCGTCATAGAATTGTTAATAGATGGGGTTATTCTTATAGATATTATATGCCGCATTTGGCTTAATCACTAGTAGCTCGGACCTGGACTCTGTAAAACTGCTTTGTGATAATCTGGTTGTAAAAAGCGCTGTTTAAATAAAATATAATTGAACTGAATGTACACAGTTGAACCATGTACATTCCATACATTTTTCCTCAGTGTATTTAAATGCAGTAATATGTTTTGCATGCTTTTTTGCTAAGGACCTAAGGAGCATTACTAGGCTTTGACAAGCTGAAAAGGATGTTCTTTTCTTATGAATTAGAATAAACATGATGTGGATGAAATGCACATCCATGAACAAATAGACTACTTTTGGCAATAGTCGACTCCCGAATATTTTGTGAAACCTTAGCACTGTGAGGGACTCACCAAAAAATCAACTTATCCTCTTCTATTGGCTTCTCTTTCACTGTCCAAGCAAGGCAACACAGGCCATGTTAAATACACACTTCTTCACATTTCTTCACAGTCACCTTATCTTTTTCTGCTTGGCTCCCACTATTGTCCCAGATTTAGCAGAATGGGAATACCATATGTACCTCTAGCTATTCAAACAAACAGTGATTTTTTCTTGATCATCTCCAAGATCTCCCTTTGGTGCATAGCACAAACCCACTCGTTCTCTATCTTGGACCTTTTCATTTCCTCCTAGATTCTGTGGTTCAGGCTCATATTTTGTGAGTTTCAAAATAACAGTCAAATATATGATGAAATTGGCACTGGACTTGGAGATGATCATTGAAAAATCATGGTTTGTTGTCTGATATATATCAGTCAACCAACTGTGTACCTATGTGTATGCGTTTGTGTGTGTGCATATATGTATGTATGTACGTATTTATATATAAACAGAATGTAAAACTTGTCAGTAAGACTGTTAGTGCAGGCTCTATGGTATTTCGGGTCATTCTGTATACGTTTTTATAAAACAGGGATTAAGAGACAGAGAGCTGCTACCAACTTGCCAGTGTCACCCTAAACAGTTTATTTTGTATCTGTTTTGATGCATATTTGACTTTAAGCACAAAGCATATCGTCACTGAACTACTGAAGCAAATCTTTTCTTCTTTTTGTAAACACTAGCTGCTCTTTTCTGTATGTTTTTCATGTGCATAATAATAATAATGTTTTTGTATGTTTTCATCTGTCATAATAATAGATAAATAAAAATGGCCCAATGTTATAATAATTATTTAGGTTCTGACATTGGCGATTCATTTCAAGTCATTTACTGACAATATATGAATGGAAAATAGACATTTTGTATCCTTGAGTCATATTCCATAAGTTAAGTAGCTTTGTGCTTTCATTCTTCGTCCCCCATCTTTTTACATTGTGTTTACATCTCCCTCCACATTCTCGAAGAAACTAAGTAATCCTTTCAAGTCACATTGTATTTCTCATTCACAGAGGCATCACACACTGGCACAGCCATGATTCTGTGCTGAAATTTCCAATACAGACTTCTATTGTGCAACAAAATGTGAGGAGTGGGTGGAACTGGGAACAAGGAGAGCCAACACAGCTTGACACGTTCCCCCAAAAAATCAACATGCAAGGTATTCATGGAACTGCGTCAGTTATTATTCGATATGGTTTGACTGAAAAGGGCTGTGTCAACCCGGGACAGCATGATGAATTAGCAATTCACTTCCAAAAGCATTCGGCAATCAAGAATTGTGAAATAATGGGGATGTAGTGACAAAAACAATTATACAAACATTTCATTACAGTTTATGAAGAATATGCACCTAACACAGATTCTAATACGGCAAACACAATGACATTAGATAGGAGTTGGTACAGTTTTGATGTTACACATTGCTTTTATATTTTATTTTTTGCAGTAAAAATCAGCAAATAAATTACACGCTTAATTAGTGAGTCACCGACTTCACAGAAGTTCTTAATGGATTAGAATTCAGGTGTTCAGAAACATGACCTTGCTTTTAAAAACCTAGCTTCTTTCAACCTACGGCGTTTTAACCTTTTAAAAGCTTTGAATTCCGACTTCTGTAGTTCAGACTATTGACTATAAAGCCCATGGTTTTCATCCAATGGACCACTCCAATTTGGCCTTCAGACACTAATGTATTCATTTAATAGGCTTAGTTTGTTCCCATATTCATTTACGTTTGTGTCTTCGAGGGTGTTATACCAAGCCTCACACTACATTGGGTACATTTTTGCTCATAGATCATCAGATTTATCCAGGCAGTGATTCTGTGTAGAACCATGAACACTCAAAAAATATCTGAATGTTATTTATCTTGTTAAAAGAAAACTTTGGTTACCATAGTCTATACTGGTTATAAGGTTCTTTTGAATGGCTCTTTGAAGACATGGTTCTCAAAGTGCAATGTCAGGACAAATTACTTGGGGGTCCCCATTTTGATGTATATTTTTCACTATATGTCACAAGCCGGGACTCCTACATGTCTGACCTACAAGTCTATACATTCTGACATGACCCTATGCACTACACTTCTCACTGGATTGTGCTTGAGTTAGGTGTAGAAAGATGTTTTTCACAACACACTACTTCAAGTCAGTATTTAAAAAAATAGCCTGGGACAGTTTGTTATTCCATATTTCTAACTATTTCAAACTGCTACATAATTGTCAAATTTGTTTCTGTCTGAATGTGAGAGTCTGTGGAAGTTCTTCCACAAGGCTTCCAGTCAACAAAAAGCTTCAGCATGTTCATGTTATACAGCATGTTCAGTACTCCTTCAGGATCAAGAGTCATTAGTAGATTTTGCAACAACATGGATACAGTAATCATTATTCAAAATATCAAGAGAATTTTGCATCAAGAGCCTGGTATTGTGAATCAAATTATAAGGACCAAGCATATAATTATGCTTCTTGTCTGGCCTGATTGTATAAGAAATGGCTTCTGTATGTCAAAAGTTAGTCTAAAGTCTAGTTTGTAGATCTTTTACATACCCAACTTGAACAAATCATCTGAGCACCAGCTAAGCTAGCCTCACTGGCTTCTGCTTTTCTCCTTTTACAGGCCACCCTGCCCCCTACAGACCCCAGCTTCACTAGGGCTTAGAGCCCACATGCTCAGATCCTTCACAGGAGCTGTGTGCAGTGCTACTTAACAGAATATTTTAGCACAACTGAATGACGGCAAACTTCGAAGAGCAGATTTGAGAGTGACAGATTGTGGGGCTGCATTAAAACGTAGCCTGCGCCACACATGAATAAAGTTGCAGCGCAGGCTGCTTTAATCCTCCGTTACCATGGTGACACAGCAGCTCGCTACGAGCCTGCACTGGAATTTATGCAGCGCGCTCCATGTTTCTGACCAAAACAGCCAGAAACATGAGCAACACACCCAAGCAGAGGAAGCCCAGGGCTAAGTAGAACCGCTTAACGAGTAAATGTACATGTCCATGGAAGTCACACGGGACTGTTTAGCGCTAGTCGAAGTTCACCAAGCAAGGTTGCTTTCAGAATCACTGAGGAGGCGGGAGGATGGTGAGGGAGTTTAAAACATGCAGACATCTAAGATTCACAGAACAAGTGGCCTTACACAGCCATGGTGTCTAACACACAGAATATATCACAATCACACACCCACAGCAGATTAATTAATGATCAGATGGCGGAGGTGGTAGGGAGAGTGTGAGAATTAGATGCCGGCACATGCGTAGTCCCCCTCATCTAGGCATCCCTAAATAATGCATGGCTGACGTAAACAAAAGAGCTGAAGGGCTTCTGAGACTGAGAAGAGGGAAAGATAGACGAATAGCATTATTTCTGAACAGTTTCCTTTCACTGTTCCCAGTCCCATCTTGAACGGAATGATTGTGTTTGTTTGGTTGTTTTTTTATTTGGATTTATAAACAATACCCAACATGGACACAGAGACGGCAGCATTCCATCTAGCTCAGACCATATCCCCTGCTGCTATTAGGGAGAGAACGTGATGCTTGTTCTTTCAAACAAATGTAATTGGCTATTAGGTTGACACAGGGCTAGAATGATCGTATCAACACTCCACAAATATGTACAAGATGATAGTCCGATACTGCTGGGACTTAATGGGTCCCATTCCTTGTCAGGCAAGTCTCATTCCATGTGTGATTTAGACAAGTAAACTCCACAGCGGTGTGTCGTGTGCACTCCAGTGCAGGCAGAGGGCTTATGAAGTATACTGTCAATACAACCTCAATCTCCAACCAAATATTACTGGACATCCTTTCTAATTAGTGACTAGAAAGTGCACCCACTGCTCACACAGGCAGGGGTTTAACTGCATGCATGTAGCTCACACAAACTCCACAGAGAAGTATTGCTAAAAGAATGGGCTGCTTGTAAGCTGCTTGTAAGCCTAAGGTTACCATGTTAAATAGCTAGTGTCAGTATCAGGGTTATAAAGCCTCCGAACAATGGGCCATGGAGCAGTGAAACTTCTCTGAAATGATGTTCCAGACCTACTCTTGTAACATCAGAACCTCAACTGTGCTATGACTGAATGCAGTCAAATCGTCACAGCAATATTCCAACATCTAGCGTAAAGCTATCTCAGAAGAGACAATTAAGGTGGGAAAGACATAACAAATTCATAATTTACACCGTGACATTAATTACAGTCCTCAGTCCAACCAACTCTAGTTAGGTGAACTAGGAGTAAAAATATCTTTAAAATACCTTTTAAATATTCTAACAAAAAATATCAGATAAAATAAATCCTTGTGAATTTACTTTTAAATAATAACAGGTACAATTCAGATTCAGATTCAGATTCAGACTTTATTTGTCACCATCAGAGATGGTACAACATGCATTGAAATGCTTTTTGCCATGCGTTATCTTTCCTAATCTTCCTGGCTCTAGTTTGGCACTACTTGGTGTAGATGGATTATAGGTCAGGAAGCTCAGAGCGAATGATGCGTTCGGCTGAGTACACTACTTCTTGAAGAGCTTGTCCTGCATTCTGCTGTTCCAAAATGCAGATGTTTCCCATCAGGATGCTCTCGCTGGTGCATCCTTTACCACCCTCCGAGGCAGGTGAAAGTCCCTGAGATGACTTTGGAAGAAAAGACGGTGATGGACATTCTTTAACAATATTGAGTTTTGTAGGTCCATAACAGGTTTTGAGTGATGAGAAAACCCATGTCCTGGAAAATCTCCACTCTCTCCACTGTGGCCCAGCCGATGTAGAAGGACTGGTAATTCCTCGCCTGCCTCGTGCTGAAGCCAACAATCAACTCCTTAGTCTTGCTGATGTTTAGGAGGAGGGTGTTCTCCTGGCACCTGTTCTCCATGTTCCTAATCTCCTCCAGGTAAGCCTTCTCTGTGTTGTCAGAGGTCAGGTAAACCACAACAGTGTTGTCAGCAAGCTTGATCATAGAGGTGGAATCTGATGTGGCTACACAGACATACATTTACAGCGAGTACAGCAGGGGGCTTAAAATACAGCCCTGAAGAATTCCATTCAGGAGAGAAATAGAGGGTGAAATAGAGGGTGACCTGAAGTTGATGACCCACTGACAAAGTGATGGTCTGAGTCCCAGATCTTTCAACTCAATGAGGATGATTGTGGGGATTTTGGTGTTAAATGCAGAACTGTAGTCGTATCCAGGTGACATAGGGTTGTGTGCATGATAGATGGCATAATCATTGGAATGATTAGTTCAGTATGCAAACTGTAGTGGGTTCATGGTGGTAGGAAGTGAAGATGTGATGAACTTTCTGACCAGTTGCTCAAAGCACTTCATCACAATTGAGGTCAGTGTTACTGGGTGGTAATCATTCAGGCAAGCAGGCGGTTATTTATTCAGCACAGGGATAATGATGGACTGTTTGAAGCATGCAGTAACTACTGTCTGAGCCTGAGAGAGTTTGAAGATCTCAGTGAACACTGGTATTTGCTGGTCAGCACAACCTGAGATGGCATCTGGGCCTGCAGTTTCCTGGTGTTCACTCTCCTGAAGGTTTTCCTCACAGCATGATCTGTAATGATGACAGCATTCCCCTCACTGGTACTCTCCGCGTGCATTCTCCACTGCTGTTTAAAGTGACGTATTTGACTGCAGTATTGAAGCGAGCATAAAACGTGTTCAGCTCATCAGCCAGTGAAGCATCTGCCCTCACCATTGAAGATGATGGTTGTTTATAGTCCGTTATTGTCCTCAGTCCTTTCTAGATGCTCCTAGAGTCACACTGTTGTAGTTGAAACAAAGCTCCGCTTTACTGTGCTCCTCATAGGACGCAGCCTTGTGTGGGTGCACATTCCCAGAGACGAGCCCTGCCTTGTATGGAGCGGTGTGCAGAGTTTTGCTGAAGGTTTTACCCACCCACGGCTTCAAGTTGGGAACCTGTTTGAGGTTCGGAAAAGTGCACTTAAGGTTTACTCTATTAAAGCCGCACATCACAATGAATGCCACTTCCCAATGTATTGCTTGGTGTTGTGTGAGACCCTTGTGTAGTACACCTAAGGCAATGTCTGAGTCCGCATCAGGTGGAAATAAACAGAACTGGCTATGATTGCAATACATTCCTGAGGAAGATCAAATGGGCGATATTTAATTATCAATGGTTCCAGGTTGGGTGAGCAGGATTGTGCAAGGTGAGAGGTGCTTACATTGTCACACCAGCTGTTGTTTACCCTCAGACAAAATCTCTGCCAGTTGTATTGTGTGGTCTGGTACTGCTGGGTTCAGCCATGTTTTGGGGAAGCAGTGGATGTTGCGGTCCTGAATGTCTCTCTGGAACTTAATTTCAGCCCTGAGATCACCAGACTTGTTCTCGATGGACTGAACATTGGCTAGCAGGATGCTTGGTAGAGAATGCGTTGTACTGGCTCGTTTCTCTCAGGGGCGTCGCTTTGGGTCATGTCATTTTTTCTCCCTCAGGATCTCCGTCAGCTAGATAGGATCCAGAGTTACAAACACAGATAGGTCTGTACATTGTTGACCAATAGAAATAAGAGTGTCTCTATTGTATCTGATGGGTGTTGTTATCATGTTGGCCGAATGAAAAACTGACAGATAAAGGAAAGAGAAAAAAGAATGACTGTAGGGTCGGAGTTTTCAGCACGGCAGCCAACCTCACCGGTGCTGGAAGTAAGATCCAGCTTTAGGAAACTAAGCTGGATCACGAAAACTGATCCATTTTGTAATTGATTTTGGGTACAGAACATTTTCTGAATGTAGGAAAGGAAGACATGGTGGATTAAGGAAGAACTTTAGGAATTTATATTTATGTTAATGCAGGGCCCTATTTCTGGCCGTGCAAAGAGGCTGATGGACAGATCGTGTATTGATCAGTGGAGAAAACCACTGCAGCAGGTGTATTAAAGTCTGTTCCTCGTGTGATGGCAGGCACTATGAGGCCACATGGGGAGATAAGAGAGTTGCTTTCCCGGTTAGATAGAACCTCAGCCAGGACAAGAGGCCAACTGCGCTTGATTGGATTCTGTGTCTGAAATAAACGGCAAACGAATGAGATAGATATGAAACAGGGGCTCACAGTCTGGAATGAGAGAGAAGGAATGTGTGAGTGTACGTGTGAGCGAGCAAGTGAGAGCGAGAGAGAGAGCGAGAGAGAGAGAGAAAGCGAGAAAGACTCATCTGGAAGGAGCAAGGCTCAGTGAAGTCCCCACAAAGGCTTCAGTCA
>JBBKCR010000141.1:6084645-6118998 GCA_037577295.1 Ladigesia roloffi
GAGGCTGTTGTTGAGTGGAACTGAAATTGCGAGAGTGGCTGTTACTGCAGATGCACATGTTACTTGTTTGCAATTATGCTTGTAGTGGTTTGCTGATCAAATTTTTATGACCAATTTTGATCCATTTTGGGTCAAATTCATTTAATCTGATGTTGGAAAAATCCTGGACTATTCAGTAAATGCTTAGCTAAACTTTGAGCAACATGTCGTACAGAGAGGTACTCAGACAGGACACAATTAAAATAGAGGCTGTGTCTCAAATCACTCCCTCCTCCCTACATAATATAAAATTTAGGAGTTAAAATACAGGCTCCTCTAAGACTGTAATATGTAAGAGCCACTGGCAAATAAACCTTAAAAACATATTGTACACTATATGGATGTAGAAACTGAAATGTCGTAATTTAAAATGTGACCACGGAAGATTCAAAATGCACCTAGACAAATGTATTATTAACATTTTAGTTGTTTCGAGAAGGAAACAGAGAGTTTCTGGAAACAGATAGGTATCGGCTAAGGTCACACTGCACACTGTACTTACTTTTTGTGTAAGAACTGTGAAAATGGTGAAATGTTACAGTGGCTTGTGATGTGGATGAACCTCATTAGGTAGCCATTGTGTGTCAGTACAAAGTTGAGTTTCCTAATCTAGTAAACTGTGAGTGTAATGCTGTATTTATCCAGACATTTTTAGATATTCGCTTGACATCCTTCAAAAAAAAATATAAAGAGAAAAAAAATCAATAATCTCATGTCGCAAAATTCTTTCAGGGTTATCAGTGAATAAAGCAACTCCCCACCTCCACGATTCTGAGTGCCCTGACTAAGTTTCACCACATACACCCTCCCTTTGACCTCTGCCTCTACTCCCCCAGGCAAACTGGCATTTAGACCATGTTAGTGTAGTGGAGCACAGCCAAGACATACGTAGGCTAGTGCAGGGAAGGACTCGCTCCTGGAAAAAGATGAGAGCACCACTACACTCCACCCTAGAGGCAGCCCTGCCTTTAAAGCAACTGCTAGAGTGTTCCTGTCTAATTCAGCAGGTCACTGGTTCGAGCCCACCTTTAGGCAAACTTCGTCCATCAGAGACCTAATGCTACAGATGTAAGAAGGTCAGCATTCAAATCCTCATTCGCACTCCTTCAGAGGCAAACAAAATGAGTGCTTTAATTAGCAAGAACGTGGTAGATAACGTGGTTAATGGAGCGTGGGTGATTCAAGAGGGATGGCTGATTTTGGTCCCCAGTCTTTTTTTTTTACCCTTTTAAGCCTTTTTGGGCCCAACTTATCTTCCTCACACTCAAAACCTACATAGTTGTTTTACAGTAGTTGAAATATTGTGGTTTTTTCTTATTATATTTTATATTTTATTTTATTTTTGTTAGATTTCATTTAGATTTGTATTAGACTTTATTTATTCTAGTATAATACTTTATCTTATTCTTTATTTTTATATTTTTCTGATTCTGATTCTGAAAACAGTTAGGGGTGTGTGGTACACTGAGCACTTTAAAATACATTTGATTACATTTAATAACACTACATTTACAATGAAAACATAAAAATTAATTTCAACTACCAAAATGGTTATGATGATTTCCCACTAAGGTAGCCTTTTAGCTCTCCCAACTCTGAATACAGCATTTTAGACATACAAACCAGCAAAATAAATGTGAGGGAAAGGGGATTTAAGAACTGTAATTTCAGGCACAAAGTAGGATATCCAATATCAGCATGAAAATAAAAAGAAAACATTTAGTTCTTTATTAAATATATTAAATATATTTAGTATATATGTTTTATTAATCTGTTCCTAAAAAAATGACTGTTTTGTATATATGTGAATGGATATTCAGGGTCCATTGAGGATATAGTTGCAACTCCCTGTTCAACCAACCCTAAGATATGAAGGCTGTACTTTAGCCTGTCTTGCTCCCACTGTAATTTGTTTATGTGCTTCAAAATGGTGTTCATTTACACGCACTGAAAGGGAAATTACATGTGGCGTTTGTGTACTCCACTGAGTAGTCATAAAACACTTATTATGAATGGAGTCTGAAAAAAACTAATGTTTAACCCTTTAATGCACAAGCTATTGGAACCCCCTTTAATGCACAACATGGGTCCCAAGTGACCCGCATTCATTTCCAATATAATTCCAAGCATGGAAATGGTTTTCTCTATTACAACTTCTAAAAACTATACATTTAACCCTATAATATTTTATAAATAGATAAATTATGTAAGGGTTTAAGCGTTTTATCATTTTTACTTTTGTATCTTCTAAATAAACATATATTTGGAATTTCTCCATTTATTTGCAGACATGGGTCCCAAGTGACTGGCATACATTTCTAATGTAATTCCAAGCATGGACCTGGTTTTCTAAAAATTATACATTTAACCCTATAACACTTTATACGTTGATTAATTAGGTAGGGTTTAAAGCATAATTATTTTTAATCATATTTCTTTTGTATCTTATAAATAAACATATATTTGGAATGTCTTCATTAATTTGCAGACATGGGTCCCAAGTGACCCGCATACATTTCTAATGTAATTCCAATTGATAAATTAGATAGTGTTTTAAGCACAAAAAAAACTATTTTTACTTTTGTATCTAATGTACAAACATAGATTTGGAATTTTTCCAATATTTTCAGACATAGGTTGAAAGAGAAACGCATTAATTTCTAATGTATTTCAAGAAATGGATATGGTTTTCGCTCTGATAACTTTTCAAATCAACTAATTAATTTTCTTAATTAGGTAGTATTGTAACTGACTCATATTTATTCCCTGTCGAAATTCTGAGGAACTATAATATTTGCAAGTGTTTCCAGTCAGGAAAACATTTAATGCGAACTACTGTTGATCATTGACTGTTGACACACATTTTAGAAGTTTAGAAAGCTACTTCTGCAAAACTACATGTAAGTATTAAATTTCAGTTATAATATTACAGAATGTTTACAGTTATTACTGACGAGTAAGACAGGCTAAAGCTAGGTGACTGTGGTCATTTGTCATTCATGTAAGCACTGAGACAGCTGTCTAGGCGCATTCTCTATGTTCTCTATTCTCTATATATTCTTCACAGTTTGAAAATTAATAATCCAGTTCTCCATGGCTCACTATAGTTACTGGTTTAGTCAGATTAGTATTAGAAATTATTTTATGTTGGTTTTGTATTAAAATGGTTCTAATAATATTTATTATTTTAGTCACAATAACTTTAAGTGTTCAACCAAGGTATTGTTTTACCAAATGTGCTCCCATTCATGGAGTAGCCATAGTGTAATGAACATAATTAAATGATGAATTAAACTGATTTCAAACAATACTGCAAAGAAATTCTGATTCTTGTTTAATTTTAGATGTGAAATGGATACGGGTCATTTGTGACCCATGTGTGCAAATATAATATAGGTGCATAAAAAGTGTCATAATTCAAGGAGTAACCATAAATGAATTAAATAAATGATTGATGTTTGTAAAAAAAAACTAATTCAGTGATGGAACTTATAAAAAAAGTATATTAAATGACAAAATCGATTTTTTTAACTAGCTAAGAAACTCTATTCCTTCAATTAGAATAGATAGAGGGGTAGTGACAAAAAAAGTATTTTCATTTAAAAAGGTTTAGAGATATAAATAAAAAATGTTTTGAAATGAACAAAAACAAGTTAATTGAGGAATTCATGGAGAGTTGGCTCATGAAAATGAGTTATTGCAGATATATGAAACAAATTACACGTAGTCGGGTCCCTTGGGACCCATGTTGTGCATTAAAGGGTAAACTACAATAAAAGTCTGTGTTACATTTTACCCTGCGCTAGGCTGCGCCTCACTTACTAATCAGTCTTTAGATTAACAGCTGCGCCAGAACACAAAAATGGGGTCAAAACACACCTATTTTGCCACAGCCCACTCATACGCAGTGTAAAAGTAGAAGCTGTGGGTCATTTTTCTTTCATTGTTTGATGTATCTAGTGCCTTGCATCACTGCCAAAGCTTTGATTTAATGAACCAAGGCTGATATTTATGTTTCAAGCTGGCTGTGGTATCTTTCCAGGGCCTTCAGACTTTATTTTGGTTTAACACCGTGGTTTGTAACCATTTTTTTTTATTCCCACTGCTTCATGGGGAAATGTAATGACAAATTGTGTCCTTGAGTTTCTGCTTAGGAAACATCAGATGAAGTATCCGGCCTCAGATTTACAGTTCCTCTGCTTTACTGTTCGGCTGCGTTCTCGGGATATCATCTTTCAGGATGGCTGCATTGGCTTTTAATGCCATGCCACACTTGGTCATCCATACAAATACACTGAGGGTGGGAGAAAAGCCTTCCACCTCAGCCTGGACACTTAGATCAAAAACTGGCTGAAAAGGACACAAATAAAAAAGGGTATCAATGATTCATGGCAGAAGTGCATTTTCTCTTCACCTGTTGAAGTTAGAGGACCTTAGGTTAGACCCAACACTCTGCCATTTTCTAAAAGCTCCCTGACACTTCTGAGAAAAAGCAAGAAAAAATGGAGGTAGATCAAGTATTTTCTTGAGATTGAAAATAATGGGGTTTTTTTTCTTTCCATTTTCTTTATATTCAGTACAAACCAGAATCAGGCTCTGCTACATAGAATAGGCAGTATTTTATCTGAAGCAGTTATGCTTGTGTGGCTATGAAAAAAAGGACAAAATCCTGTTTTTTCCTACTTATGGATTTATTTTTAATGATTATGTGGGAGTTTCCTCTATCCTGGCTGTCATCAGTCACGATACATCAAACAAACACACACGCTTTTCTATTTAAATGAGGCAGTAAAAACATATCATAATTTTCCTTATTATAAATGATTGCCAGCATCAGTTGATACTCCTGATTAACGGTTCTAAAAATAGGCTTTTCAAAGAAGTTATTTACCTTTAAAAAATGAAGAAAAACTAGAAGGATTCATGTGTACTGACACAATACCAGAAGCATATATGTGCCTTGAGACACTAAACCAGTGCTTTCATCTTTCAAAGGAATTCATTTTCATGATTGGATTACATTAGAATGTAATGTCTGTAATTCAGATGTTCTGTTCTACTAAATGGGGTAAGCCAAATTTTTCTTTTAGGCACCTACACACAAAATCATCTCTGAAATCAAGGTTAATCAAGACTTTCTATTTAACACAGGCTATGAAAAAGATGTAATATTCTTGATTCATAAATTGTAGTCCATTTAATAGATTTGAGTAAAAAAAAAACATACTTCTGATTGACCAATAATAAAAGGGTTTTCCAAAAAAAAAAAACAATATCTGTTTTCATCTTTCAGCAGAAATCACACTTATATTTGAATTACACAACAATAAAATGTCAGTTATCCGGACATTAAGCTGGGCAGCATGGCCACACTTGGTTAATCTGTGAGTGATTGTTGAGGACCCTTGGGACACATTCTTACACCACCTCCCGCCCTCCTGCTGCTTTGCATTACACACTTAATAGATGGTGAGTAGAGGAGAGATAAAATATTGCCATATTCTTCCTTTGCGCTATCGATAGGATTTTAGGTCTAATAGAGCGTAAGCCTCTGCGGAGTGCCACACTGTGTTAAACAAGTACTCTAACCCCTCGCACTTTCTGTACATGGACCTGCACATACAATGTCTATTAAAGTGTAGCACACTATGTTAAAAAGGGGGAACATAATCACATCCACTTTCTGCTGAAAAAAAAGACAGAAGGTAGAAAGAAATCCTGAGGCTGAAGTATCCCTTATCTTTCAAGAGCAGAATCTAGGTATTACTCTGCATCAGCAGGGGTCTACGGAAGGAGAACAGCTACCAATACACAACCAGCCACCTTGCACTAAACCTTAATACCTGCTCAACTCCACTTCACCCATAACCAAAAACAGTATAATCCTAACAAATAATGTGGTGCCACAGAAGGAGCACTTTTGTTTCCATAGTATGGAAGAATGGTTCTTTGTATAATGCCATTATTAAGAGCTCTTAATCTTAGCAGATGTTAATCTGAGATGTTCTCTCATGTACGAACAACTTAAAATGCTTCAAGGTTGAACTAAAATGTAAAATTGCAAATGTCTATAATAAAAGCATGCAACACTTTTGCACATGGCAATAATGCCACAGGAGCAAGTTTATGATGTTAGTGTTGTACCATGGTTATGGTGAATTTAACAGACAGATAAATGTCTACAATATTTGCAATATCTCAATATCCCAAGTATTACCCATTTTTGTTGACCACATTTTTGAATATGCCATTTGTTTTTACTATAAAGGAAAACTACTTACGCCCAATGTTCAAATATAGGTATGGTGGCGACTACAGAACAACACAGCATCTATTGAAACCTCTCACTTAAAAGGTTCTCTAGGGAACCAAAATGGTTCTTCTGTGGGATTGCTCCAAAGAAGAGTGTAATAGATATTCATTCAACCCTTCCTTTATTACCTTTAATTAGCAACCACTACCCTGCTTTCACCACGCAACATAACAAAGGTGCCTAATCATAGTCATGCATGCTGCATGCAGATTCTGTTAGCGCACAGCAATTAAAGAGTTTGTTGCTGAGAGCCAAAAACTAAAGCTATTTCTAATGGATTAGGGACAACTACACCATCGCTGGTGCTATTTTAGCATTCAGTTTCAGTTGTGTAATATAGCTTGCCCTGTATTTCAAAACAACGAATACAGTACACAGCTTAGTCAAAAATGGAAAGCAGCCAGCAAAGAAATCCTATTTAAAGATCAGATAGTTTCTAATGCAAGATTCATATTCAAATATGGTTATCATACAGAGGTTGTCATACATGTGCTAATGAAAATGACTCATTCAATAAACATTTTCAGTTCCTTGGGAAAGAGTGGAGGACGGTTTTATATTGTCATAATTGGCAGTTTGTGCAAACTAAGTGATCCAATTTTAAAATTTGCTGCATATTAGCTCATGAATAGATTAGGAAAAGCTTGCAAACAGCATTTACTGGGTCTATAGATCATCCTTTGCCAGCTGATCTTGCAAAGACTAACGACATCCGCAGCAACAGTCAGCCTCAATGAGGTTGAGTAGGAAAAAGGCAACCAAATATAATGAATGATCCACAGCTCTGTTTTAAAAGAAAACAAATCGCCTTTTATTTGGGCAAACGTGATTAGGTTTACTAAATGATATGCTACTGCACAAGTATTACTACCGTGTTTGAGCTAAACATGCTGCCACCTAATGGCATTTAATATGTCAAAAATCATTTTGTAATTCCCTGCTTACTCACTTTCAGTTCTATATTCAGCCCTGCCGCAAGCATCCTATGCACACAAACCAATCTTACATGAGCCATGCCTTCACTTTCACTCCATTTGCCTCCACGTTATAGCCAACAACGATCAGCTCCAAATCCACTGCCACACTGAGTTAAAGAAATGTGTTTGCACCAGAAAGGAAGCCAGCCTGCTGTTGTCCCACAAAACCTGCCAAAAGTAAATCAATCAGGGTAGGATTTAATCTGCAAATACTTTTCTTATCCCCTGACCTTAGATATTGCACAGGTCACAGCTCCAGAAATATCATCGGAAGTCCAGCGTGTCTGGCATTATTTTAACGGGATCCTCATCTCATGCTTGCCACACTCTCTGTAGCCTCGCTAACATCCCTTTATCTTCTGTACCCACGAGTATACCCAAGACATATCAGCCCCTTTCCTGGACTCTGTCCCAGTTCCTCTCGCTGTTCCTTGACAATGACTTCTTAAATAATCACACATTGCAAAAACTCTCATTGGATGTGTTTCAGTCCATTGTCTTATACAACGCCATTAAACCATATTATCAGCTCAGAAAAGTCCACACTTTTGTTCTTTTCCAGAGGGAAGACTGGCATGAGAATCTCTGAGCTAGCTGGCAGCAGATCTAATGACCTGGAACACAAATATTGCAAAAGTTTCTCCTTAATGATAGTGGTAGTGGTACATAATTTAACTTCCAACAAAATAGCTTATTTTGCATCTATTACTGAGATGTGCTTCCTTTAGAGTTTTTCCACTGGCTTTCCCCATGAAAAGCTTTTTTTCTGGCTTGACTGACCTTGTCTCTGCAAGAATAAAATATAGGGTCGGAATTATTGTTGTGGTTGGAATGATTGTTTTCATGTACACTCTTTTAAAAAGTGTCTACCTTGCTGTGGAGTTGGTGCCTTATTGCCAGTTAGATTAACCTACTGCTTTCACCTGGACTCAGTTGATTGGCTGTGAATTGGTGGGCATGTTGAGCCACACATAGTCCTTGCACGATAGCATTGGGTACCTCTTGTCTTTGTATTCATTCTAGCTAAGCTAGGAGCCAACTTTACTCTTTGTGTTTTAGCATGTTTAAACATGTGCATTTTCTAATTGCTGTACACGGATTCCACTGTCCTAGATGACATGATCTCATCAGAGGGAAAGTAATCCCAAAAACCTTTTGTGTTCACTCTCTAAATTTGATTCGTGGTGGACTATGGAACTGTGAAGCTTCAGAAGGAAAGACAAATTTCATCTCTGGCTTAGAATCTTTTCACTCATTTTCACTTCTTGACTCTGTCAGAAAATTGGATTACTCTGGAGAATTTGATGACATCAGCAGGTCTTGCTTCTGCATTTGCTTTCTTGCACTTCCCTTCGCAGGACAGTATTTCAGTACACTTCAGTATTTACTCTTTTGAAAGCTATTGTTTCACAGTAACTCATCCAAACACAATACATGTATATCATCCTCCTGGCACCAAAGGAACACTCATTTAAGAACTGGTTGTCCTCCTGAACATCTGGTTCATTCTCATATGGCAAATCTCCACTCATTCTTCTTGGTGACTGCAGTATTCTCAAGTTTCTGCTACCTTCAGCTCTGTACATCAACTATTTTCCTCTGATCCATTATTTAGGTAATGTCCTTGACCTTGTCTTGTTCTCACCAGAGCCAATGCATGCAAAATACTGGCCACCTCTCTCCTGACAATCATTTTTGTCATTCACATTATCTGTCCAGACCTACGACAACAACTCCATCATCATCTCGTCAACGCCTCACCACAGTCTTTGCTCTTTTTCTCCAATTGCTCTTTCCTCTACCATCCTGTCATCCTTGACTCCCCCTGAAACATCTCCCTGCCATCATTCCAAGGTAGAAATGGCAACCTATTCCATTGTCTTCTAGGCCAAGTGCAACCCACATCTTACTCCACAACAACTGAGGTGATGTGAGAGCAGCAGAAAGAAGATGGAGAAAACCTTAACTCTGATCTTCTCTCATATTATTCTCTTCTACTGAAGATATATGCTGTAAAGTCTTCCTTCTTCAAAGTGGAGCAAGAGGAATCTGAACCCTTGCAAACACTTTTCTTTTCTTTCTAAACCTCCTGTTGACTCTTATGCCCCATCCAATATCTATGCATGGCTTAGTGACATTTCCTCCTGGATGACAATGCATTACCTGAAGTTAAATCCCAGCTAAACAGAGCTCCCAGGGTATGAATTGCCTAGACGTAACCCAGTCACTACTTTTGGAAAAGCTGTAATCTCACTTTAACAATCACTCCTGAAATAGCAGGTACCTTATTTCTAATTTCTATTTGTCTGTTCCTCACCACTGAAACCTCTCATATACTTGTCCAGGCATTTGTCATCTCAATAGTGGAATACTGTATTGCCCTCCTTGATGGCCTTCCTCTGAAAAGCACAATACCTCATTACAGAAAAATTCTCACATGGCTGCTCACGTTAGATTTAAAACGCCAATGTTTGTCTACAAATCCAAAAATGGCCCAGCTCCATTTTAACTGTTGGCACTGATCCGACCACAGGTCACAGCAAGACTGCTTAGACGTTCAAGCACAGCCTGACTAGACCCATCTATTCTCAAAGGTCGAAGACATACATCAAGAGATTTCTCAATTTTGGGATCAATATGGTGGAACGGACTTCCACTTGACTTCAGAAATGTTGACCCCTGCTGGCTTCAAATGGCGACTGAACACCCTACTGTTCATTGGGCACTAAGGATCAACTAACTTTACAAACACAAATAACTTAAAAAAAAACTGACAGGGCTCTGGTCTTAATATGTAACTCCATCTCTAGAAGAATCTTAACCTACCAATATCTCTTAATGTTAATTCCAATCAAAAGCTGTAAATAGCTGTAGATAACACATCTACCAAATGGAGTAAATGTAAATGCTAAATTAAATAAGACTCCTAAATGGTAATTGGTTGGTGTGTTTGTTGTTGTAGAACCTTTCTATTTAAAGTATTCAAAGTTCCAAACCATTCTTCAAAGAGAACTTAACAATACTTTTATATGTGCTGACAAAGCAACATTTTGAGTGAGTAATAAAGAATCAGGCTCTGGTCACTGTTTATGTTTTGTAGGTTGGCACTCACAATGAGCCATAAAATGTGACCCATGTAACACAAGGAAGTAGGAACAGAAGGAATGATAGATGCAGATAAGTGTTGGTGAACACTGTTCCATGTCATTGCTTCAAACAATCATTTTTTGCACCTTTGTTTTTTGTAGGTCACATTGTTTTGAGAATGTTTACCATAACAGGGCAAGTGTAATATTGAATGTTTTCCATAAAGGGCAAAAGCAAAGCTTTAAAAGGACCTTGTATTAGTATAATGACCAATTACAGTACTGTTTGCAGTGTTTCAGACAGACTAAGAGCCTAGGGCAGTGGCTGTCCCATTTTCTAAATGTAACCCATAATTGGGCATTGTTGTTATGCAGGTGTTCTCACTAAGTGTTAAAGGACAATTCACTCTGCGATGAAAGAGCAAAGTCTACTATTTGGGGAGTTTCTCAAGAGAAGAAAAAAGAACAGAGCAACAAGATCAAATGGCAATTTTTTAAGACTCTCAAGGAAGAGAATTTGTTTCAAAGCCTTTGACATTTGAAAGGGATTTTGTATAGTAAAACAATATTGTTTGTTGAGCTCAGCACAGATTGCTCTCAAAAAGTCCTCAGTGGAGAAAGTGGGTAAGATGAGGTGCTCAGCCCTGACGAGGTGCCAACTCAAAATGGAAGTAATTTAGATTGTATTTAAATGCCATGTCTGGGAGGGGTAATTTTCAGGGCAGACATCTCAAAAAAAGGTGAATTATCAGAGCATGTGTGCATTCCAGGGGTTGTCACTCTGAATACTGACCCCCAAATGTATTTTACACTTTAATCCTGAAGCAGCTAGTGATGTTTTTAAATGGCATATCATTACTGAAGTAATAAGCCACGTAATTGCCTGTGTAATTACTAGTACAACATTGAGGTCTCTGATAAACCCTTTCATTCCATTTTGGCCATGAAAAGAAGTGTGTTAACAGCATGTTAATAGGAAAAAATAAATTCATTTCCTGGAACATGTAGTCACTGCTCTCATTGGATGTTACTGAATTATAAAAAGCAATAAATAATACTCTAAAGTTTATTTTGTCTACTTATATCATGAATTTCTCTGTAAATGAATAAGAAATCTTTTTTTAGACAGGCCAGGATGTGGATACAAAATGTGGAGACAGATGCCTCGTTTACCTGTACTCAGAGGTTTGAAAGTATCCAATCCAAGAATGTTATTTATTTCTCCCTGCTGCTGATTGGCTGCTGCCCTGTGACACATCTATGGCAGACGCAGTCTAGAATTTACCCCATGGAGCATCTCGAGTTTTTTCTTGTTTTTCATTTTGGTCTTGCATTTGTAAGGAGCTTTCTGGCTAGGGTAATAAAGTCTTTATCTTTCTTTATTGTTAAAATATTACTGTAAACAGATGTTTTAACATTAAGAGTTTGTGTTCATATGCATCCCTGACCACCCTCAAATGTGTTCGGAATGAGAGCCGTTACATAGTTGTACTTATTGCTAGCTACTCATGGTCAGATCACACAAGATTAATGGCAGGTAGGAACAGCACCAAATATATCTCAAGATGATATTATACAAGCATTTTATACAATTATTTAACTTCTGGTTCTGGACTTTTTCCTGGTTAAGCACTGTAGACAAAAACAAGCAAGAATCATAAACAAGCATCTTATTCTCATAATGAGAAATAATTCATATATAGCCTAAATTTTATATTGTTATTAGTCAATGAGTGTGTCCGAAATGGCGAATTAGGCTCAGTGTATTGCAATGTAGGCCTAGTGTGCACTGCACATTTCCTCCTTTACTGCACACTGCCATGGGTTATTGCGGTTCGAATTTGCGCACTAGAGGTTTTGCACTAAGTGGAAGTGACGCACAAACACGTGATTGCTTTTCTCTGGCGCGCAAAATATCTGCCGGTTTTCATTGACAAATGTTTTTCTAGTAATTTTATTTTTACCCCCTACAACAATGCCAGTGGAAACTACGTCGCATCCAACATCGGCACAGAATCCTACTCTGAGTGACTGAGCATGAGATGGTACGTAACCTATGTGTTTTATTATTTTTTTTTATCTCCACATACGTGCCTAATGTCAGCGCCACGCCTTTTCATGAGTGACTCCAACAATGATTTGCACAAATTAAATACCTTTTATGTTCTGGATTTGTGTAACACAGTACCTTAGAGTACAGTGTGTTACCTCACATTATAGTTTGACAATTAAAAGCACAATCAGCATACAAATTCATGTGTCTGTGCCTGTCTCTCCAATACGTATTAGTATTAAGTGTAATTCACAACACTGGTAAAACTGCTTTTGATATGCAGAAATATCTTGACTGAATTATCATTATGAAATCAAATCACTTCCAGGAAATTAAGCAAACGTAAGAGGAAAAGTGCACAGATTAAGGCTATTTAAGGGGTAAAACTAATTCCCCTCTTAAAATTTGCCACTTAAATAACTGAAACTCCGGAAAAAATGCCTTATGTTTAGAAATAAAGGGTTTCACACATACTTCTAATCCATTTGTAGGGTTATATTAAGGGATTGGTTAATAAATTAACAGCCACTTAAAGAAAACCAATTATTGTTATAGAAATCATAGTTGGAAACGTGCAATTAAAAAGTACCATGAAATAAGGAATATAAGCACAGTGATGCAGCAAACTTATATATATTTTATTGAAATAAAATTTCTCTTGTCTCCCCATTACATCTACTGCACTGTGCTCCACATCATCTGCATGAGCAAAGAGGACCTGCTGGAATCAGATGCAGGAGTGCAGTGGACCCACCAGCACGAGCACCAGCAACTCCAGGATCCATCTCTGGAGCTGTTGAAAGACATAGGATGGCAATGACCCGTTATACACCAGATTATGACTAAATTTAAATGTACCATGCAAATTAAATGCTACCTGCTGCCTCCCTCTTAATTCCCTTTCCATCGTCTCTCTGAGTTGCCTCACATCCCTCTCCAAAAACTCTTGATATCTCATCTCCTCCCATTCCACCACCTGCATTGTTTAATCTGGAGCTGCCTTTTATGCTGTACCAACCACACGAAACACATGTCCCAATACTTTTGGCCATATAATTAACGTAAAACATGAGCGTGTCCCAATACTTTAGACCATATCGTTTTGCCGGACAGCTGTTACCCAATATGATACCTCAGGCCACGAGTAAGTAAATGTATACAAACTACAACATAAGACATTTATAACATGCATAAACAATCTATGCCCGCCAACCGGCTAAAAACTGCTAACATTTACCCGTGCAAACTCTCGGTATACTCGCAGACTCATACAAATAATCCATATCTGTCCTCAGGGTGTGACATGACAGTACACATCAGTAAAAAAAATTTATTAATGTCACTTACATTTTTACGAAACTGTTGCCTCTGCTTGTACTTGTTGCCCGTTTCTGTCCGCCATTATTCCCCTCTGAACGTTTGTCGAAAGTCCCTCCCCTTCCGCTACATGGTCAATATGGCGTCCGTATAGTGCATTCAGTTTCCATGCTCTGCGCACTGCGTTTTTTGGCCAAACTTAGGGCAGCATCCGGGTACCTTCAGTGCACTGGATTTTCACTACGTTGTAGTGTGAACGCACTATGCACTAAATTCGCGCACTATTAGGGATGCACCAGAAAATACAGCCACCAAAATTTTCGGGCCGAAAATGGCAATAAATGCATTTTTATCGGACCGAAACTGTGATGACGCAATCATGATGCAGAGGACACCACCATGGAAAGACGTTTTTCTCAATGTGGGGATTAATTTATCCCCATCTTTATGCAAGGAAAGATAAGCAAAATGGTCACTTTCTATGTGTGTTTTGGAAAGGAAAGTCAGTTTTCCGGTGATAACAGTTAATATATTTCAGTCTGTTTTGATGCACTATTTGGTTACAAGCCTAAAGAGAATGTTGTTTATCTTTCACTAGTTTTTAAAGCACTTGTTCTGAATGCAATTTGTTCAAGCACTTCACTCAGAATTATTAAAAGTGAATTCACTAATTCTATGAGAGAAGATATTTAAATATAATATATATTTAAATTAGGGCTGGGAATTTAATGCATTAATAAGATTAATTAATCACAGAAAAAAATTATGTGTTAGGCCTGCCACTAGTTGGCAGACATGCGGTACTTCAATCCAAGACCAAAAATATATCATCTTCCCAAATCACTGCTGCGTGAGCAGCCAGAGAGAGCAGTTCAGCTCACAGCGTGCGAGGAAGCGTGTGAGATTAGGGAATAAAAACGCCAAAATGGCTAATAAACAGTTGTCCAATGAAGTCTTGGGAATGTTTTTGCTGATTCTGACTCTGAAGGGAAATATTTTCCTTTTGGAAAAGATGCTCGCGCTTCTCCCGGGTTCAACTTTGGAGCGCAGTTCAACTTTTGGAGGCGAAAGTGAACACAAAGCACAAACACGTGTTTATTTCAACACTTTGAGTGTGTCGCCGTGGTGAATCGCAGTGTATGAGAGATATTGGTCGAGCTAGAGGCAGCGAGAGAGGGGGGGGGGCGTGGGCTGGAATTAGCCATAGAATTTAGCTTTCTCCATCCAGACCTCCAGAGGGGCGGAGTCTCAGCGCTGTGGCCGGAGTGTGTGAGAGAGAACTGCGAGACGTAGTTTATATTTAACTGTCATATACTGTAACCTAATTCATAGGTTTGGTTCAGTCAGTGATAAAAATGTCATGACCATTTTAGCCTAAGTTATAGGCTTGTATTCAATAATAAATGATAAAAAAAATGCTTCTTGTAAGTCTGTACGTATGTGCGATTAAATGTGATTAATTAGATTAATTAATCGGCACACCATGTAATAAATTAGATCAAAAATCGCTTGACAGCACTAATTTAAATATGTATAATATTTCAGCTATCTTGCCTTTAGGCTGGTTCTAAGTGGGGCCAAGGGAAATATTTTATTTCAAACGTGATTTATATTGTGCATTGTCTTAATGCTACATAAATGTGTTCAAAATTTTGTACAGATTAATTTTTGTAATAATTCAATCCCTAATATATAGTTGTAATTATGTTTATAAAGTACAGGGTTGCCGTTCATTGGCTACAGGTTAAAAGGTTTCAGACTCTGCTGGATCTAAAATTTCAGCATAAGGAGCATAAGGAACCATGCATTTGGCAGAGCAGTATAATGTGTATGGTGGTCTTCCATCACTGCTTTGATGAACTGGCAGAGGCACTTCATCAGTAGCTTTACCTTTACTCTCGTTACCCTTTGGCAAGTTTTCCGTACATCATTCGTTTGGCCACACTCCATGCATCAATCAGCGGGTCATTCTTAGCCTTAAAAACTCCACACTCCACGCAGAGTATAATGATGGAGCATCAAATCAGATGGCATTTTAAGACTGTTAAAGAGCTATTAGAGCAGAGGAAAGTGCCTCATGCTGGCAAAAGCTGTATGCAATGCTCAGACATGACAATGCATGTGGGAAGAATGACTGTATAATAGGGCGACATTGTGAAGCCTCAGCAACACCCACATGTTTCTGATATGGATAGTGTGCTTGTTTGCCTCCCTCTTTAGGCAAGTAGCAGCCTGTCTCTGCTACAATATGTCAAGAGCGGCCCTGCAGCTGAAAATATCTTACATTTATGAGACCGTGCAGGATCCCGCCATATGTGCAAAAGCAGGTGTGCTGCTTTTTGGTCAGTGATGGATGAAACGCGTCACAGGAAACTGAGTGGATGTGCCAAGGAAGAATGCGGGAGCAGGACTTGCCAATGAATTTTCCTTTGAACTCATCAATGTACAGTTTTGGCTTTGCTTTTCTCTCCTATCGTGTTATGCCAGTCATTGCTTAGATTTAGTGCCTGATTAAATCAATGAGCCACTCGAGGACATAGAATACAGTTATTTCATCTCATGCAATGCTGTTATCAGCATTGAAATTACAGTGGCTCCAGAAGCAAAACAGTGCAATAGGACCATCAACGAGCCACCTGGGATTCGGATTATAGCTGCACGATATGTACAAGATATCAGTATTGCAATTATACCCCCCCCCCCAATATTACAACTACCATGCCTTTTGGGAAATTAAAGGGCCCATATCATTACATTTCTGGAACTTAAAGTCTGTAAAAATGGTTTCACATAGTACATTAACTCCCCCATACAGCTAGTTCACATATGGAACATTTTTTCAAATATATTTTTGTGACATATAGTTTAGCCCTGCCTATGTGTGCACAAATTCGTCAACATTTTTATTGGATAACAATTAGACTTTTGTTGGAATACACAAAGACCTGAGTAATTAACCCAGATTTGATTGGTCCTACTATCAGAAATACTGTGATTGATCTGAGGCTTATTTACATATTGCAAACTATTTCTTTCCCTTGAGAGTAAACGTGGACTAAGTGCACTTTTTGGGTATCAGCTTTTTCGTCAATACAATCTAAGCACTGTCTATTTTGTGGGGAATAATGAAACAAATCCATCCAAAAATCCTGAATATTCACTAGACGATAACAATTATTTCAACAACAACAAACAATAATACTGATTATGAAAACATCCATATCCTGCACAAAATCCAAGCATACATGCTACCCATTTCATGGACATTGGTTTTAAATGGACAACATTTCAGTTGTAACAGGACCCACCAAGGTGCAGGAACCTGTTTGAAGATGCCAGGTTTGAATCCTGTTTGTTCTGGTACACATTCTGTAACACATCAACCCCAACATATTAAAAAATGTATTAAATCTGCTAACTGGACAATCGGTGATGTATGCAATAACTATCAAAGTATACAAACAGTATGTTTACAAACCCCACATGTAAATCACCTGCGCTGCTCATGTAAATCACTGCGTCATCTATACAAATTCTCAAACGAATTTCCTCTTGTGGGTCCAGATGAACAAGGCCATGTCACACAAAATGAAAAAAATTTAATGCAAATACTACTTTCTTTCTAACTATAGCCTTTTTGTCCTCTTTTTTACCTCCTGCATGGCTAGCTACAGCTTGAGGACCTTGAATGATTCAAAAAGCTCTTTTCATGATGAGCAAAGCTGTGACATTAATGAATCCATGCACCAAAACTTCTTTTCATCTGTTCACCTGAATGGCGGCTGGCCCTTTTATCATGATTTGTTGGGACATAATGCAGCCACTAAGGTGCACTGCACATTGACGCTCCTATCTGATCAATGTCAAATTACCAGGAATTTGATCTGACTTTGGCAAACATGAGACCCCTACCCATTCAGGACTGTTATTTGTTTTAATGTGCCCTTCAACATCTGGGATGGCAGGTTTAAAGGCTGGAAGTTAAAAGTGCTGTCCTGAATTTTAATGATCTTATTTTAAATTCTGAAAAATCACCCGCAGTGTTTCTCTGATTTGTTTAGTGTGCTGTATGTTTTGAAGTTCTTCATCTGATGCCGTGAAACTGAGAACTTGGTCTTGACTATGCTTGACTTGACATTTAAGCAATATGACTTATGAGTCATTTTGTTTCCTCTTACAATGTGAAGTCTACCTTTGGGAGCCATCCAAAAGTATAATGTCATTACCCTGTCGTTCAAGCATTAAGGGCTTGCTGCTTGGCAACAGAAAGAGTGTGCATGTGTGGGGGTGTGACACTTGCACTAATATTAAGCTCTGTCTTGTCATTGCTGCTATCTTTAGGATCTTGAAAAAAAAGTGCATACACTTGGAGACAATTGGAAAAATGCAGTACAGCCACCCCCTTACCTCCACCCACAAAGACTGTAATGAAGATCATCTGATGATGCTGAAGTGTCAGAGCCTACGCTAGCGGAGTCATCCTCCAGCTCTAGCATTATCACGATCACTGCTAATTTCAGATACAGCCTGCATTGTGCAGAGTGTTAGATGGCAAAAATTTTAATAAGCCAACTGTTTACATATGGTCATCAGGCTTCTGAAGGCTGCCGTCTGGCTCTTATAATTCCTTGGGGAGCTGAAAACCGCTGTCCCATCTGGGAATTGTCGACTACCTTCGCTTCCGTGAAAAAGCAAGGAACCGTACAGTCACGCTGAAACGTCTTAGCAATCTTACCTTTGCATATGAGCAGCAAATGCCATTCATTTGACTTGAAAGCTATTACTTCCTCTGCTTATCAAATGTGCTCCTTGGAGCCTCTGTGGCTTTAATAGAGGAAGGTACAAAGAATTCAAAGGAGGTTTTATGTATAGCACATGTATTACACACGAGACCCAGATTGATTCTTTCTTATTTAAAAAAGAACAGCATCAATTACAGCATTAAAACATATTTTTGCAGTGAAATGTCATGATTGGAAGGACCAGCACATTGGTGGATCGACAAGCAGTGAAGCATCTTGCATTTTTTTCAGTATTTGCCATCCATCCATTCCGTGTAGCGTTGATTGTGAACTTAAGGTGGAACACAACAGATGAATAAAGTCATTCACAAGCCAGTAGTTTTCATAACAAACCTTTGCAAGTTGATTACTGATGTTTGCCAAGTGGTTCCATTTGAACTTATGCACAGAAATACATTAAAATATGTAATTGAGATGATATCCACATCACCATAGAAATATTTGCATATTTAAAAATACTTTCGAATCATGTTTGAAACAGAACAAAATATTAAGAATTAGAACAAGACAAAGTATTTTACAGAACAGGTTAATAAAATCAAATTATAATTTCGTTATTTAATAAAGAAAATACTATGTACTGTTTTCTTTTATGTTCTATATGCATAGATTATTGCATTAATCCAACTTAACCTAAACAATACACTTAGTCTCCACTGGACGCGATTGAGTTTTAAGATTTAATTTTCAAATAAAAAATATAAGACTCCAGTTTAAAAGAAGACATGATCTAAATCCAAATGAACGAAAAATGGTTGAAGAGATCTAAATTATTGACGCCTACGGTTTCTTGCCTTATATGTAGACAATATGGGGTCTTGCACAAGCATAATGGATACCAATGCTTTGTGCAAAATGCATGTTGCTAAAATTACATAGAACGCCCCTACCTATGCCTGGAGAAATCTATACATCCTAGTGCAACTCCCAGAAGATGTCTGAGTGGGTAACAGCGGGCAGAGAATGCTTTTCAACCATCACTTTTAGTACCTGCACAATTAGCCTGAGGCTGCTCATCAGTTGAGAAGATCCACTCTGACAGATACTGCAAGTAGAACAGTATGACTGATGTCACATGCCTGATGCTCACAGATCATGTCATGTCTGTAGGACTGACAAAAGAGGCCGTCCCTTAAAAGAAACACAAACACTGAAACCACATGCTACTGTGCCCCCTGTAGCGTAAGGCTTTCTGAACAACTGTTCATCTTCTAACAGGCCTTTGGAAATGCTTGCATCTGTTTGGAACAATACCCAATAGATCTAACCTCTAGGATTATTATTTAGTGATTAATCTTATGATTGATTATCCATTAAGTGCTATGAATTAGTCAATAACAGTTGTGAAACCAATAAGGCATGTAGCATAGTGTAGAATAGAGAAGAACCATAAAGTATTTTATTATATACCACTACACATAGAGTAGGCAAATAGGCAAATATAAATGCTTTATTTGAACATTTATTTATTTTTGTTTTGAACAGATATGGATACAGATTTTCATAAGCAACATACATGGGTTCTTTTACATTTGAGTTGTGCAATACAGTTTGTAGTTTACTTTATCATTTTAGAGGCACACCACACTGTCATTTGACCTTGCACCTTGTCTTGGTGGCCTGGTTGCACTTGGGGAAGAGCTGAAAAGAGACCCGTCAAGTTCGAACATTTTATTGGCAAAACCCCACATTAGCTGGCAGTTTTCAATGCATTTTTAATTAATTTTCTAATTCCAACCCTGCTGAAACTTCTCTTAACCCTACTTTTGTGTTAAATTGTGTTCATTTAGGTTCAACTGTCTTTGTGTTCCGAGTTACTTTTGACTAGGAACATATATATATAATTACTAAATGTTTTGTTGGAACTTTCTACTAACTCAAATTTATATGAACATTAAAGGTTTTTTAATTTCCATTTGCTATTTATGGATTGCAGGCCTCATTAACCTAAGGTCATACAACTAATTTTTAAAGAAAAAATGTTATAGAGATTAAACATTTTTTAGTTTTGAATCACAGAGAACCTACTTTCAATGTTTACCAAGGACACTTTTTAAACCATCTAAATTTTCTTTAGAGTGGCACAAAATAACGGCCAATATCTGCCATATTCCTATTTAAAATTGACTAGTGTGATTTATTTAGTAAAGACAAATAACAAAAGGTTTTTTTGTGGTTGCTGTGGTTTAAAATGTGGTTGCTGGTTTCCAGATGTTTGCTATGTTATTAAAGGTAGTTACTATGGTGTAAGAGGTTGTTGCTATGTAGTTTCCAGTTAGTTGCTATGGTTAGCTGGGGAGTTTCTATGTGGTTGCAAAGTTATACAAGGCAGTTGCTCAGGTGAAGGAAGCCTCATCTCACATATGCCAAAAAGATTTTGATCAAAAATCATTTTGACCTAATGCCTTTAGGAAGAATATTCTGCATATGTGAAACTTTCAAGGGCACAAAATAGTATCTGTCATGTTCCTGGTACAACTGGGATCAGTCTAACACAGCCCACAATAAGAACATCATGGCAGCAGTCAAACAACATGGTCAACAAACTTGCCATAATTGATGGAATCATAAGTTCTGCTTTCTACCAGAAAATCCTTTGGGAGTATTTTCATCGATCCATAATCTAAAACCTAACTACAGCAAGCCAGTGAACCAAAGCATAAGAGCAAATCCGCTTCTGAATGTTTAAATCTCAAAGAAACACAATTAAAATTTTGGAGATGCCTTGTCAAACTCCGGATGTGAACTCTTTAGACCCTGTGGTGGGATCTTCATAAGCTATCCGGTGGGCCACAGTGACTGAAGCATTTGGTTGCAATTGCTCCTGCAGGAAAAGATAGAAGGGCCAGTTTTATGGGGGCAATGACTTCCCATGAGTAATAAGTATTGCAAAACATTATTCTTTCAATAAATAAATGTTTTTTTGTTTCCTTATTTCCATCATTCCTGATGACCATCAGTTACAATGTTTAGTGTGGACGATTTAATGCTGGCCTGACATCTTTAATAATGGAAATACATTTTAACATCTCAAAAAATGTAAAAATAAACAGTAACCATTGTTTTTTCCCCTTTCTTTCTCATTTATTGGAATATTTTCTTTTAAATGCCTGTTTTGCAGCAACGGGACCTTCATGCTCAGTCTTGGTTGTAAGGCAAATTTTGGTGTCCATTGTTTTTTTAACAATGTATGGAGATTCTGAAAGTGTCAGTCCAGCAGGATGCACAGATGTGAACCAGTCTCCACAATCGATCAGCAGCACGCTCTTGCTTCTGTAGCCCACTATCACAGTGCTAAGGATGTGCGCGCTGTTAACAGGAGCTGACACCACTGACAGAGGCTCATTATGTACACAATGAACCGTGTTGCAAATTCCATCCCCAAACTCGTACCAATAACACTACGATGAAGCAGAGCTGTATCTCTGGGCCTCACCTGAAATCACATGGAAACTCTATTGACCTTATGGATGTCCATATTGCGTGCCGACTTCAGGCATTAAAAAGCCATAAAAGCCCTAAACAGGTGCGGTGGAGCAGGAATTCCAAAATATGACATTACCCTTCAAAAGTCTTTGACCTTTTCCTTTCCTTTTTTGGATTTAGAGACATGCACTTGACAAAATGAGTAGTCTAGTTCAAAACCATCATCAGAAGCACCATCACAAAAAGCTTGCCTCCTAAGGAGTCATCAGAGCACAGGCATCTGGTAAATCTGGCAATGTCTTCGCAATATTTTACAGAAAATCACCTATCCTGTATTTTCACTCATTAATCAGTATGAGACCTACAGTGTGCTGTATAATATACAATATAAATTTAATTACAGACCACTGTTCAGCACTGGAGAGCACCAAAATAAAAAAATTATTGACTGAAACTGGAATCTGATACTGACAATTCTGACTACATACATTTCAACAGATTTTTATTCATGCTTGATTAAACAAGCAGAAACTTTTAACAGAACATCACGCTACCAACTGTGTGGCTTAGAATGAGATGTTGGACTTTTTCAAAGCATATCACAGGAGAGAAATGTATATATTTATATATACAGACATCGAGAGACAGCACTAAAGTTGATGAGCACCCCTGTGAGGAGTTGACGCAGATTTATTGGGAAAAGGTGTGAAAAAGGGCTTGGTGGGGCATGGGGTTTGCTTGGGGGGGATCTGGATCGGTGCATTATCGTGAATCGGTGCAGTGATCTGCCGAGGTCACCAGCATCTAGGTCTGGAGCAAGGAGATTCCTTGGGGCTGGAACCTGGGTGTCAATTAAGGGTTAGGTCTGGTGTCTGTGCTACTGGGTAACCTCACTTCAGCACATTGGACAGCGCCGGCTGAGAAGGGTTTGCTTTGACGGATTCAGAGACACAATATATATATATATATATATATATATATATATATATAAACAGATATTATGTAGGTGGTGGACAATTCGCAGCTCAGCAGTGACCCCGATGTGATACTGGCATTGAGGATAGTGTTGCACTGGTACAAGTGGTCAAACACCCAATAATATCCAGCCAAGAGTTCTGTGATGAAGTGCTAAAGGCAGGTTAACCCAAATGCATGGCAACAGGCTATCGTATTTATTGTACACCAGTAAGACAGGTCAGAGAGTTTGTATTATTTTACCACATACAGAATGCCAAAATCAATCAACTAGTACATAAGGGAAATAAGTACATAAAGGAAGTGAATAAAGCTGCTGTAAATTTTGATATACAGAACTCATACATGATATACATAAACTCAAAACAGGTTTATCATTCAACATTTTCCATTGACAGTACCTGATTAAAAATAGTGTCATAAGTAAAGATTTTCCCTTCATCTACCTAAACTTCATCTACCTAAAAAAATCTGAGCACTAGAGTGGTCAAAACACATGCATAACTGTGTGCTACTGTGCTTTCTTATCACTATGTAAAAGGAGCACAATGCAGGATTTATTGTTAAATGCTTTGTGATAGAATCTATTCTGAGCAGAATTCAATTACAAGGGCTATGATTCATCATATTAATGCAGAGGCAACTGAAAGGTGAATATTCTTTACAAAAATAAAAAAATCACAATATTAACGGCGAAGATCAGATATAAAGACAGAAACTGCCTTTGTTTGCTTCAGCATTAAAGGGTTAAATAAAGCTGCTCCCAGTTCGTTTGTGACACACTCCCGCATTCCTCAGTTTCAAACTGATTAATTGAGCTCACTCATGAGGAAGAGTACGTTGTGGAAATAGTGAGCTGACTCGTCTGCTGTCATGGGTATTATTTGAAGTTCTCACTGAGGTGTGATCAAAGGAAAGCTATATTTGCACTTACTTAACACTGAGGCACGGAGTTAGGCTGAAGTGGGAGAGAGCGCTTTGGCAACAAGTAAGGTCATGTTTTAAATGATTCTAAAGAAACCCAAAGGAATAGCTGTGCCTTGCATTGAATATGCTGTGTTTAATTGCTGGCATTTGGCAGGTTTGAGCGTTCAGCTCAGCCGTTATTCTGTTACATTAGCTGGCTCTCTGTGTTCCAGCACCAGCTGTAGGATTGGATTTTTTCCACAGTTTTCCCCAAAATGTTCAAAATGTTGCCAAATGATCTTTTTCCTCCCTTTTTATACTGTGACTATCCGCTTTTCTGCTATGGATTACCACTCCCATGGTTTAAAAGTTATCTGACTTTGATCTGGTATTATTTGGTTTGGTATGAATAACGCAGGTTAGGATTTCTTTATACTTTAAAAAAGCAACATGCACAAATCTCATTCAGAGAAATACAAATGTCTTTTTTATTGAAAGTGGCTCTTCTATAAAATCCAAAGAAACCTTTTCATACTATTTCTATGTTTGTTTTTAATCATTTGCCCCCTCCAATTTAGTCATAAACTATCCCAACATGATTACTAGGCCTTAACTTTGAGCAGGCAGCAAACAATTGCTACCTCCTAAAGACAAGAAGCCTTAAACGCAGCCTCACTAGACAGCTCAACATGTTAGGAGGAGAATGTTAATTGCTGAATTTCTCACATCAGACAACAGAAGCCTGTGCTGGCTAGCACTGTGAGAGCCATCCACCCAGACAGAACAAGGCCAATTATCTTTTCTTGTTTTCTCAGACATGGAACTCTCAGTCAAACTCATAATCTCCCATGATGATAGGAGACGCGCTTAGTAGTGCCACTTGGGACTTTTATTTGTAAGAGTGCTCCATTTTGCTTATGGGAAAACTGTACAACACAACGGGTGTGTTAGCAAATCTCTGCCATTGGTGGTGATTCCAATCACGTGGCATTTACAAAGCAGCCATTGCTGACAATGACATATTCATAGGGAGTTATATGCTCTGATTTATGGGTAAAACTAGCATCTTCACTGAAAGAGCGTTTGATAAAACTCAGACAGTCACCCCTTTACCAGACATCTCTGTAAAGCTGGAGATGCCCCTACAGCCTAGCTGAGACGAATCAGTGATATTACTGTTAGAAACAGGAACTCCATAGATCATCTCCGAGCCTATATAAGGGAAATTGGCCCATAACAGTCTGTCCCCACAGGATTGCATGCATGCTTTGAAATTAATGGAATGCTAAGCCACGTGCCAGTTCATGCAACCATTTGTTCATTTCTATGCAATAGCGCTTTATGGGACCATGCTTGAACGTCAGCCTTGGCTGCTTAAGTTGTAGACTGTGATGCATCAAGTAAATAAAGAGCCTCCCAAATACACTCATATACACACACATACACACACACACATAAACACACACACACATCCACCCACACACACACACACACACACACACACACACACACACACACACATCTTTTGACCCAGGTGGCTATACCACAGATGATTTGGAGGCTGCGTTAATTATAATCCTGGAGGTGGTCCAAGAAGCTGCACACTGAGCAGCCACACACTCGGCGCGTAGTCTCTGGGGAGGATGAAGCATATCAACAACACTGTTGTGGCTTTACTGGGAGAGAAAACACACACTCTTACACACTAAATCTGACATACATAGGCCTACATTGTTGTTCAAAATTTTGGAATCACTTGCATACTAAAATATTTGCTATATTAAAGAAAAGAATCCCCTTTGCATTAACATTTTACCCAGGAAAGTAATAAAACAAGAAAGGGCTTAATTGTGAATCGGAAATTACCAGGAGCAAATTCAATTCCTTAAAATATCAAGTCTAAATGATCAGATGTTTGACAAGAACGAGATGTAGCTAAGTATTTCTATTTATGATTTGTAATGAAGGAGCATGCTAAGAATCCTGCCTCCTGTTAACAGTGTTTTTAATAGTATGTATAAACATGTGCTGTTGCTAAATGAAGCATACAAAGCTTTTTATATGTTCATGTTCTGTAAATATGCCAAATTACAATGTTTTTCCTAGAACCAAGCTAAGAACCATTTGGGACACTGAAATGTGTGTAAAAATATTATTTTAATGTCTTTTCCAAATAAAATTTTAAAAATGCACACGTATTTCCAATTAGGCTGCTAGACTGTGTGAAGAGTGTGCTCTGAGCTCATTACAAGCTGCCACTGTTTGGGCCTTTGAGCAAAGCACATGCAGTTAACAGAGGCTAAAGCATTGTCGTGACAAACGAAAGGTGCTGTCAACAGAGCAGGCGCATCAACGTGCGCCCATAATTTACTCACTCACTTCAATCCCTGTAACTCATTTCACAAGCGTCTGCCCAGGATTATCTCCTGAGATGATCAAGAGGAGCTGATTAAAGATCTATGATAAAATAAAAACCACAGGCTGTCAAATATTGCTGGCCCTTAAATCCTGAGAGGTGTGGAGTGGTTTTCTTGAAAGAGTGGAAGGAGTTTGATTTGAATGTGTACAATCAAAGACCACACGTGAACCAAAAAAACAAAAAACATTCACTGAAGGCTACAAATGACAAAGCAGGCTTAACAATGTTATCAGGACCAGGACAAACAATTTCATGGTCTGACTTAAAAGCCACCTTTAGTCTTTGCTAAAACGATTCACTTTAAAGAACATTTGTAAGGTATACGACTCATAAAATACATCTACATTAGCACTTAGAACAGGTTTCGGGCAGTTGTATCAAAGGGCTCATGTAGGTGTTATACACCCTTATGAATACCATCCTACAGTAAAATGATACTGGACAAAGAAAATTAAACAAATATTTCGTTTGTAGCTTTACAAAGGTGTTTTTGTACCTTGATAAGAAATTTCAGAACATTTCGTCATGGTATTCATTTTTTTACTGAACAATGTTTTGAAGTTTCCCAGTGTGAGTGAGACTCTGGCAGGCATCAGATCCAGGAAAAACAAACCAACAAAATAACGTCTACATGATTTTGTCACGCAGCACTACGACTCAGTCCCTGAATCAGTCATGAATGTGCACTAGATGCAACCACTCTATCAGCAACCGTCCCCATTGAGATAAATCAAGTGCTTTTGGAGTCCTTCAAGCACAAATTTTCAGACGCATTGTCATGGCAGAGTTAAAATCCTTTGAGATGCTACTTGGCAAACAAAGCAAGGCCCTTATCTGACCTCATTATCAGACCATGTTTTTTGGGTTGAGTGCGGAGGCCTTGATGGAAAATTCTTGATTCATATGGAACGTGGCTGGATGAGTGATGGACTGTCTCACAAGTGCTATTGAAACAGGATGCAAATAGCAGCGAAGTCTTCAGAGGAAATGAATTCCATTTTATTATATTCAGATGTGCCAGATCAATTACAACAGTAACTCCAGACTACATCCCATATTCCACACTCCCACTGCCTAGATCTAATTCACCTGAGGTCTAATCTCATGACTCTAATTTATGAACATAAATACCTCAGACTTCTGCATTCAGATTTTTGAAGTATTGTTGAAGTAATTGTTGTATCTTGTTGTATGATTTATCTGGTTTGAATTACCCTTGCAGTCTTTTCTACACTTTGATTTCTGGCTCGTCCTATGTTTTGTTCGCTGATTTGGTTTGCCTGTCTCTGAAAGTTTGAATTCTACCCTTGGATTTAGTTCATTGGTCTGATGATTCAGAATTGCTATGGGTCGGGCAGGGTTTTGGAAGACTGCAAATACCTGTGTTTTGTATTCTGCTGATCTACGGATATTTCTGCCTGTTTTACTCCACGCTTCGTTCTTTCTCGGTCAGAACCTGACACCATTTTAAACAAGGAGATTGTCACTGTAGAAAATAATAGTATTCTTTTTGGGGCACCCGAAAAAAGGGACCTCTGGAGCATGTTTTCAGTGTTCTCTCCAAGATATTGTAGACAAAGGCTCACGCTGACCACTTTGCTGTTTGAAAATCAGACTTGGTTGTGGTCGTGCACTTGTAGTTTACTTAGGGAAGATGCAACATTAAACAGACTAAGTGAACGTAAAATATGTTTACATGAGTACATGGAAGTGTATTTCCTATCTAAATATCTCATCCTCTTAGCATAAGCGAGATACTGAAAGGCTAGCATGTTTACAGTGCACTTAGCAAGGTGACAGCACATAAAGTGTCGGGGCCTCACATACAGAAACAAACATGGAACTGAATTAGACTTACATGAGCAAACTATGCAACACACAACTAGTTTTCTAAATTGCATCATACCCATGTCTAAACAAGTTAACATCGGTCTGTATACAGCATGTTGGACAACAAAGCCACAAAACCCAGTTATGTCATATGCTAAATCATTTGTATTCCTTTTTTTGTCTGCAATACAGACTGGATCCTATTATGGCCATCTGTAGAAGAAACGTTTTTAGAGAGAACTTTATGGCTTCATGAAAACTTAACCAATTAATACAAAAATAAAAATAGCACACTGAACACACATGATGTAGCCTAGCACATCCAACTTCAAATGGCTGTGAAGACATTTACATATATCCCTGACTAGCAGCAGACAACAGAGGAGAGTCTGAACCGAATACAACTAGTAGACGTGATGAAATGGAAAGTAACAAAAGTCTGTTGAGCAAAAATCCACTCACTTCACTCAGAAACGGCTCTATAGGTGTAAAGGGGTCAGGATTAAGATGCAAGCTGGCTCTGCTGCCAGTCAAAATGCCATTTTAGACATGTGCTAATGCATTAGCGCTCCTAACAATGGTTTCTATTTAAGCTGTTAGATATTTTGTTGTTTTTTTATTTTTGGCAAAGCTAAAAAATTGCAATGCGGAAAAGACCTGCATGGAGGCACTTAACGGTTATATATTCCAGTTTGTTCAAGGGACTTAAAAAAATTTGACAAGTAATTATGGCCCATCCGCCAAGAAAGACACTGCTCTTGCATCTTTGAAAAGGACCAGAACCAGCAAGAGAGGAATATAAATACAGCTTGAGCTCCTAATAATGATACTGTGGTCTGTAAGCTGTCAAGAACCATGATTGTTTGCCATGGTGGCAACAACTACACCTGAGTACTAACATCAGTCACCCTATTATCCTCTGAAGCGATTACTCCCAAGGTCTACACTTTTTATGTCCCTCACCCCACCCCCCACCCCCCATTGTAATCTTTCTTTCAAAGGTGATAAGGTGAAAAATGCCCAGATGTTACTTATTAACAGACCACGCGTGAAGTGTGAAACAGGTGCCTGAGGAACGCAATGACACCATCTTTAAAACTATTACAATGTGACCCGGCGACGCCTGCTTTGTCAGTATTCTGCTGGATGAGGTGGGGAGAGAAGCTAATGAGACCAGGCCACAGATTCAATCCAAATCATGGTGCTGCCACAGCACTATATATAGCTCTGACAGCTCCATTAATTTTGATGTAATGGCTGCCAAAGCAGCACACTGTGTTACAACGTTTGCCTTTTACATCTGGAGGTGTGACCTGCATTCAGGCAGGGATCCCCACCCATCGTTTCTTTTTAGAGGTTAAAAAAGTCAGGGGACAATGAGATGACTCAAAAAGCAGTGAGATTGATTTACCCATGCTGAAATATTCATTCTGTGTCCGGAGCTGGCCGTGTGATGGTGCTATTTGGTGTGGGCCCAGTATTGTTATTCGGATCTGGAACTAGGTCAGGTCTAGCACCGCTTCCTGTATCCATATAAGGACTGGTCATAGCGAGAGACATGATTCACTGAATTCTCAGTATGTGTATTACAAAAGGTTCAATGCTTCAGAAAAAGTAGCCATTTGTTACTAAAGCAAGAAAACCTGCTTTACTGTTGTGGACAAGTGTACTAGCTAGAACAAAAAATATTATATGCTGCCATATAAGTCAAAGACCACAAATTATCTATCCCAGTTTTTCCAACTAGTTATCTTGAAAATGCTAGTTATTTCAGAATTCATCGTCAAGACAGCTACTTGTTGAACAGACTAACCTGTAAGAACCTATGGCACCCCTGATTTTAGATAAGCTTTAAGCTGACCAAAAATGAATTAGAGTTCCCATTAGAATGACTTTAAGCTTACTGTCAGAACTAGAGTCATTTAACAAGAGTCACTTAGGATTGCAGGAGTCTGCATGCACGCTCAAGCTGTGCCTTCAAAAAGTAGAAATTTTTGGGTTATACATCTCAGTTAGAAACTCAGGGCTGCTTCTTTCTCATGTGTGTACTTTACTTAGGGGGTAAGATAAGTTGACGGCTGAGTGCCAGGGAGCCTGGTCTAAAATCAAATGCTCAGATTTGAGGGCTCAGCGCCTGAGAGGTTTCCATGCCTCAGAGTCTTGTGCTCCATAGCCCGGGCAGATAATTAGGGGAGATTAGCCAGTCAATCCATTGCGCAGTCAATACCTGTTCGCTTCGCCTGGACATCTGTCAATTACTCATAGTTCTCGAATAGTCAACGGCATGCACCCCCTGGGACACAGGCCTGTACTAAGCCTCCCATGCATTTTCTGGTCAATTATGCAAAGGGTCACCACAAGCCTCTAAATATGTTATGCAAGGTGACTCACGGCCAGCTTTGCCTTTGCTGTTTTTGTCCAGCTTTTATTCATAAGCATCTGCCAATGGCTAAACGGACTATTAAAAAAAGGTAGGGTGGTGTGAGGGTTCAAAAAGACAGTAAACCATAGCTAAAGTTGTCTTTAAACAAATATGTAAAACATTTTTTAAACACATATGTCTTTTCTGCCCCTAGAACAAATTACAAAATGAACTAGGCTGCTTTTTGAAAAACTACCTTTGCTTTTCCTATTTTAAGTGCTCATTGATTTTTTTGCTAAGAAAATGCTTGATCATTATAATTATCTTCATTTTCCTTTTCCTTTTCCATGGCACTCTTTTATTTGTATTTATTTGGCATTTTAATATATATAAAAGACTATAAAATGAGATTTTCCTATCTTTGAAACTCAACATTCTCCAATTTGGTAGACCCATTTCAATGCATTAAATGTATATTTTATATATGTGGTGCGTGGACATGTCTGTGCTCATTTAATTTCACCTTGGTTAAGTGTGCAGATGGGGGTCATATTGGAAGACTTGCGAGAGCTCTTTCCAGCTCAGTGACAGCAGCCGAGGCCAGCTCGTCTCTGGGCATGGCTTCAAATCTAACTCCCTGCCTAGTCCCTTCCATTTGTGCAAACTCATGCCTAGAGGTCAGACTGAATTGTGCTTTTTGGCTTGTTGCGGACATACAGCAGGATTGCTAATGGATTGAATACTGTGCCTGCCGTGCCCTGCAAAGCAGTAAAAGAGTGGTAAGTGGAAAAGAAGATTATTTTTCCTTTCGACTCGTTAATTAAGAGTTACAGTGATTGAGCTCAAAGGCTGCCACTAAATGGCCTTGGCTGAAGGTGTGTGAGTTGTGAGGTGAAAATTGAACATCCAATATGTGCCAATGTGTGACTCAGAGATGCAACCGTGCTGCTATGACATGTGACATAGGCAACACTAAGGGCCCGATTTTCAGGGTCAGTCGCACATTGTCTGAAGTCAAAAGTGCAGTTGTTTTTGGGGGAGGGGCCAGCGCAGAGCACTATAATGCCAGTAGAAAAAAGTGAACATCGCATCTGGCGCATAGTTCAAATCGGTTTTCTTAAATGAGTAAATTAGTCATGGGTGTGTTTTAGGCATAGCATGCAATAAACCAATCAGAGTTCACACTCTCACTCCCTTTAAATACCTGGCGCATTTTCAATGGCGTGCTGTTTAGAATGAGGTGAAGACACGGGAACAATTGATCTTCGGGGATGGAGGGAATCCTCCCAAACCCTTTGCTAGGGGTGCTTATTGTAACAGCCCACCTATCCATTTTAAAAGAGTGTATTATGTGTAGTGTAGATATGATTGTTATTGCTCATGTGATTTCAAAAACACCATATAACAGTGCTATAAAAATCATCTATACTATAAAGCTCAGTAATGAGACATTAAAATTGTTTTTAATCAAATAAACATTGAATAAGAATTCTACTAAATAAGAATCGCTAAAACAAATCAGCATACAATGCCAGTGCGTTTTATAACTCATGGAGGCTCGATCAGGGGAGGGGTTCTCAAAGCAGCAATGATTTTCCCCGAACGTTTTCTCTGTTCTTATTCCAAATAAATTATTTATAGGGTCAAATAGATATATCTTGTGATTTAGTTTAAACACGATTAACTGCCCATATCGCTGTTACTTAGTCACGACCTCCTTGAAATAAGCGTGTAAAGATGTAAAGACGCGGCGTACAGGAGTTCAGCACCAAGAACAGCAGAGGGGGGCCTCTCACACTAAGGGAGCTGAATCGGCAACAACCCCTCCCACGTCGAGGGAGCATTTTTCCCATTAGAAACTCCTTTAACAGGGTAAGGAAAACATATAAATATATCTAACCACAATATGAGCTGGTGATGTAGTTTCGTGTTTCTTGACAACCTAACTTGAAACGTGTATTTATTTATTATGTGTCTGGCACTATTGGTCAAACAGTTACTTGTTATAATACTCACAAAACTTAGTTGATTGGAGAAATCACTGATAATTAATATGTATTTTTAAAATAATCATGGTGTGATGTATGTGATATACATTTGAATTTTATATTTCGAGGACTCAAAATATATATCCTCACATGAAAATGTTTTTTTAATGTGCACTGCTGCTCGCTCCTGCTTATGAAAGAAGCTGCATGTGGGCGCATTGTGAACTCTTCCCAAAGCGTCAGGCATCCATAATATAGCCTTTAAACAATGCGCGAATGATTACAGACCAGGCATTTTCTGGTCAGTTGCGAATTAGCCCTATGCGTCACACCACACCCCTTCTTTTCAGTGACACGCCCGACTCAGCGCAATGCCATCTGCTATATTTACAATGTACATTTCTGCCGGAAAAAAAGAACAAAGCGCTTGTACAAAATAGCAATGGTGGGTTGCGCCAGTGGGGAAATCATGCTGCGCTGTTTGCATTATCAGGCCCTAAGACACTACACACATCTAAAGATAGTAGAAAATAATATATTATTTAAAGCAAGATATATATCATTGCTGTCTGGCAGAAACCTTGTAACTCCACATTTAAAGTCCTATGGCTCATGCAGGAAATGTCCAATGCCATTTGAAGTCAGCATGACACTTTAGAACTGTAATCCAGCCTTTTTTTGCTGGATTAGAGTTCCAAAGTGTCATGCTGGCTTCAAATCCTCCTCAAAACGCACGATATGTGTTCAAATGATTTTGATCAGGAACCACGCAGATGCGCTGGGAATAATGCTCTTTGTTGTCAAAGACTTATGTTTATTTTGCACTGTAATAAGTTAAACAGCCAATGATGTGCTTTAAATGATTGATGTTCCAGTTAAAACTTCACACAACATAAGCTCCTGTTTATGTTTTTCACATGTGGATGACAGTAAGTCAGTTAAAATACAGCTTGCAGCATGTGCTGCACCTTAATAACTAAAATACATGCAGGTACTGATACAAATGTGCGTATTTGTACAATGGCGACCACTGCATTTATAAAGGATAAGCACCCCTCTCAGGAACACTGACCTTATTGAAAAATCGAGTTTCCCAAACTCTGGTAACTTTGGTAATCTTCATGTGTTCTAATCTCATTAAATTGATATTTATCAAGGGAACATCAGATTAATCACTAACATTAACAGGAAGTGACAGAGATCACAGATTTGATTTGCAATGTACAAAGCCAGTATTGTGAGGAAACCCTAGGCATTCTGACTGTGAATATCAGTTGCCATAACCTGGAGGTTTCTGTCAGATTTTAAACAGCAGTCACTCAATACCAGTGACTCTAGAAATGCAGCATGCAAGGGAAATGATATGTAAATATGCCTGTTACATACTTCAGATAATCATGCCCTATATTTAAAAACGTCCATGTTCAAGCTAAAAAAGACCAGAAAATGTTAATGTATAACGCTGTTAGCGCTAAAATATTAATGGGATCTCATAGGGATGCTAGCTAGCAAATTTGTCTTATAATAGATGTGTTTTTTGAGTGCCAGAACTGAGTCACACATGAACCTAAAGTCAGTGTTCCTTAGGGCCATATTTTAGCTCTATCCCAGGACCAGAAACATAAGGAGCAAAATGTGGGCCAATCCCCGAGGATGGTTTAAGGACCTTGGATATAGCTAATTATAGAGATTCATTCTGCATTCATACTTAAAATAGTGAAATTGAGCTTATATACTTTAGCAGGAGTAGGCAACTCCGGTCCTGGAGGGCCGGAGTCCAGCACGTTTTGTTGATTTCCCTTCTCAGAAACACCTGTTTCATCTTGCCAATTAATTGTCAGGTTTAGTGAATGTGTTTGA
>JBBKCR010000141.1:6141233-6151409 GCA_037577295.1 Ladigesia roloffi
TGTGTGTGTGTGTGTGTGTGTGTGTGTGTGTGTGTGTGTGTGTGTGTGTGTGTGTGTGTGTGTGTGTGCGTGCTGCTCAGAGGTGTCCCTTGCTGCTCAGAAAGGATCGTTTTCAACAGGGGAGAGGGGAGATTGTTTTTACACTGTTAACAACACTTTTAAAAAAAACATTTAACATTTGGATCCAATTTTTTGATGTGAAGTTAAAACTAATACTTCATCTGATGCTGCAAAGATTGTCTTTTTGTCTGTCTCTGTTCCGTCATCAGCAGTCAGTTTCTGAATACACGACACAGCAGGCTGTATATTTTTGTTTGGTTGGTTATTCTAACCCCTCTGTGAAGAACACAAAACTACCTGCTCAGTAATGGCCCAATGAAGGTCACTGATGAATAATACATAAAGGGAGCTAACAAATGATGCCGAGAAACAGTTGTACCACAGTCTGTAACTGTAAACTACAAAGTGCACAAGTACAGTAAGTGAAGCTGATAAAACTGACAATGAATACATACAGCCCAATAAGCTGTCTCAGCAGTGTGTGTAAATACACTATATGTATGATGGCTAATTTTATACATCTGAAGGAGCTGAAAAATGAGTCAGGGATGTTTATACTTTTAAAAAAGTGAGTAATGTGTGAGTTTAGTGGTTCAAAGAGGACTCAAGACTGCTTTTTTTTCTACCCAGCTATTATGCCCCCCACACACACATTGAGGCAGTTGGGGCCTCCACAATTCAGGAGAGTTTTCACATGATTTTGCTCCTAGATGCCATAATTAAAAAAATATTTAGCACTTACAGTAGACCAGGGTAGATGTAGCAGGGTAGAAATACCTGAACTGACTTGAGGTGTCCTATGACAGTGCCATGTTTGAAGTCACTGATTCTGCCAATGTGTGTCTATTGTTACGTCCCTCTGTGCTTTTGTCTGTGTTTTTCGTGTGTTGTGCGTGTGGTCTCTTTTCAGACGGTACCTTGGTTTAATTGCTGATACCTTTCAGATGGTCCCGTGGCTTTATTGGCTATCCTATAAAAGGAGGATGCCTGCGTTGCTGCAGGAGAGCACGTTTGTGGAGACGCTTTCTTTGCCTTGTTTTTTTCTCTCACCACCGCCGCAACAGGTTTGTTTTATTACGCGCCGATTAGGCCGACACCCGGCGTTTCTGCCCCACTGTGACCTCTCTTTTCCTCGCTCTCAGGGTGAGAGCCTGAGAGGAGGTCTTGGGGTTTGTTTTGATTTATTTGTTTGTTAAAAAATATTTCTTAAATTTATTTGCTGATGTTGTCGTGTCTTCCTTTCTATCAACGTCCTTATTCCCTAGACTGGGGGCGTAACACTATGAATGTTGTGTAGCTATATACTATAAACACATACATTCAGTAATTTGGAGGGATGTGCACATTGTATCAATTATATGCTTTGGAGAATCCTTAGGAGACCAGCACATACCTCATGAACACTGTGACACTGAGAATCCTACATGTAGTCCTGGTGGGTAGCTTGATGCATGGGTGCCTATACTCATTTACAAACTGAAGAACTTGTATTAACTTAGTAAGTCCTCCCTTGATGCCAAGTCACTACCTTGTTGCTAAAAGAAACAGCACAGGCTTGGCCCTTGCTTGTGAATGCCGGTCATTGCTGGTTAAGCTCAAGAAAAAACCAGTGAATGTGTTTTATTTAACACAGAAGGAAAAAAATGTAAACACCTTAATTTTTTTATTAAGAGAACTATTGAAAAATGAACAAGTTACACATTCTAGTTCAAGACAACAAGGAGCAGCAGCCAACTGTTGAGAAAACATGCCACATTTTTTTCTGGAGCTGGCAGTGCCAAGGTTCAGAACATGGGTAAGATAGAGCTACCCTCCAGTCAAAAGACTGTGCAGGGTTGCAAGAAAAAAAGGCACAGGCTTGCCTGGTACACTCCAGCGACTTGGAAAAGATCCCGAACGTCCATGTTTCAATGCCTGCGCTAGTCCAAGCAAGAGGCCTTCAGGGCGGAAAGGATTATGACCCCCTCATATTCACAGATGACAACAGCCAGAACAAAAGCATCTACACTGAGACTAAATGATCCTTTGGAGAGATGCCATAGAACAATGTTCTTCCTTGTGTGGCCCACAGACTACTAATGTACGATGTGGCGGCTTACAAGAGACCTCCTCCATACAAAAAACGGAGCACATTCTAATGATCTGAGTGTATTTATTGCGATATATTTCAATTACTTATAGTTTGTACCTGTCAACTGCTATCATCATATGTTTTGATATTGCTTTATCACTAACTTTTAGTTTTAAGACATCACTTTTTACATTTAGTATACATGTTTTGTATGTAGTATGTAAAAATATATATTTTTTTATTTTTCATGTTTGTTCAGAGAGCAAATGTAGATGGTCTACTCAGTATGGTACCAGCATTAGCCAGACCTTCAGATTAATGATGGCTAGTTTTATACATGTTAAGGAGTTGATGAAATGAGTCAATGATGTTTATAATTAGAAAAAAGGAGGAAAAAAAGTGGTTGAGGAAGGACTCAAGAATCAAGACTGTATTTGTCAGCCCAGGTATATACAAAATACACAGAGGGTTGAAATAGTGTTGTCTGGAGCATAATGGTATGACATTTGACAGCACAAGACATGAAATAATGTGCAGATGAGACCTGACATTGCATTTTCTTAGCTCCCTCTTTAATATTCGCTGGCAAGAAATTTATTTGGCATTACTGCAGTTTCCAAACCAGGAGGTGATGCAGCTGCTGAGGATAATCTTCATGGTTCCCCTGTAGAAGGTAGCGAGAATGGGAATGGGAGGGCTGGCCTTTTGCAGTCTCCATAAAAGCAGAGGCACTGCTGGCACTTCTCGGTGATGATGATGGTGTTGGGTGTCCAGCTGAGGCTGTCCATCATCTGCACACCCAGGAACTTCATGCTAATGACGCTCTCAAGTGCACAGTTGTCTATGTGAAGTGACGTGTGCAGAACAGGGTTCCTTGCAAAGTTGACAATCATTGTTTAATCTGTTTTCAGGAGCAGATTGCTGCCTCAACACCAGTCCACTGTACGTGGAGTCACTGTTTTTGCTCATGAATACCTCCCAGTGTTTGTTTTTCTGCAGTTGTAATGCTGTGGTTAGAGCTGTAGTGGGCAATACAGTTATACAGTGGGCTGGGCATCCCTGGGGGTTACCAGTACTCAGACTGATGGTTCTGGTTGTGTGGTTTCCTATAATGACAGACCAGGGTCTGTTAGTTAAGAAGTCCAGGATCCAGTTACAGATGGAACTATTCATTCCAAGTAGGTTCAGTTTCTCCATCAGTTTCTGAGGAATGACTACACAGAATGCTAAGCCTCACATGTACAGGGAAACATGTTTGCTGTACATGTTTGTGTAAAGGTAGTGTAAAGCATGATTTGTATGGCAAAGTCAATATTGTGATGAAACTTGCGAAGTATTCTCTAATTGACAATGTCAAAATAACCCACAATGATAAAAAAAGCCTTTGTGATGAGCAACATGCAGCTAAGTTACTTTCCTATGGGTGTCATTAGCTTTATGATTGAGGAGGGGCCTGCATTTGACCACTAGGATCTTGACAAAATGCAAGCAGTTTGCTGTAGCGAGCACCGTATTTGAACACCATTCCTTACTGATGTAAACACACAGTCCTCCACCTTTCATTTGTCTACACATAGACGCATTCCTGTCTGCTCAAAACAATGTCAGCCCATGTAGCTGAATGGTGGTATTGGCAATGCCTTTGTACAACAGCAAAATGAATGCACAACAGCATTTCACCTCCTTCTGGGAGGTCAGACGAAGTCTTCAATGTCCATTTTATTGACAAAGGAGCAAAGGAGCATTCATTTGAATAAAAGACTGAAGAGAAGGATGGCCTAGGTTAGCCTTTAGCATTGCATTAATACCTGCTTGGTTGCTGCGCTCCTGCTTCCTTGCACAGTGCTGTACTGACTGATTTTGACATGACATGATTAATACTAAGCATGACACAGTATTGTATAGACCATTTAATGTCCGTCTGGGGAAAAATTTACAATTAAAATAATGAACATATTCAAACTGTTGAAGAGTTTACATCAGATGCAAAGATTAATTTTTTTAATATAATTTTTAAGTCATTTATAATACACATCATAAGTACATTCATAACATCATAACACACACATCTTAAATTTTGTGGTTGCTCCCAGAGTCACTGACCGGCAGCATTGATGTGTTTGATTCACTCAATACCACTGTAAATAATCACCAGACATCAAGGAAGTAGGAGCAGGATGGGGGTTGTAGGATTACACTCCACAGTATATAAATGTGTTCTTCAGAAAGAGGATGCACTCCATTTACATTTCCTCCCTGGCATCATTCGAAAAGCACCCTTTAGATGTTTTATTTGATGCCGAAACATGTGGCTTTTTTCAACTTTTGCAGGAGAAAATTCATCAAATCAGATTCATGTTTTCTTTTAGGAGGCATGGCTGTTCCCATTAGATGAGGGACACAATGTTCCTTTCTCTAAGTGACCGCTAATTGTGTCCAGCGTTTTGCCTCGCACCTTCACAGGCCTTAATGGATAAAGCACCGCCTCCGCCACCTTGTAGAGTGCACCTCCTAAACACATTAATTAAAGGCGAGGGACAAATGAGGGACAAACAGCAAAGCATTCGCAACAAAGAAACTGCAGCTCTAAATCAGTCCTCCAGACAAACCAGTAGTGACAAAAGGAGCTAAAACGGAGGCCCCAAAGCTGGGGCAAACCTCATCAAACTCTACACTCATTACCTTTACCTCATGTTGGTTCTAAAAAGCATGTTATAACAAGCATGCCACTCATCCAGAACAAGAGTGGAGGGAGGGAGCAGTGAAAAGGGCAGACAGAGCACAAAGGCTATGTGTGATCCTTTATCTAAAGACATGTAGATGCGGATTTATCTATAGCGGCCTTTTTTCCGGCCTCCTCCTCAGAAGCAGAAGCGCATGTACTCCCACACGCTGAGTCGAAAGAAAGAAAAAAGAAAAAGGCAAAGATGTCTGTAATCTCCAGATGCCGAGCCACTTAGCTCCAGCTCCTAAGAATAGCCTTTTCCCCACCCTGTAACCATTATCATTTTCACTTATAATGAACATTCGCACACAACCTCACCTCTCTCACTTTCTTACACACATACAAACACACAGTAATGCGATTGCCAATTTTTCAGTACTGCATGCTAAAAATGGTCAAATAAAAAAACCCACAATCACCAAAAATGATAACTCAATGTTACCACTCAATGTGGCTAGCATACACTGTGCGCTCACAGTCCATGGCGCACATTAGCATTCATAACACCCTCACAGGTGCTGGAACAAAATTCATCATATCCCTCACAGGCAGCACTGTATGTTGCACATTTATGTAATCTCAGATTTTTTTTATTATTATTTAGTAGTGGTGTCTTCATGGACAAGTGTGAAATCTCAAATCTGCATGGGCATATGGAGTGCCATACTCTTGGTGGCGTCCTTTCCACAGAAAGAGAGAACATCAATCAGGCTCGCAAGACTCTCTCTTGTCTTGACTTTCCTGAGGGCATCATAACTGGTCTGTTGCATTCATTGTCATACTGATTCAATGTATTCCAACCATCTGCTCCATTCTGCTCCCATAACTTTTTTTTTTCTCTTGGCTGTGCCGCACCGAACCAATGAAGGCTTTTACGACATGTCTTTTCAACAACTGATTTAAAGGGCGCCACTCTTCCTTTGAAACATGTAGGTCTTAAGCAAATGCATCTCTGAACATGTACAATGAGAAGTGGCCATTACCATGAAGAAATCTATTATCATGTCTTATCAATGTTCAAATGCTCGGCACAATCAAATCAGTCAGAAGAAAACATCTTCAGAATTGCTTGTAGATCTAGCAAGAGTTACCCAGCCATCTGAAGCATTGTCTCTAAAAGCTGCCTCACAAAATTAGAGATGAATGGTTATGAATACAGTACTTAATGTCTGACACATTTACAGTCATTTTGAGGAAGGCTTTGTCTAATATATTTAATTAAAATCTGCTCACAGTACATGAACAGGTACAGGGCTTGTGTGATTACATGTTATATAATTCGAGATTTAGAGCTCTGCAACCCCCCCCCCCCCCCCCCCTTGTTGAACATCCTGATACTAAACAATGGGGTGGAGGTAGCTCAGTGGGTAGGATACTTGCCTATGGACCATGAGGTCAATCCTACCTCCAGCACCACCTCTGGGTCCCTCAGCAAGACCCTCAACCCCAAGTTGCTCCAGGGAATCTGTCCCCTGTATGTAGGAAATGAAGTTCGCTTTGGATAAAAGCGTCTGCCAAATGCCGTTGTCTTCTTCTTTCTACCTGACAAAAACTCTGCAGAAGATCCATGATGTTTTCCCTCACAAATCGGTGCCAGTCAGTAGGTTGATTCCGTTGTCAGTTCTGGTTATTCTGGTGGATAATATTTAATGGTAGGCCATCAGCTTAATCTGCTCAGGTGCCATCATGGAAAATGAATTTGTACATTTTTTGTTTGACATTTAAAATGTAACCCTATTGTTTATAACCAGATAGTAATAATTAAAATATATGAAGCATGCAGCCCAGTAGACCCTGGAGGTTCCCATCGGAATGTAGGCAACACAAACTGTTTACTATAATGGATGCTATTTCACAACTGCGAAACCCAAATGTCTTACCAGAGTTCAGCTGCTGGATCAGTGAACAACCGACTCAGTGTCAGGAGAGAAAACGATTTACTGCATTCCTGTATTTTTTTCTTTAGACCTTTGATATCTTCATCAAAATTTGGTAACAAAATATCAGGACAAAAAATAAATCCGTCAGGCCCTTGAGCCAGGTGTGACACACTAAAGGCACTTTTCTTACAAAAATCGCACTGTAGTACATAAAACACACAGCGATGGCACAGAACCTGCAGCGCGCTTTGATTTTCCAGTGAATCTCCAATAACAGCGTCAGCAGCATAATTATTTCCTCCCGGCCGCTCAGTGTCCCAAAACCGTGTCCATGAAGTCACACCAGCCCAGAGCTTTTCTGTCAGAGCTACATTTAATATAGTGGCCATTTTTTATCCAGTCTTATTTTTGTTTTTTGTTTTTTCCTGGCATTTACCCATGGAATGTATACCTAACCCAATTAACTACAATTAACGAATCCGGCTCTTACCAATTCTCTATGTTGATTCCACAAAGGTTAAAAAACAAAAGAGTACAACTCTTCACACAAGCTGCTATAAATAACAAAACAAACTTTATTCAGGATGACTCAATCCAACAGTCAACTGATTTGTTAATAATATCAATTTGAATTTTACATGAAATAAATAAGTGAAGAAATGAAAATCAGATCAAATAAATGTGTATTTGGGCTTTTTTTTTTTTTAACAAACCTAGCTAATCTAAACTAAAACAGGTTCTAGCTAGTAACTACACACACCCTAGCAGATGTTGTGTCTAACACTAGAAAAGTTAACAGTGTCAACTAAGGTTTAATCAGGCCTATTGGCCTATTGGAACTGCAAGCATGCTCTGTGAGAGACATATGGGTGTGGTGTAGGCACATGTACACACGTTTTTACATATTGTTGTTGTTTTAAACTGTTATGATAGAGAGACACCATCGCCCAGAATCAAATTCCTTCTATGTGTTCGCTCACATACTCAGCACTTCTGATTCTGATTACAATTCTGAAACGGCAACTGCCGTTGTACAATGGGCTCTGTCATCAAAGTCCACTGGACACTTGCTGTGCCCGCTGACTGCAGCTTGCGTGAATGTTTGCTGGCAGGCTGCATGACTAAACGCCTGAACATGCTGCAGCAGCGGACATTTCAAGAAGCGTCTTGTGCGAAACTGGACGCTGCGTCAATTGACACATGCGGCTGTTATAGGTATAGCCAGGTAGGCGCTGTTCTAGCATCATAGCATCATAAAACAACACCTGTCTAACATAACCTCTGGTTGTCATCTGACTGAGGTTAAACATAAACTGCTGATGGCACCAGTCAGGGTTGCACTTAAAGGGAGGACAACCAAGATGTGCCCTTGTAGACAGAACTAACAAATCCAGGCAATTCTCAGGGATGATCCCATCCTCTTCATCGCCTGTGCATTTCTTAACATGGCTAAAATATCCTCAGGATAGCCAGATCTGACATCAGTATTTGTTTGCGGGTGGGGAGCCACCTGCCATGTTCACTGTTCAGTGGAGTGGTCCTGCGCAGTGTTAGGCGTCTGTGAGTCACACATGAATCAGACGCAGAGCAGTAGGCGAAGCACACACACCACCACGTCCCCAGACTGAAATCAAACCACTATTAAGCTCTCTCAGCTAAGAGAGAGAGCACGAGAGAAACTGAAGTAACACTTATGGACAGTTAGCGCACAGTTATGCCAGCATTGTTACAGAGATGATTAATTTCCTCCGATTAGCAAGCAGAACGTTCATGCTAGTTCATTACACAAAAAAATGTAAACTCAAAATGAATGATCACTGTTTATTTATTTATTTTCCAGTTCTTTGAACAATGGCTAGTTATGATAGGTGCGTTCAAGTTTTGCTTATAAATCCAACCACTCACTGTATTGCCGCTCAAAATCACAGCTGTTCTCCAACCTTCCCCAAGTAATTTTGTTCATGTAAGTGTTAAGATGAATGACAAGGAGTGTTGATTTGACTTAAAAGTTGCATGAATTCTAATCATGTTGAATGTGTTGAATTATTAGTGCCGCCAAATGAGTTTGTACTATCATAAAATCAGATTTGGCCACTTCACACCACATTATGAACATGGTAATAGACAGCACTGCTATTAATTAAATGTAATTTGTGATATTTTCTGATGATAAACATTTCTCTCCTTTATTTAATTTTAATAAACTAAAAAAGACCTTTTAGAGGAAACCGCAGCCATGTGTTCCTGCCACAAAACATCACATAGCTGAACACTCCTGATATGATATAACAGCTTGATAAAGGCTGAGAAGACAACTGTGCATTTTTTTATATACCTCTAGATGATAAAAACTATTAAAAGCCAAAAAATGATAATGATCACCATCCCCTTCTTTCCATAACCCTTACATCGCCACACTTGCTTTAATTTTGTGTCTCCTTTTATGTGATTTGTCCAGTCAATATCTCCTCAAAGATGCATTTTCAATTCTTCATTGCCTCATTTTCTTCAGGATTGCCTTCATTTTTTTGTTGTTGTTGTTATTGTTGACGGTTTGTTTTGATGGTTAAATCAACAGTGGCCTCCTGCGTCACCTGCATCACAGACTCCAATCAGTCTTGGTAATTGTTGGCATCCTCCCCCTTCCACAGCTGCAAGCGATCCATAAAAAAATGCCCATCAGTCACTTATTTGTTATTCTCACTTTATGAATCGATGGTGCATTATGCATTGTGTTATTACACTCTCAAATATGAGTGAGATGATGGTCATTTTCAGCTCGCAAGTAATCGACTAATTAAGAAAATATTTTCAGCTCGCAAGTAATCGACTAATTAAGAAACTATATATGTGTTAGGCTGGGAATTTAACGCATTAATTAGATTAATTAATCACAGAAACATGTTAATATTTTTAATGCTTTACGTCATCTTCTCGTTCAAAGTGTCAAGTAAACAACAGGAGAACCGAGTCCCAGATCACTGCTGCGTGAGCAGCCAGAAAGCAGAGTTCAGTTCAGTGAGATTTGGAAGAAAAAAAATGCCAAAAAGGGTAATCAATAATGTCTTGTGAATGCTTTTTGCCAATTCAGTTCAACTTTGGAGCGTAGCCATGCAAGAGAGTGAAATCAAAGCAAAAACACATGTTTATTTCAACACTTTGCCCATCAGGAAAGTGTGTGGCAGTGGTGAACCTGGTCGTACTGTCTGTAGGAGAGGTGTTGGTCAAGCTGGAAGCAGCAGGAGAGAGAGAGAGGGGAACATTGGGCTGGAATTAGCCGCATTAGCTTTCTCCATCCAGACCTCCAGAGGGGCGGAGTATCAGCGCTGTGGCCGAAGTGTGTGAGAGAGAGCTGGGAGACAGTGTATCAAAACTTACAACTGTCATATACTGTAACCTAATTCATAGGTTTGGTTCAGTCAGTGATAAAAATGTCATGA
>JBBKCR010000141.1:6152838-6163909 GCA_037577295.1 Ladigesia roloffi
ACTAACCCACTACCTTACAGCACCTTATTGTGACAGAATAATAGTGGGTGCTTGATCAAGCCATAACAATGACGAGTGTCCCTGCTCACATATGTGCAGCTTCTAGGATGTGCACGCTCCTCAGAGGACCTTTTTTTCTTGTATGCCATAAATATGTAGCAGCAGCTGGGTTTGATTAAAGAGCCCCCTTGGCGCTTAGTACCTAAAAAGCCCAGATTAGTGACAGAAGGGAAGTTAGTGAGCACAGCGAAGCTTTATTCAGGGTGACAAGAGCTGTGATTGCACCATGGGCAAAACTGGCCTAAAGCCTTTCATATACATACTACAGACCAGATGTATCGGACAATCCTTGCATTTTTGTAACAGATTTAAATGGACATATTCCCCAAAATAATGACAGGAAAATTACTAAAGTTAATTATAGTAAAGAAAAAATGTGTAAAATGAAATGTCTCACTCTGGTATATTTTCTATCACATTTTGACTTTAAGTGTGGATCACTGTCACAGGTGGCAATAAAATGAAATACATTCGATCTGATATGTAGCCTGAACAGAGTGATCTGAATTCTTTTTACTTTTCTGGTGAGTTTTTCAAACAAAACTGACCACCGTCATAATTTAACTTGGCATATGGATTAAGGAAACAGGGGGGCTTTCAGTAGGGGGATAGGAATTGAATCTAATATTATACCAACCCTTGCCACTAGAGGGCGAGTGGGAACTGCTGTATCCATATGAGAACGCTCTAGCCGTCGATTTCAGGCCATAATATCGACTATATCTAAACAGCTACTGCTGTCCTCCATCTCACGGAATAGGTCATTTTGTTTCTAACAAATCATATCCCCAAAGGGCAGGTTTAAATCAAAGGAAATGGAAATATTATTTCTATTCATTGAAACAGGTACACATTTTAGCTCAAGCTAACAGCAATCACTGCAAGGGACATGTTTGAGGGAGAAGCTCTCTGGTGATCATGTAGGCAGGGCACTCCTCAGAGTGGAATCTGACTGCAATTGATGAGAACTACCGAACTCAGTCAGATTTCCCATTCACATAGTCAGCCAAGTTAAAATGTCCTGTTACCAGGTGTCCTTGTGGAACACAACTCGTCGTCCATTGCTGCTTTGGTATACTACTGAAGGATTAGCTTGTATTTTTTCAATGTTCAAAGGACCTCTCATCTTCATTTGCTACACATTGACAGATTTTGGTTGAAAATATACATATGCAAGTTTTATGTTGAGGGCCATGTGCTCATTTAGATGGGTATATTTCTACTGGGCCACACAAAAAGACAGAATAAAAATATTTTATTAAGTAGATATTTTATTGAAAACTTTAGTTTTATCTACAGCAGCCCATGAAAAGATTGTTTCACATGAAACTGGTCTGTGGTGTAAAAATGTTGGGGCCATTGATTTGGACCATTATATCACATGGCCATAGATTAGTGCTTCTACTTAAAAGCAAATATTTTCCTTATGGGACTGATAGCAACTATCCACCATTTACTTAACTAATATTGTAATATAAACCAGAACCATAACAGAACATAGTTATAGAACAACCAGAATAAAACTCCTATTCGAACAGTACAATGGAACATGTGGGAATGTAGCCAAAGGTACAGGAAAGAGTTAGGAATTTGGCACCATCAAGTGGTCTTATTAGAGAAACAACTGCCAGCCCAGCTCTGTGGAGACTCTGCTCCACTCTGGCCTCTCCCCGAAGCCCCTGCATGACTCTGGACTGCAGGGCAAAGCAGTAGGGATAGAGAAACGGTGGTCCAGCCAATTAAGTGAAGCTTCTGCTGGGAGGCCTACTGCTGCGAGGTGCTGGAGCATTGATCTGTAGCAGTCATGAAACCCTGAGCTGCTCTCTTCAGATGGAAACGAGAGACCACGATCCACTGTCTAGGCCAAGAGGAGAGGCAGCATCCAGAGCACCAGTCACTCAACTGTGAATATGACAGCAGAGGAAGTAGAGGGCACATCTAAAAAAAATGTTTCATGTTGTCAGCTGAGCTGGTAAATACTGTGCAGCGATCATTCTAGGTGGAATGATTTGACATAAGCCTGAATGCCTGAAGGCTGAAATTCAATTATTGATAATGGTTTGATTCCAGAACACAGGTTATTTTGTAAATATAATTTTTATAGATTTGATACAGGAATTACAACTAAAAATTACATAAATTTTTTCCTCTCATTTAATTTGATTTCCCAGATTTGAGGTTTAACTGTCCAAAAATTAATGCCATAGATATACTAGTGTTACGGGGGGCAGCGCGAGCTTTCCCCCGTAAAATACCTCTACTGACGGAAAGGGAGATGCTCCATTTTGGGGGATTTATTTAAACTCAAAAGCAGGGCAGAACATAAACTGGCTCGAGGGCCAACAGAACAAACACTAAATAACAGAGACAGGAAACGCAGGGGATGAGGCGATGGCCACATAGGGGTTTGCACACAAAACCATACTTAAATTATTTTACCTAAACAAGACAGAAACAAGGACCAGGTGCAAACCATAAGAGACACGTGACACAACCCAGACCAAACACAACATCAAAATAGAAGTCCCCTACTTCTTTAACTGAACAGACACCAGAAACAAGAACACAAAAAGCAGTGGCCAAAATAGCCACCATCACAACTAGTAACGGTACACACACACACAAACACCTGTACTAGAGTGTACTTCAGAAAACTGCACCATGGTCTGGCAAAAAAAAAATCTTAATGTTTCTAAGCAAACCCTGGTTGAGTTCACTGCTGGTGGCAACACAATGGTCCGCTCAAAATGAAGGAATTCAGCGTGGGACCACACTTCTCTAAGTGCACGTCAGCACTGTACTGCCTGCGCAATCTGCCTGTTGTTACATCATTCTTGCTGCATAAAATGCTGTTAATAATAGCAGTTGAGCACTTCCCAAGCATTTGGTTTGGCACATGGGGATATTTTTAATAGTTTGGACTAATCAACCTACCTATGGTAATGCAGACAGACACAACATGAAGGCAATGTATAATAAGTAGTAGAGCTAATGTACGATTTACTTTTATATTCTGATTTCGATACATCCAGACAGCATCATCTTACCTGCAACATAAATGATTACCATTATACAGTACTGATCATATGTCTTAGTCCTCTGTGCAAATTATTGAAATCCATTCTTTGTCACACATCACAGATCAGTATGAAATCCTTCATCCGACTTAGGCAGTCTCATTGGCAGTCCTGGGTTTCAAATCCACAAGCTTCCAATCGCAGGCGCAACTTCCAAACTACCTAGACACCAGCCGCCCCAGATTTTTGCATATTGTGAAGGTGGGCTCCTGATATCACAGCTCCTCCCTTGGTGCAGCACAGGAGGCCAGTGCAGCAGAACAAGATCCAGCTGACAGTAATTAGAAGATCACCGCCAATGAGGAGGCAATGTCCATGCCAGAGCGTAAGGGAGTCGACATTGTCACTACTATGAACAGAAAGAATGGTACGTGCGATTCTCTCTCCCACTACAGACTCCAGCCCTGAGGATTACTCACAACCCGTGTGAAGAACTGGACCCTAGAGACTGGACCCCTCTCTGAGAGAGTGACACAGCCGCCACCTCTCCTACCTGGACCCCCTCATCTGTCACCATCCTCCTGCGGCCTTCCCCCTCCTCACTGAATGAACACTTCACTTTGCTGTAAATAAACGTCATCTTTGCAGCGTGTTCCAGCTGTTCATGTCCAGCGCACCAGGCAATGCCACAATATATAAATCAGGATTTAGATGGATGGATAAATGGATTGAGTGATTCCACCTAATACACCCATCACTGAAAGTGCATCTGAAAAGCTGATAAAAAGTGCAAAATATTTACAAATTATAATGTTTACAAGAACTGGGCTGATTATCTATGTCATGGCTATGTAAAATAAATGAATAGTCCATCTCAAGGGCATCACTAGACCCAATTTCCTGAGGCATATGGCAAAATAAAATGTCGGCCCACTATAATCGCACCTTGACTGCTGTGCTAAACATAAGCCTATAACTGCTCAATGATACTACAGAGGCTACATCGCAGCATCTTTCCTTTGACCTCTTTAGGTTGCACCACACAACATCAGTATGGAGCATTAAACAGAAAAAACAGAGCAGAGTAATGGTAACACTCAGGTAAAGGGTTAACATTAGACTGAGCCCAATTGGACAACCATTCAAGTTAGCGTATTCAATCATAAAAAAGGTTGCTTTCTGTTTTAGTGCTTCTGGCAATTAATGAAGTTGGGCTCTGACCCCACAACCCATGGTTTAGAGTTTGCTCAAGTATAACAAACAGATAAGAGCATGGACTTGTTTGCAAATGCAAAAAAAAAATTCATGAAATCAGTGTGAGCCACTAATTACTGGTCATCTGATCATTCTAGAAATTTCATCCTGAAAAAAAAAATCAAAACACCTAAACTTAATCAATGTTACTCTTCTCTTTGGAAGTAATAACACAGTTCCGTTTTCTCTTTGCACAGAGATGTATATGGCACGAAAAAGAAGACAGCCGTGTTTTAATGCCATACTCACAAGCTCGTCTGATGAGAGGCGTGACATGAGAGAAGCACTTTCACAGGTTACATTTATAGCAATTAGTGTGAATCCTGTGACGCGCCTCATTCCGATTCTGAGGGAGGTGGAGGTTCACCAGAGGGGAGAATTTTTCCAACTGAGGACCAAGCCGGCCAATTATGAAGCGGGAATTAGTCTGGACGACAGAAGACAGTGGAGAAGTGCTGGTTGGCAGAGACAGAGGCCAAAAGAGGTGAAAAGACTGGAGGAGATTTAAGCTTCGTCATCCATCACCGTACACTAACTTCTCCTGTCTCACAGATCCACAGGCTTCACATCATCTTTCTGTTACATGGCCAGTGGTCTTGGTCAAAAAGCAATAAATTGACTTGAAAGAAGGCAAAAAGAGCACCACCTCAAAAATGAATGTGAAAATTTCAGGATTACTGTGGGAAAAGTATGAAATGTAGAAGAACTCCCCTCACATGCACTTTTTCTAGACACAAATGCTTTCCTGTGAAAACAGGTGAGCTCATGCTGCCTTTACATTTCCACCTCAATGTCCATGTGTATATAATCTACCTGTTTTTTATCCAATCTTGAAAGGTTGGCCAAAGCGGATCAAACGCATGCATGATTTAAAACCCATTATCTGTATGCGCACTTAAATGAAGTATCTGCGTCAAGGATAACATTGAGTGGGACACTTGAGTGACTCTATTACAGCATTAAGTGCAAACTTACACTAGTTTTGCTTTCACTAATTTGCAGCCTAAAGAACATCTAGCACAACATGTAAAACATCCGAAATGAAGAGTGGGGGATTCCAACTTATGAAAAAAAAATCAGCTACTAACTGTAATTAAGTGCCAATTCAAAAGAAGGCTTATTACAGAAAAGTTTAATTATGCTACAAATTCTAGGTCACCTTTATTTGTCCTGAAAGCAGTTTTAGTCTGTCATGAGAGCAGTCTAATCTAACTTCACAGAAAGAGCCCTTTTGTAGAGGCTCTAAAACCGTGGCAATGCACTGTTGGAAAAAGGTATGATTTCCATTTTTAAAAAGTGAACAAACGTTCACAGAGGCAGAGATAAAGACCCTTGAGGAAAGCAGGCAATCTTTCACAAATGTTTACATCTTGGCAATGGATCATCATGACAAAAAAAAAATTTTCAATGAAATTTGATCACTGCATTAGGACTCTCCATGGGCTCAGTGTTCTGAACGCTTTCTGTTAAGCGTCAGGACCATTTATCCACCAAATACTCCCCTAGCAGTACAGTTTGTAAAAACGTGGACCCTTTTGATCCTTACAGCAGCAAAAAAAAAATCTAAGATTCATATTAAGCTCCTTTTTATTCTGTTTGTCACCGTATTAATAAATGCCTCCTCGGCTACTGAAGATAACCCGATTTAAAAAAGGAGTGGGGGGTGATGCATTTTCCACCTCGTCATGCCTACTTGAACTGCCTTTTGATTGATTTCTGGATCCATTTTTTGTAGCTGTAGGGAAGCGGTTAATTGAAGCGTGTATCCCTGCTTTATGCTAAGTGCTAGCATTCAGTATGATAGATATCCCTACTTAGATACTTATTACCTAGCAAAGCCCCTAAGGGACAATGCAGACAGCTAGGTAACATTGCCACCAGCCAAGAGGCTAAATTTACCCCTTACGAGAAAGTTTTACTTTTGCCTCTTGCCATTTCTCAAGTATACTATTAAAAATAAAGCTCTAAATGCTCCTTGGTATGCCCTCTCAATCATGGCATAGTAGACGAGGATTAACTGTCATTTATATAATAGCTACTAATGATTTGGTTTCATTGTCTTTATTTTATAAAACAACTAAAGTGGAAAAATGTATAAATTATCCATTTTGTTCCATGTTTATCTTTACCTGATACTAGGTTGTACATGATATGACAATTGTTAACTGCTTCACACAAAGCTTATATTGTTCTACTGAGAACATAGGATATTTAAGCCAAAAACATTCATTCTTGGCTACTTTCCATTTCCTCATCTAAATAAATGCCTTATCTACTTATTTGCTTCACCTGACATAAAAATGCACACAGCTCACATACTGCTTGTGGCACTACAGTTTTAACAACCGTGAAAAATGATCTTCAATCATCTTAAATGACTGCAATCAGCTCAAATAATTGCGATCCCTTGTTCTTGAGTTGGGAAAATGCTTTAATGGTGTTAGAGGTGGAGCCGAACCCGAAATACAGTATTCGTACAAATACTTTAAAAAATATTTGTATTCGGGAATCACTCCCCCTCCCCTCTCACGCTCGCGTTCGGGAGTAGATACTCCAACACCCTCCACACCCCTGCGCCAGGCTCACACAGTTCAGGAGTAAATTCGGGGGTGGGGTGGACGGAGTTTGCGTTTTACTCAAATACAAATAGAAATACGAATACAAATACTTTCCTCTTTCAACAAATACAGTTACAGACATGAATAGCGGCCGCTTTGCACAGCCCTAATTGGTGTGGAAGGACTTTTAGCTTTCAAAACATTGTTGATACTCACAACTCATCTTCATTTTTTTTGCATTGGCTAAGGTTCTTTAAGAAAACAAGTTGTTCATCTATCACTCCAATTAAAACCTTTTTAGACCCTGGGATTTTTTTTTACTAAGCTTTGGTTGCATAGGTACTACTCAATCATCAATCCCACCACAGAGGAAATTTTGAAAGAGAGAAATATTGGCTCGATTTGTAGGCAAAGATAGGATATGGTCTGCACCCTTTCCATTTTCCCCTGCAGACCTCACTCAGGGCTGTATTAAAATGATTGCAATCAGCTATTGTGGAATGAAGTGGGGAGCACAGCCCCTATACATACAATAGAAGGCACCTACTTGAAGAACATGTGACTGGGATATTACCACCCTCCACAACGCGCGCGCACACACACACACACACACACACACACACACACACACACACACACACACACAAAACACACCCACCCACTCACCCATCCTGCTTGCACTTCATAAAACTAAGAAATGAACCTTCTGAGCCATAATGGGATTAGTTTATTCAAGAAGATTAAAAAAACACTATACGGCAGTATCTGCCTTGCAGTGTGCAGGAAGCGCCCAGGTCATGCATCATACCTGGATTTCTTGATCTCTTTACCTATCAGAACATCTACATCTCTAAAAGCATGCGATATTCTGTCCCAGACATAAGCACCACTATTCGGCCCTGATGAATACTGTTTAAAATGGAAACGTCTCGACTAATCTGCAGCAGTAGGAGCATTTCAAGACTGTAGCAGATCCACACAGATGTTTTCCATAATACAAAGCACAAACCCATACAGACATGATAATCTGACTGAATTAGACATGCGAACAACCATTCCAGTCCACACCCAGTGGGATTCATGGTGTTGTTTTTGCACCATTCCACAATGGCAAATTGATCAGAATAAAATCTCTTACAAAACAAAACCTTGCATCGCCATTTTTGTCCAAATGTTTGGTCTTTGCTGGAACACCAGCCAACTGTAATATTGTGTGGAAATTTAACAAAACCAAAAATTGTCCATAATTGCTTTTTTTTTCCATCATTAGTTATGGAAATTTTTGTTACCATATTGAAAATATAACATTTTGTTAAGACAACCACTATTTTACATACATGCACCATTCCATGGATACATACATAATGGACATCAAACATCAGCTGTGCTGACAGAATCCAAAGACAACATTTAATTACACAATTATAATAGGTCATGAAAAATAAAAGATTGAGTAATTTTGCCAATGATCCCTTCATGCTTAAGTTTTCAATTCACCAGAACTGCTCTTAATGCCATATGACAACGCGCTTGATAGATTTTCAATGATCTCTCCTGTGTTTGTTACCCTGAGATGAAACAGGGCTGTAATGTGAGTGGCGCATGGGTGGAGTAGGGTATTTGTTGTTGGAACAATTATTTTTCCGATCCTTCAGTTCTCTTCATGAGCTTCACTTCAAAACCTTTCCCACATTTCAGCAAAACAGCAACATCATGAATCCTGGGAGCAGCAGGGGGAGCTGACAAACACTTCCACATGAAAAAGACATTTATCCTTTTCCTTTGACTCCTGGCACCCAGTGGCATCGTAATTAATGACAAGCAATTCACATCCCAAAACTTGCTTTGGCTCTTCGTAATAGAGAGTTTTAAGGTTTATGGCTTTGTTTTTCACTTTATCTTATTTGTATTTCATTTTTATAGTGATGAAACACATGCAGCTGTGAATTTAATTTAGAAATTGCCAGTGTTAAAGTCATCAATTTGTGCCTGACAGTTCAGTGGTGATAATGCTGGCATGGGCTGCCAACACATGTGCGAAGGCGAATGCTGGGTATTGTGATACCAGAGAGGGAAAGGTTTAAGGGCACCATGCTGTTCATTTTCCACGTCCTGCCATCGCAAGCAGCATGACCCTTCTCACACAGCCACATTCTTTCAGTCCAACCCAGACTCACGTACAACACTCATGCTAATATTGGAGAGGGGATTTCTGAACGCACAAAGCCACAATGTGGTGAAAACTTAGCCAACTTTGGAGCCCTTAAAGAGAAATCGCTCTTATCAGCACTTCTGCGTAGATTTCTCCAAGAGCCAGGGACTACATTAGACCACCAGATGAATAATAAGGCATCCATTAGCATGACTGGCGAGAAAAAAAAGTGCCTTGGTGCTTTAGGGCCTTCCACTCTCCCGCTGAGATCAGATTATCTTCTGGGGAGACGTTTGTGAACATCCTCTCACCAAAAGACCCTGCCATCCCTTCTGATCCCACCCGATTATTGAAATATCTTTTATTTTGGGCCGAAAAAAGCCATGCTAATGCCAATGACGGGAATATCATGCCAATTTCCTAAAACACAATCAACGCTATTAGGATGTGCCCCAGAAAGCCGCATTTTAATCTGGAGAGATCCAAACAAGACATTATACAGCCTACTAATAAAAACATACAGAACCTTCTGTTCAATCCTCAAACCAAAATAGGCTTAATCTTATGATAAGGTAGTTCTGAGCTATAATTAAGTACCTGGCTCCAAATAGGACCCAAACCCCTTTGCTGTCCCTTTGGAAATAATCTAATATTCAAGTTTTCTGCTTGGTCTCAATTCTCAAAGGGTGCATGCACTCCTTGTGCAGGTTAAAGTCTGGGGCCTAGAACAGGGAGGAAACAGGGGTTTTGCTAATAAACATCATCATGTGAATGGCATTCTACATGAATACAGACTTCAAATTCGAGGCCACAGATAGACGGCAGCTCTGGCAGAAGTTTCTCCGAGCTTCCTTTTTCGTCAACTATCTCCCACATAAGTGCTGCATCCGTTGCCATGGAAACTATACACCTCAAAAATGCATACAGTACAAGACTAAATTGCTGAAAGAATGAGAAATTCAAGATCAAATGAGAAAAACAAGTTGTTGATCAAATACGGGGCTCTCTTAAACACAATTTCAAAGCACTGAACTGTGCAATAGCACAGTGGGATTGCCCATTACAGCTGCGGTTCTCAAACAGGGGGTCCGGGGACTCCCTGGCAGTCCACGAGGCGCTGCCTGCTGCAGTGAAATTAGATTGTTTCCTAAACGGATTATATTACAGGAAATTCAATTTATCGTGAGCAAGGCAAATAATTTTCCAGATTCAAGCTAAATTAAGAATGTCAGTACGATATTAATTGGTTCCTTACTAACTTTTTCTTCTTCTAGCATGGTTGCACATCTTTCCAGAACTTGAACAGATGCAGCAAAAACTGTTTGGTGGTGGGATTAATTATTTCATTCAAGCAGTAGATCAAGCAGTAGATGTCATGCTATCAGTTTTGTAAAGAACCATTACAAAAAGCAAAGCATTGCAAACATACTAGCTGATCATATGTGCCAAATCTGATTACGACCTGTTTTGTACTTTCTATTTTTATAATAGTAAAAAGATTGCGACACGACAGTTTGCACAAACTCCTCAATTTGCACAAACACTTCATAGAGCGGAAATGTCTAAACGTTATTTACACGGGTTTGTCTCCACTACAGCCCTGTTAATTTCACATCTACATCTCTAAATGCAGCTGAGAAACTCGCCTGGAGAGCACCTTTGACAAAAACCTCCATATCCACATATCTTTGGAGTTCTGTAAAGCTGTGGTATTCGTACCAGTCCTCAAGGAGCTCTGGAGGGTCATTTGGGCTTTACCTATTGACCATTTAGAGAAGAACTGCTTGGAACTGCTTGGTTCCATTACAAGGTTCTTTCAGGCTCTTTTATGGCATCACCCTTTATGAGTTGAGTGCAGAAATGAAGGAAAATCACCCAAAAATGTTGTTTACCAAGCACTAACAGCCGAGTACAAAATAAATGTTTCTCTAAGGAATGGTGTGACCCCAGCGCAGTTTATTTAATCTGTTGTATGTGCACACACACAGTGAGCTGAGTGTGTGTGTGTGTGTGTGTGTGTGTGTGTGTGT
>JBBKCR010000141.1:6181412-6197738 GCA_037577295.1 Ladigesia roloffi
TCTTTTTTTCTTTCTTTCTTTCTTTCTTTCTTTCTTTCTTTCTTTCTTTCTTTCTTTCTTTCTTTCTTTCTTTCTTTGCTGTTCTGTCCATTTATGCAGGCCATGTATGTACATCTCCTAAAGTGTCCCTGTCCGTGGTGCTGAAACAGGCCATTGCCATTAAAAGCTGTATTTACTTTTCTTTCTTTTTAATTTCTTTCTTTCTTTCTTTCTTTCTTTCCTACTTTCTTTCTTTCTCTCTCTCTTTATTCTTCTTATTTGTCTTACTTTCTAAAATGCTCCATCCATGTACGCAGGCCATTTAAGCACCACCTGCCCCTGTTTTGCTGTGTTCTTTTTTTTCAAGATGCTATTGAGTTGGCACCAATGTCGATGAGAGGAGGACGATGAGAGGATGAACGTAAATGTTGTCTCACTGTTTTGGACGCCACTCAAAAACCTGCTGTGAGCAAATTCTGCTGAGCTTCCAAAGTTTATTTCTCCTCATCTACACAGTGCTGAAGTACCAAACAATCAATGCATCATCTATCTCAACTGCAGAGTTACAGAGAACATATAGTTCAACATGCTGCAAGTGAGCAATTGTGAAGTTATGGCATGAAAGCTTGAGAAAATCCTTCAAGCCGGAGCTTTAATTTAATAGAACTATACATTCAAATAAATAATGCTTTGAATATACATGAGACAAATTAATGAGCAACATCATACCATCGAAATATCTGTCTTTCTGTTTACTTACTTTAGGAAGAACTGAGCTGATATGTGTTATGTCACAGGGTGAGCACTATTCTGTAAATAAAGAACAGTAAAAGGTATCAGCATGCCTGGTTTCATGAAAGGAAAGCACCTGTGACACAGCATTGTGTAGCATTTAATCCATAATAGTTTTAATAATAAAGGTTTGTCAGTGTTGACTGAAACATACACAGGTAAGCCATAACATTAAAACCCCCTGCCTAACATTGTGTAGGTCCTTCTTTCGCCACCAGAACAGATCTAACCCATTTAGTCAATGACTCCTCAAGAAAACTGTGATGTGAAACTAGCTGGTCCAGCACATACCACACAGGCTAGATAATATTGAGATCTGGGGAATCTGTAGGTCAAGCCAACTCCTTGAAGTGCTCAAATGAATCCACAATGCTTGCAGCATGTCAAGGCACATTATCTTGCTGAAAGAGGCCACTGCCTTAAGGGAATACCATTGCCCTGAATTGGTTTACGTGTTAAAAGGACATCTATATAAATGCCAGTACCAAGGATTTTCCAGCAGAACATTGCCCAGAATACACATATACGCTGCTGGCTTTCCTACTTCCCATAATGCATCCTAGGGGAAACTTTTTCCTGGGTGAACAACACACAAACATGGCCATAAAGAAAATTGTATTAATTATATCAGCCCATCAACTTCCACTTCACCATGGTCCATTTCTGATGCTCACTTAACACTTGTCAATTAAAGACACATACAGTGGTGGACAAGGGTCAGCATGGGCGTTCAGACTGATCTGCAGTTATACAGCCCATGCATAGCAAACTGCAAGCCACCCATGGCCCTGTCATCAGTTCATTTGTTGTCCTTGTTTGTACCACTTGCGATAGGTATGTTAGTAGTGCAACACAATACCTGACACATTGGAGATCCTCTGAGCCAGTTATCAAGCAGTTTGACACTTGTCAAAGTCATAGTTGTGATCCTTGTGATTGACCATTGTTGCTGCTTCCAACACATCTTCAAGTGATGATTGTGCACATGCTGGCTGAAATATCCCACCATTTGACAGATACCATTGTAACAAGCTAATCAATGTTATTCACTTGATGTCATGGCTGATAAGAGTAAGATCTTAGAACATCTTATAATTGCTCCAAACCCATGACGTCGTTTGACATTTCTTTGAGAGTCTTTACACTTGCACATTTCATTCATCAAGTTTGTTTTAAAATAAGTATCAGTTAAAAGGTTATTAGTTCTTCCACACAATTGCCCCGGGGAAACTTTTTGACACCTTTATTTCAAGGAACAACTGACTTTTCTCAACATTTGAAAATTTGACGTATTGTTTTGAACTCCTAAAGGAAGGCAGACTGTTGAATTCGAAGCAACAAGACAAGGTAAACATTCAGCATTGCTTAGTACACAGAGATCAAAATGTCAGTCAATGTGTGACTTTCAGTGATCTATGTAAATCAAAGCCTCACCAGGTAATATCTGTTGAATCTTCTGAGTCATGATCCATTAGCTCTGCTAAGGACCCCCTAGGTGAACTGTACCGAGCAAATCCAAAGCAAAGCCGCCTCACAAATGAAACGTATCTCACTCCCCAAGTTCACCGACATGAATGTGTCTGCAGTGAAACCTTTGGATCTGGACCTCTGATGCTAAGGATCTTTTAGGCACAATCATTAGCTACTTAAAGAAATATCTCACAAAAAAAACAAAATGCAGCAGTGTGCAAGAAAATCTGCTTAGCTGAAGCAGACACCACAAAAACAATAATTAATTTAGTCATTAATCTATTAAATATCCCATTGTAATTCAGGTACTGCAGCTAACTGGCATTCCAGTTGCATGCAAGAGTGAGATGTCACTAGTGATGTTCTTTGTGCCAAGTCATAAAGGGTAATGCTTCATTATTAATTATTTATTGCAAAATGTCTTTAGAAGAAAAGCAACTCTGACACATGTTGTATGTATTAAGTTTTTTATAGAAAAATATAGAAAAAAGACACCAAGAGAGGAGGCGGGTTTTTGTACATACAGCATTCAGAATGCCTTTGAGCCTTTTTACTCAATCAAACCCTCATTCCCTAGTGCGGTCTGAATTTTAAGAAGAACAAAGTAAACATGTCTGTCTGGGTCTGACCGCCTACCAGAGCGCATTAACATGGCTGGTCACTGACAGAGTGTTTCGAAATGGACAGAGAAAAAATGGGCTCTTTAGATGGGAGAAGAGGCTGACCTGAATAAACTTCTGTGGCACTAAAAGAGATTGTGTGAGTTTCTGAAGAGCCTCACAAAAATCACTTTGACATACATCAATAACGTCTGCTGTATAAATAGGTGGAAAAAAGCGCAAGCTGGAGCTGTGGTATGCTTTAAATTTTACAGGGAGAGGAATGATGCTCTGTAGAAAGAAGAAGCACCATGAACTGTCTTGCAGGTACAACAGAAATGTCATATTTCGTGCCCCAGGATTGATCTCCAAGGGTTCTGAAGTACAATGTGGAGCCGCAGGATATCAAGTCATGACATTGCAAAGCTTCCATTCTTGATCCATTACCATTTGTCATTTGTATGTTTTCCATGCTTCACCTCGGAGCAGAGCTGGGTAATTTAGGTCCAGAAAGGTAAAATCACCCCCGCCCTCCCCCCATCCCCCCAGACATGGTTTCAAATGTCTGGCTTCTCTTGTTTCCTCAAAACAACAGTAGGTATCTAGGCAGTTGGAACAGAATCCTGGGGAGTATTTGAACTTTCTGAATCCAAACTACCCACCTCTACCTCAAGTTTATAGTCTTCAAGTCACAGTGTGGTCATGCTGAACTTTTGATGCTCTGAATTTGGAAGGAGTCAACAATGGGAGGAAGGGCATTTTACATTGTGGAACAGAAGCCAGGAGGACCCTTCTGTGATCAGACTTCACAAGACACTGTGAAAATTGCACAGTCAAGGTGGTGGGCCCTGTGATATTGGAGTGAGAACAGGGAGTGCATCATCTTCAACACGGCCTGAGGAGTGAGGCTAGGATCCAATTACGTCGCAAGGCAGAGCAGGCTGAGTGGATTTTGAAATGTCTCCTCAGCCTTCTGCTCATCCACATTAGAGCCCCCCCCCCAAAAAAAACTCAAAAGAAAAACCTAAAATCAAACGTCCTACCAGATGTTTTGTACTGTGTAATCAACTGACAACCCAATGACAGTTTGTTTAAAGCTGCACACCGTATGGTACAAGGGTTTGATAAGATCAAAATGTTTATCTCTAAATACACGAGACAGCTCTTCCTAGTTGAAAACTGAAGGTTCTCAAAGTTCACTCTCAAAAAGTGAGGACAGATTGTCTGTGATGTGACTACAGAGTGCTGGCTCAAAAAGGGAGCGAATGGTCCCATGCACTAAAGGGAAAATGAAGTGAATCCAAAGTAAATCCATGCCAAGGGGCAGTTAGATGTGGTTAATGAAGCCAGTGGTCAATATTGTAGAAGCCCATGAGGGTGTGAGAAACCAGAAAGCATCAACATCATTGACATTTAATCAAAAGAAAACAGGAAATGCTTCACTAAATGGCAGGTATAACGTTATAATGACTCCAAAAATAACCCAAATAAACATTTGGGACTGAAAATGTGATGTTCTAAATTGAAACAAACATGTCATGTATGTCAATTATGATTATTAGTTAATATATTATTTTCAAAAATATGTATATAAAACAAATACTTTGAGGCACTTGGTGCAATTTCCAGGCTTCTAAGCACCATTTATGTGAAAATTTGTAAATATTTATTAGTTTTTATTACTGCAATAATCCTAAAGGTACACTTACTATTTATATCATGCCTTTGTCTATATCCATGTGCCTAACTCTTCTAAAATCCAAGCAAAAAACTGATCTTCCACATGTCAAACCACAAACACAATCAGCAGGGATGGTATAAGATGATATGGCAGGCTCTCACTTTTTGAGTTATGGCCAGGAGGCAGTTATTTCATTCTGAGCAGCATCCCACCAAGCAATCACAAGAAATTTGCAATTAACCGTGAAAGACTTGTGTAAATATGAGATCCATGACATCCTAAGCTTCCTAATTTAAAGTACACTCTGAATCGTGGCAGACACCAGCCTGGAGAAGGAACTTACTTGTCTTGCTATTAGCTTCAGAGGTTAGCCGTCTTTCTGCATTGCACCGAATGCCAGCTCTTAAGTATGCAGTTGATTTATTGTGTCATTCATGTCACTCAAGGACTGCAGATTAATTAAGGGATAAATTCTATTTCACATCATGAAACATTTCTTAAGGCCGAGGATACAGTGGCTGGTTCTAAGGAACCGGTAAATAAAAACACAGGCACATGAAAACTCAAGAGACAAGTGTCATCTCTTTCTATTATCAAAAAATTGACATCGGTCTGTTGAATGGATCTTTTAACATTGTTTGAAAGATAAGAATCAGTCTCAAGGACATGACATCTTATGAGGGCTTAGAACAACTTAAAAAATTGTCCATATAATAAATACTGGAAATATGGCACATATAAAGTTCTTACACATACAGTGTTATGGAAAAGTATGTGACTATTCTGGATTTTGATCTATTTGTAAGGTCAGTTTGTTCAGACTGTTTTCTGGGCTGCAGGAGTACACACGCATGACTTTTTAAAAAGTAAATAAAATGATTAATAAAAACAAGTCACACAAAGTGGGTTTTGTCTCATTATAAAGCAAGATCATTTCACAAGCAGTTTTTAATGGTGAAGGATTTATTTCACCCTAATGAAATCCACCTAAGAGAGAGAACTAGGGTCAGTTATTTAAATATTTTGTTAATTGGCATGATTAAAAAATCTTCAGAGTGAAATTGTGAGGACGAAATACATCAAGGATACACGAAAACAAAATCCCTGAGGAGCAGCAAGGGAACAGTGCAGGGTTCGCAGTCTAAAAAGAGTTACAAAGCCATAGATAAATAAAGGAATTCACTTTCCCAGGAGCCATCCTGCTAACATCTTGCAACAACGTGGAATGTCTTCAACAGTATGCCATAAAATTATAACCATAAACCATAGAAAACCATAGAAAAACCCAGAACTAAATATTGGAATCAGCAGCCCTTTGTGATTTGGCTAAGTAGTGTTCATTGGCCACCACCGAGAAGACATGAGTCCCCCGAAATAATAGAGCAGAAAGACAGAAGCCAGTGGTCTAGTTCAAATGTTAAAGGCTGAAGTGGTTTTGTATGGAAAACTGGGGAAATCTGTCTCAGCACCACTGAAAAAAGATTTATTCGAAGAAATTAAATACATAGTTATATGTGTATATGTAATCTATATGCACAAATATTAGATAATATATGTGCATATGACATATAAATATATAATTTTATAAAAACATATATTTTACATAGTTTTAAATGAATACCCAAAAACATTTAATGTAAAAAATGATACTGTGGGCAGGCAAATAGCAAAACAAGTAAACAGCAAATAATAAACAAAAAACACAATGGCAATACAGCTGGTGGCCTTCATCCATTTATATCTCTGTCAGCTGTGCCCTGGATCAGTTACACTTAAGCTGAATTGTCCATTGAACACTGATTCACAATTCCCAGCCTTTCCTCTTAGTCAAACCTATTCACAAATAGATACCTGTGTATCCTTAAAAAGTTCTACAGCAATCTGAAGGTCCACATATATAAATATATATGAAGATTGATGTTCCCTATAGCAATGTACAGAAGTTCTCAACGCATGTCTTTTTCAAGTATACAAACAGTAACTGAGTATTTAATGTGCAGAGTTGTGTTCTTTGGAGATTATTTCTTTTTAAAAAAGGAACCAAACATTTGCATACAGCTGTATTTTTCCTGTTACGTCTATGTTTATGGTGCTACATTGTGAGTAACACATCTACATTAGTCACTGCTGTCTTTTGTTCAGTACTTACTGTCTGTATACTTCATTGTATAGTGTACTGTACACTTTAATGTCTGTGTTTATTGTATTTATTGACTTTCATACTGTCAGTTTGTTTGTTGCCCCTGCGGCTGCTGTGTTAAACATAGTAGAGTGCTCCAGAGGAACTAAAGGTCTCACACATAGATGTACACAATAATTAGTTATTAGGAACAAAGTACATGCTCATTCTACTACGGTTTACACTTCTATTGCTGGTTTCATAGCGGCTCTTGTATTCCGATGTGTACTGGGAATTCTTTCAGTGCACTTTGACATACTTCATTAGCCTATCTATCGATTTTGCTAATTATTCCTGATGGGGGTCTGAGAGTGAAGTTGTCTTCAATGTGTCACTTGCTTGTCAGCTCTCTTTGGCACTGCTTTACGTCAAGGAGCATTGAAGAGAATTTAGATTCTATCCTTGTGGTATTACCAGTCTGCATGAAACAAACATCTGTCGCCAGGTCAAATACTGCAGTTAATTGTCTGCTGGAATCTGTGGTCTTCCATCAATCAATCTATATCATACACAGGCTCAGATAATGTTAAAGCAATGAAAAGGAAGATGAGACAGCTGCCTTTGTCTCCAGCGGGGAGGCATGTAGGCAATACACTAAAGGCAAGAGTAGGCCATTTCACTGGGATCCATTTATCTTCTACTCCATGGCCTGGATTCCCCAACCGCTGTGTCATTCACAGCATTGTAAGATGATATGCTGATTGTCGCTTGAATCTTCTTATGACTTTTAAAATGATCTTCCATCCATGTTGCTTTTGGGAGTTACCCCAATGGATGTAAACAACATTGTTAAATAGCCCGTATTCTGACTGACAGAAAAAGATGAGAGAAGCATTCTTGTTAAAAGCATTATCCAACTCGGGTATGACATAAACCAGTGACTGCAACAATAAAACTACTGGTCCGTGAAATGCACCACATAATAGCTCAGATAGCAAAAAAGAGAGGCTATGAATGTACCTGCCAGATGCTTGTATAGTCAACTTTGCAAGGGCTTCTTCAACATGTTGCCTCTATTGATAAGGCATTGCTTTAGAGAACATGGACAAGAAAAATACAAAATATCTCAACAATGTACAATAAGTGGAAAAATGCAAAGGGTAAAATGTTTTTCTTTTCTTTTTTGCTTATGGTTAAGTCTATTTTATTTCAAACATTGATCACACTTTGTAATTCGTAGTCTTTGCCTGATGCTTTGGGACTTTCCAATCATTTAACACTGAAACAAAGGCTCATACAATATTATCAGCCAAAAGGATGGGTTTTGAAGCAAACATTTTTGCTCAATCTAATTAATCCTGATAAATGGCTGAAAACACCCAATTAATTTTTTATTGCATATCCTGACCAGTAGTCACATTTCCACACATGCTGCATTACAGTAAAGGGGTCTGAGATGGATGCCACTTTAGGTTGTCCACATTTCTGTGTACTTTTGTACATTCATGTGGTTTTATTTCCCCAAATCCATTCTTCATCTGCTCTTCATCCTTATAATTAAACAAGCGTTTTTATCTCTGGGGTTCTGGAGTTGTGTTCATTTCTGGGGTTTTTTATTATATATATTCTGACTGGCTTCTCAGTATTGTGCTTCGCTCAAAAACTGCCGCAGGCCAAATGGATGGTTTTCATGACATTATGAAAGCAGTCCTTTTAAAACAGGCTGACTTTGTAGGATCAATTATGCATATGGTTTACTTGCTACAATAAACTTATTTATTTAGTTTTCTAAGAACAGGGAACTTTAGAGTTCTTCAAAATACCTTTTCTTTTATTGAGGAAATAAAGCTGTTCTTTTTTGGCATTATGCATGTTATCTGTGAGTCATATATAGTTCCCTGACATTTAAGTTAAAAGATGATCACTTTTGGTCATTTATTTAGCAGGGAAAGTTAGAGTTGGAAAATACTGCTGTAGGGTCTTTATAAAATTTTGAACACACCGTCAGTTTAATAACAATGTTTAGAAGAGACTGTGTAAAAAAAGTAATGTAAATGTTACGTAAAAGTAAATGTTTTCTAAAAACAACAAAAATTTATTATAAAACAAAGGATTTTAGAAAACCACATGATTCAGTTATTGACAACATTTGAGAAAATGCTAATGAAATGAAATGTAAATGCAGCCTATCCTGTTGTATCCTGTTAGCTTCGTCGGCCAGTGGAAAAGTGATATTCTCCCAGGCGATTCCGAGGGAAAAGCATATACCCTTGACTTCGGGTGAAGAAGTCATGGGGGGGATCTCTACGTGTCTGAGGCATGCAGTTCCCTCACCGTGTTTGGGGAACGCAGAGTCTCGAAGAGGGCCCCTCCTCGGTCCCTGTTCCTGGTTTGTGTCTCCTGTCCCTGTTTCTGATTGCTGGCCCTCGGCCTCTGTAGGTTTGTGTGGAGCTTGGGTCTCGGACACCTGGCACGTAAGTATTCTGATCTGTTGGTCTGAACTCCCTGTCCATCAGTGACCCGTTTCTCTGTCTCCGGTCCGTGCTTCTCCTCTTTTATATTCTCCCTTCCCGGGTTGGGTCTTAGGAGGCCCGTTTTTGGTTCCCTGGTTTGGTTATTTTGAGAAGCACGGACCCTCCTGGTTCCTGTCTTGTCTCTAGTGTGGTGTGTGTTGCCCCGTTCTGGTTCCCTTCCCTCTCGTGGCATCTGCTTCTCTGAGGTCACCGAGTCCATGACATTATTCCAGAGCGCATGGCCTGAGACAAGAGCAGGTGTTCGTGTCAGTCTCTGTTGTCCCCGTCATTGTTTGTAAGGCCCCAGTCCGTGCGGTTCCCGTCCGTGCGGTTCCTGTCCGTGAAGTTCCTGTCCGTGAGGTTCCCATCCATAGGTTCCCATCCATGCGGTTCCCGTCCATGGGGCTCCCATTCATGAGGTTCCCATCCACAAGTTCCCATCTGTGAGGTCGTACAGTGTAGCCCAGGATGGTGGAGCCTCAGTATGGAGGAGCCCAGGAGGGTGGAGCCTCTGGATGGTGGAGCCCAGGACAGGGAATCTAGGACTGGGAGTTCAGGATAGTGGTGCCCCCCTCTGCCCCGTTTTCCGTCAGCTGTGTTCCTGTCCCCCCTCAATTCAGTTAGCCCCCTCCCGTGACAATGTTTACATTTTTCGGTTTCCTTTCTTTTTTCTCCAGGGTTTGTGGAAATAGCTACATGCCTGAAATGCCCACATCTACTGCAAGGACAATAAGTTAGTAGGACAGTTAACTACATTTATAGAATTTGTCAGATACCCTCATCCAGAGCGACTTACAGTCATTAGTTACAGGGACAATCCCCCCGGAGTAACTGAGGGTTAAAAGTCTTGCTCAAGGACACAATTGTAGAGAGTGAATGGTTGAACGTGTTTGATCCTGTTTGAACATAAACACCTAGAGGCAGCAACACTCAACTGGAGGATGTTCAGATGTGACAAAAATAAAGCTTTTTCAATATGCACTCAAAGAAGTGCAAAGGAGGCAAAAAGTGAGATAATACAAAGAAGAAACACATCCTTATTATAAAGTGTGGTGGAGGGTCTGTGATGTTTTTGGAACTTTGCTAGAATAGGTTAAATCATGGTCTCCATAAAACACCAAAATATTTGAAAAGATAACGGAAATGCCTTTCATAAAAAAATAAAAAAATAAATCTGGAGGTCCAAAAGAGAGCACTTAAGGCTCTGGAGGATCTGGAGAGATTATTGAAAAGCAATTTCAGATCGCTTGCTTTGTTTTCTCCAAGCTCATCAAGAACTGCTGCTGATTCTGCAAAAGCAAAAAAGCAAAGTATTAAATGCAGACAAGCCAATAACTGTTCATTTCTGAAAAATATAAACTGTCCGACTGAGGTTTTCTGTTCACCAAATTCACTTTAATTAAAGATTAGATTTTCTTTTATATTTTCATTTCTAATTATCCACAAAGCTTTTTATCTTTTTAATTAACCACGCAATTTGTTCATGATCTTTTTTGCTCACCCTAACCATTGTGCATATAATTACAGATCTGACTGTATGACATTACACATATATTCTAATATTATAAACTGGTTTCCTGGACATAACTTCAGCCTGTTCATAAAGACATGAATTATAGTTGCCCTTTGTAAATATTTATTGTGCGTTATAGAATAATTTTAATAATAAACTCGCAAACACACATTGTTGAAACAAATTTCGCATGACTAACTTTGTTCTAATTCACAACTGGCCACAATTTGCAATTGGTTCCAAAAGGGTTCTAATTAAAGGCTGGAGGAAAGAATGTGTGAAATTGGGTGCTCTTGACAAATCAATTTCAATTCAAGCCTGCCCAACTGAGACTTTCATCTCTTTAGCTAATAGATTCTTCCTTTAAGATACTCTGTTTTTTATTATTGACCTTCATTCTGATCCTTCTTTGACTGCACAGAGAGAGAATTTTCATTCCATGTTCACTGAGTGTGATTGGGTTTGTTTTTTTTTTTTGTCTGGAAGCTGAAGAACTGGTTAAACCCAGGCTAAACTGTTTGACTGATTGTTTTGTCATTCTGCTGAGGTTAATTGTCAACTTATTGGGATGTAATCTCTCTGACCTATTGATTGCTCCATAGCTCCAACATGGGCCTGCACCAGCTGCTCACTAATGCAGTTGCTCAAAATGCACTTGCATGTGTGAAACTGAAACAGAATGACAATGCTTGGATATTTATTATGTGAACCTACAAAAGTGCTGAAGCTTGTTGATGTGTATGGTTGTGTTAAGAAACCATTGACAGAAATGTACATCCCTGTGAAGGCTAAAAAATGTAACAGTTACAGCAAATGGCAACAATTTTAAACATGATCTGTGTTTTTGAATATCATGTTTATGTCCCGATGGATACAGCAAATTTATTACAACTTTGATTGTTCTCAGAAAATAGTTTTTTTTTTATTTACAATAAGTCATTTATTTCTGAATGTTTTTCCTGTTCTAATATACCCATTTCACCGCAGGAAGGGCTGTTAATTAGATGATTTGTTGGACATGGTTTATCAGAACAAGGTATCATCAAAATACAATTTCTGTCCAAAACGTTTGACTTCAAAACATTTGTTTAAACCTAAAATAAATAGTGTTAAACAACTGTTGAAAAAAGGAGACAGCAATGAAATAAGGGTACTTTAAAATTAAGACCAAGAAGATTTTGTCCTGAACTGTGAATGCTACATTGTGTCCACATAGGAAAGTTAACCTTCCTTGATAAGTTTGGAGGAAAATTAAGTCGCTACAGGGAGTCATCCAGTCCACTGAAATCCAGGGAAGGAGCTTCTGCAATTGAAAATAAGGAACTTGGTCACTTCACTTCCTCAAAGGCCACAGAAATACCTGTAGCAAGTTTGACTTTGTTGATGGTTTGCTGCGACAGTGAGCACAATGTTTGAGCAAAATTTTGGAATAAAGGTGAGCTCTTTCTCCTCTAGACAAAGTATCCTCCATTGGGAGTTTGGCTTTGACTGGCAAACCCAGGAGAGAGAGCAAATGAGGGGCGACCAGCTTTCATAAATTTTAAAATAAACCCTGTTCCTATTAACAGACCCCAAAATAATGTATTTTCTCTTTGTCTTTTCTGTGATTTGGGTTTGCAGAGATTTGGTATTTCACTGTTATGCAATTGCAGTATTATTGAAATGAATATGCAATATATAAAAAAAGAGAATGCACTTTTAAAGCATAGTACATCATAAGGGATGCCACTTTCTGAAAATAAAACCTTTTCTTTCAAAATATTAATGAGCAGCATACTAAAAGCTCAGTTCATGCATCAATAATGAAAAGAGAATGCCACAGAATGCCACAGAGTTCGAGTGGTTCCACAAAAACCTTGTTTTAAATTATTGAATTTAGAGTATTTTAGCAGCAAAAACATCCAGCCGGCATGGCAACATTTGAGTTATCATATAAACTGACACAGAACTGTTTTAATCGGGATCTACAAGTAGCTTTTTGAACAGCTTTTTGACTAGATTTAATCTTGTGGACTCTGACAAGCCCTTTCAAAACTTTTATTTTGCTCATTTTTTGCCTTTCAGACATGGATTTGCTTTTTTCTTAGCATCAGTGTCATGATCAGAATCAGAAAACCTTATTGATCCTGGAAGAAATTGCTTTTGTAATGAAAGCCACAACACAGAGACAGTAACAATATAATTTAAAATCTAAATAAAATCTAAATGAAAAGAAAGAAAAAAGCTCAAAATGTATATACATATGCAATATACGGGATTGCTTGGTATAGATACTATAAATAAGTATATTGCACAGCATTCCACATGGTCATGCACCCCGGTCATGTGGGGTGCCGGAAGTGATGCGCGTTACAGGGTTTACAAACAAGGAAGTAGGTAGCACCAGTTCTCAGTCATTAAGTCCCATGCCCCACTCGTTTCTTCTCCTATCCAGCTGGTATCGTGAGTCTTCTTGTCTGCCATTCATATACTCTGTGTGTGTGAGAACCTGGGATACACTGGGCTAACAGTTTGGCCAGGTAAGCTTTCTGACAGAATTACTGAGCTATTTGCTGTGAAACCAGCAAATTTTGCTGCTTTGTGCGATACTGTGACTCAGCAAGCGGCCAAGATCGATGGGCTTAGGAAGGTGGTCACTGGGCTGTGGCAGGTTTTCATGAGTCCTTTGTGGCTTGTTAAGAGATAGAACAGCTTCAGCAGCAGCTTGCATCTCTGGAGCAACCTCAACATGAGTCTCTAGATGCACATCCAGTTGGGCTATAAATGCGTCATGACCACCACCTTTGTGGCTTCAGGGGCAGCAGGGAAATTGGGTGTGAGTCTCGAGGTGTTTTCCCAGACAGTAAATATCATTGCCGTTGATGGTCAGCCTCATCAGTCCAGCCCCATCACTCAAAAGATCTCACCTATCTTCCTCATCGTTAACCAACACCACAAGAAGATCCAACTCTATGTCACCCATGTCACTTCTGGCTCCTCCGTCACAACCACCTTCTTTCATGGACCCAGAACAAAATCCTCCAAATGGGTCCGACCTATCAAGAGCTCTGCCCACAGCATCGACACAGAGGCCATTCCAGTCCTGTACCATGACCTAGTGGAGGTTTTTAGTAAATTTAGGGACATCCAACTGTCACCTCATTGGCCCTACTGTTCTGCATGTTGGAGAAATGCATTTTCCACCAGTGCTACACCACATCCAAGTTATATAATATCCTTCCATGTTGTGCCCATGGGTCCCAAGAAGCTGGATGCTGAGCATAATTTGCCCCTACCCAAGATGCTTAAGCAGTTCCAGAGCTTTCTAGGGTTTGCTCATTTCTACTTCCGCTTTATCCATGGCTTCACTTCAGATGCTGCGCCTTTTGATGCCTTTACCAAACCATCCAAGACCTGATTCAACCTAACCCTTTAAGCTATCCAAGCCTCCTATCATCTCTGTCAGCTCTTCACCACTGCACCCATTCTTCTTCACCAGGGTCTATCCAGCCCATTTGTTGTGGAGGTGGACACATCTCAATGTGGGCATAGGGGCTGTCCTCTCCTAGCAAGGTCCAGACCAGAAACTGTAACCATGCAGTTTCTTCTCCAATAAATTAAATCCCACTTGGCAGCGATATGATGTAGGGGACTGCAAACTGTTGCTCATCAAGTGGGCTCTGGAGGAATGATGTCACTGTCTCCAGGGCAGCAGTGACCCATTCACAGTCTGGGCAGACGACTAGAACCAGATCACCATTCAACATGCTAAACAGGTCATCCCAAGGCAGGCGCAGTGGTTTCTATTCTCTGGGCAATTTAACCTTAAACCTTCTCCTGACACCCTCTCTTAACAACACAATGTAGAGAGGTCCTGGGCTGACCCCACATCTGTACAGCCTTCACAATTCATCCTGTAACATCCCCAGTGGGAGCTAGAAGATAGAGCCACCAGTGACAGACGTTCAGAGGGAAACTTACCATCATGGACCATTTCTCCTGAATTATATCTAGCAAGTTTGAAGTAGAAACAGTATTTCAGCCACAAGTTTTAATGTTCCTTTCAAGGTGTTACAGCAGTTGTAAAGTACTATTTGCAGTGTAATGTGTCACATATAACCCTCCTGAAGTTTGAAGTAGAAACAGTAATTCAGTCACAGGTGCACGGACATTCCGAGTGGGGCAAGCAGCAGTCTGCATCGAGCCTTATATTTAGACAGGGCTTAACAAGAATTTTCCAATCAGCCCTGGTTCTGTAATTTGTTAGACAAGTTGTGTACACGCTCTGTTCTGTTTTCTCTGATCTCAGGCTTTTTAATGCATTGATCCCTGACTGGAACTAAGTTTACCCTACGAGTACATAATTTCAGGTTTCGTGAAAAAGGTCCATTGTCACAATTGCTTGTGTTTCCCATCGCAGACAGAGGGACCTCAGTTCACTGTAAAGTTCTGGAAGGCCTTCTGCCATCTGATCAACTCCTCCTGCAGTCTCTTTTTGGGTTACCATCTCCAGACTAGACAGTCAGATGGAGGGGACAACCAAAAACACGACTAACTTCTGAAGTGTTTCGTTGCAGACCGTCATTGCTCCTGGGCCCGTTACCTCATCGGGCTGAGCTCTACCACAACTTCCTCACCTCATCGGCCATCTGTCTCAGTCCAAATGAGGTATGCAGCGGTTTACAACCTCTGAAGTTTGAACCAGGGGTTGATGTGCAAAGAATTGTTCTGCAGGTGCCAACAGCTCTGAAAACAGGCCCACGTTGCCACCCAGTATGAGTACTCTGGTTCTTTTCTACCATTAATTTACTCTGTGTGTGTGTGAGAGAGAGAGAGTGAGAGAGAGAGAGAGAGAGAGAGAGAGAGAGAGAGAGAGAGAGAGAGAGAGAAATTGCAGGTTCCCAATCTGAATCTTTACTTACTCGCTACTGAGAGCATTCTCAGAGCAAGATGCGTGGTCTGCCATTTCCAATGCTACACTGGGCTATTAGTTCAGCCAGGTAAGACTGTTGCAAATCACAGCAAAAATAATGCACATAGTTCTTCACACAATGATAGTTATTTAACGTGGTAAGAAAATACCAGTAGCAGCAGGCTATTGCAAAAATTATTGTGTTGATGTGTTACAGTGTGAGGAGTTATAGGGTATAGGGTAGGATGGTGGTGGAAAGGAAGGATTTTCTGTAGCATGCAGTGGAGCAATTTTTTATGCACTTATGCATAACCTGTTTACATTTTAGCAAAAATATTACCATCTCCAGATTAGACAGTCAGATGGAAGGGACCAACCAGGTTCCCAGTGGGAATCTTTACTTACTCTCTACTTAGAGCATTCTCAGAGCAAGATGCGTGGTCTGTCATCTCTCATGTTCAATCTGTGATTACATTTAGAAACATCCAACTTCTTCACACCTATTCTATCGGTTCTATTAGCAGACAGAGCCGTGAGAGAATGTGGGAAATATTAAAAGGGCTGTCTTTATCCTCTGAGAGAAAGGATCTTCTATTGTGAAAATGTTGTAATGCAAACTGTTTTAATCTAACTTTTAGATCATTCCACAAGGTTTTCTTATTTTGCATATTTTGTTTCATTTACATCCCCAGGTAGAGTGACCACCTGTCCCGCTTTACGTTGCACTGTACAGCAATTTCACCCTATTTCACGCCTCACGCAAATGGAG
>JBBKCR010000141.1:6214383-6263964 GCA_037577295.1 Ladigesia roloffi
ACTTTCTTGGAAATTAAGGTAAAAATTAAGGTTATATTAAGGGGTAAAATTAAGGGGTTTGGTTTCGTAGTGATATTGTTCTTGTCTCTGTCTCTTTGTGTCTTTGCAGCAGCGGTTTTAGCCAGTATCAATAAATTGTTCTGTTTCTGATATGTGTGTGTGTGTGTGTATGTGTGTGCGTGCGTGCGTGTCTGTGCGTGTGCGTGTGTGTACGCCAGATCTTCCATTTCCAGTGAGTCTAAGAAGATATGTCCAGCAGGCTGTAGTAATGAGTCTTGTAGCTTCGCAAAATTCAGAAGAAGGAGAAATGCGAACTGTACCGCGAAAATCTGCCGTGTGAGGAGCAAGATAAAGTTGTTCATCTTTCTCTAGCGACACTTCCAGAAGCCCCTCTCCCCTGCTTTCTTCCAACTAAGATGCGTGTTCATTTTTAGAGGTGATGTTATTCCATCAACATGAATTCACCCTAGCTTGTAACTTAGCTTACATGCTACAGAAAGCTAAAGCAGATATCAGGTAAGTTGGGACAGCTGCTGATTTTAATCGAAAAAAACGACAGCTATTTATGTTTTGTTTTTGTTTGTTTTTTTGGGGTTGTGCGGGTTTGTTCGTATAGGTCAGTTTTAAAATCTTCTGGTCATGTTGTGGACCTTAGAGTCTTTATTTTGCTACCTAGCAATAGCATGTTAGCTTTACCTACCGAATTGAATCTCAAGTTAATGGCCATTAAGAAAGAAGGCATTATGAATTAAAGTAAAACAAGACAATATTACGCCAAGAGATAATACAATCATAAAAGATTAGGATAAATTCGCCATATGTCCCATTTTATCGCGTCATGTGTACAATTGATCTTTTCGTTGACAGTTGTAAACACCATAGATAACAATCTGTTTTTCTCATTACAATAAATATTGCCTGCACTAGTGATGCAGGTACTTGTGGTGCTCTGCAATGCTAAATAAACCGCAAATTATGTTGATGACATGTTGCAGTGTCAAAGGAAGGCGAAGTTTCTCTAGTAAACCATGACAGCAAACAGGATTTCCACATCAGTCCTCAAAGGTACTTCGTTATATAATGTTCTTTACATTTTACAAATCTGACTGTAAATTCCTTTAGATCTGGGCCATCACAATACAAAAGCAAGATATAAAGTGTGTTGTATCAGTTGATTTGATGTAAAAAGTTTGATGAGCCATTTTTGACGACTGTTTTCAGTTGCATGTTGTGCATGTATGTATTTGTATCCCCATCTGATTTCCTTTGTGCAGGTGTCGTGGCATATGTTGATGTGTGGTCTACTAGTAGGACAGAGAATTACTCTGATCCTTTTATTCAGCAGCTTCGAGATATGGGTGCTCAGGTGAGAGGACTGGCTTAACTATGGTCCATTAATAAATACATTTTAAAAAAAAGTTAGTTGTATTGGTGTATGACATTGCCTTGCAAATGCATTTACAGGTCTCTAAAAAGTTCAACAAACAAGTCACCCATGTCGTGTTTAAAAATGGCCATGAGTCCACATGGAATAAAGCTAAGAAAATGAATGTGAAGACCGTATCTGTTCACTGGGTGGCCAGGTAAGCTGATAATTAAACACAGATCTACAGTGAGGCCTGTTTACATTACTTTATATTGGGAAGCAAAATATTATGTTGTGTGTGTGTGTGTGTGTGTGTGTGTGTGTGTGTGTGTGTGTGTGTGTGTGTGTGTGTGTATACATGCATACACACACACATCCAGTTGTGTTTATAATTTTACATACCCTGAAAGAGTTTATTCTTAACAATTTTTAAGAGAATAAGAAAGATAAAACAAAAACCTTTCTTTCATTCATGGTCTGTGTTTGGTTGAAGCCATTTATTGTCAAACAACTTACTTTTTAAAAATTATAATCACAACTCAAAATACCCAAATGTCCCTGAACAAAAGTTTACAAACCCCAGTCCTTAATACTGTGTATTCCTCCCTTTAATATCAGCAACACCTTGAATTTATTTGTGATAGTTGTGGATGAGTCTCTTTATTTTCCCAAACGGTAAAGCTGCACCTTCTTCCTGGCAATAAGCTCCAGTTCCTGTAAATTCTTGGGCTGTCTTGCATGGACTGCACATTTGAGGTCTCATCCATATTGAGGTCAGAAGATTGAGATGGCCACTCCAGAACCTTCATTTTATTTTGCTATAGACAATGATGGGTCGAGTTGGCTATTTGTTTTGTGTCATGTTGGAATGTCCAAGTATGTCCCATGCACAGTATTTTTTGATAACTTACTGTATTCATCATGTCATCAATTCTGAACAAATTTTCTTGTGCCATTTAGCTCACACATCCCTAAAACATCAGTGATCCACCACCATGTCTAGATAATATTAAATAATACACACTATTTTGACATTAATGCCAGACCAATGTCAACTGGCCTAGCACTGTGCACAATTAATCTAAATTGCACAAATAACTTCATTTGGCACAATGCATCCACATATCAGAACCTGTTGGGTTGTACAAACATTTTTAACTTGAAAACAGCTCTATTTGATTTAATGTCACTGCCTGCTAAATGCCTTACACTTTGAATTTGAAGCCTACCCTCGTTTGATGCTTTTGCCTAAAAAGTCAATGAAGTAAATAGAATGGATGAAATTACAGTAATTAAGTTCTTAAATTACTTTTGTCTAATGCTGAAAACTTTGTAAATGTAAAAGTGACTACACAGAGGTATTCAGCCAGTGACTGCAGTCCTGACTTGAAGCTTTTGTATGTAATATTGGCCAGTAGATGTCTCTGCTACTCAAGGTTGCATTGCTTGAGCGAAATTGTGCTCATCCGCCCAGTGGTCTGTGCAGGTGCATAGAAAATGCTGAACATGCTGATGAGGCCCAGTACCCAGCTCAACACGAAGACTCAAAGCTCAGTTTCTTGAAAAAAAGAACTGTAAGCTGTACTTTCTTGGTTAATAAATGTTTTCTATTCAGTATAATTATTTTTGTAAGTTTAGACATGTTGATCATGTTGACAATGTTAATTCACATTGTTCGTTTTGTAGCATCGTTGTATGCAGCCAAGGGATGTTCCTTTGGACAATTCTAAGCGACTAAAGAGAAAACTGGACAAAATGATGGAAGGCCTAGGCTGTTCATCCCCCGTAGGCAAGAAAAAGTTTTTGTTTAGTTTTTTTTTGTCCCCTAAGACAAACTTTTTCTTCATTATCAGGTTTTCACATTAATTTTCTGTGTGTACAGTTGCAAATACATCTCCATTCATAATTGATGAGGAGAGTGGAATAGTGTACAGTCCCTCTTCAAGAAGGGCAGACACCATGGCAGAGCGGCTGAGGCAAATGAGATTACAGCGTGAAAATCTCTCACCAACTGGTACGTCTCTTGTTGTCTTCAAATAAATTTATATTGTTATACATATTATACCTACATATCATATATTTAGTTGCACACATGCTTAGGACTTTTGGGCTGTATCTGCAAGATGTACTGGAGATGTTCACAGACTTTTTAAGTCTTGTATTCACAAGTAGGATTAGGTTCAGAATAAAGGTCATGTGTTGTCTCAGCATGCTTCTTTTCTAGGTATAACTTTCACACGTTACTCCTACTGTTACCCTTTCTCAGCGTCACAGTTGCTGGACTCAGAACTCGAAGACTCATCCAGGCCTTCCATTGGGGGGACACCCACCAACCTATTCAAACAGCTAGAAGGTTAGGATATCCTTTTATTCTTGTGTTTAATATGCACATGTTTGGTAGAGTGATTAGTGTCTTTTTAAAAAGCTTGTGTGTATAGCTTGTGTGTCACCTTCACTGCTGTCAACTAGCAGTACCAAATATTTTATATTTCACTACAAGGATTTTTGCTTTAATTAGTTTTACTTATCAAACCTTTCTGTCTACTAAGTGTGAGAGGATACAATTGCAGCTTCTATAGGGACAAACGGCACACAATTTTTAGCTAATGATTAAAAATGTCATCATGAAGTGTAATGTACTCTTAAAAAATGTTTTAAACATGCTGCTCAAAGTGTATAGTCCATATAACAATGTTAAACTGCAACAAAAATTTTGAACTTAGATTGTATGTTGTTACAAAAACGCTAATTCACACACCACTGTTTTTGTGAATTAAACCCTATGTGTAAAAATAACCTCAAAAAAGAACGAAATAGTATACAAGTAAATGTAGGAGACAGGCTGTTTAATACTTTATCACTGCAGTGGCTTCTGATGGTTCATTATAAAATGGAAGAATTCGTTTTAGCATGATTCTTTGAACCACTTAATTATGGTTCATTATATAATGGAAGTAATCTAGAGCCCTGAAATGTAAAGGGGTTACGTTTCAAGAAGACCAGCGAATTTGTGATGTAGTAAGAAAAATAAATGCCTATTTTTGGAGTCTACACCCTATTTTTGTAGGTTGCTCTGTGTTCTCTAGTAAATGGTTAACACAGTTATACTTGAATGGAAATTTAGCTGAATTTACGTTAATATTGTTACAAAATTAGTAAATGAATAATACAATGGCATTGTTGTATGTTCGTGTGCATTACAACAAGAGTGTTTTTACTGGTTATGGTTTTGGTCTGAACTGACTTTTGGATGAATTAAATCATATGTGTAATAAGTAACCTCAAAAAGAAATAAATAATATACAATAAACATGTAGGAGACTGGCCCTTTAATATTTTGTGGCCACCTACTGGATAGACTTTTAGCTGATTTAAGTGATTGTTCAGAAAATATAGTGTGTCCAGTCACAGAAATGCTATGATATTTTAATGATCAAATGGGGGGGGATGAAAAACAACACTTTTTTGTTTTACAGAGGAGGAAGAAGATTCTTTGTCAGAAACCCACAGATGGAGCACCAGTCATGAAGGAGATAAAGAATGCCAGGCCCTGCCATCAGCCAAGATGACATTCAATGTTAAGACGGCCTCTAAATCTCATGTTAAAAAGGACTTTTTTAACTCTGATATTACACTTAACTCTTCAGATGAACTTAGAAAGCCTGTCAAAGTCCCAGCATCACCTCAAAGACCAAGGAGATCATACGCTGGAACAAAGAAACAATCCTCTTTAGATAGTTACATCTCTCAACCTAAACCAGACGATGAAACGACTGGAAAATCTCGAAGGTTGACGCGTATCAATAAGGAAACTCTTAACAGTATCGACTCAGGAATAAGTCAGATTCCTTTAGGCCTTAAAAAGACTAAGCCTAACCCTAAATTAACTAACTCTGGAAGACATTCTTTGGACGCATCTCTTTCAAAATATGGTCCTTTAGCTCCTGCAGTGGATCTAGCCACTCCCCACACTGTCCAAAAACTGTCTTTAAAAAAAAAACAAGCTTCTGTAGTGACTAATACCAGTAACCAATTTGACACTAACCCTAGTGTTGAGCCTGATGTGTTTGAGGACTACTTCACTTCAGTTAAGAACACACCAGGGCAAAGGGTCATCTTGCCACATTTTTCTTCCAAAGAGGTGCACTTGCCCTCCTTTGACCTTGAGCCTCCAAACCGCAGTAGACGCAAATCCAATTCCTTGGAGACCAGCACTGGAAGCAGGAAAGATAAGACCTTGTGTGGGGGAGATACATCAAAAGCACCAGGCCAAGCAAGGGTGTCAGATAAGGTCTCTAAAGAAATTGTCCTAAAGACGTCTGCTCAAGAATTTGCCTCCAAAATGTCCCCAGTCCCTGATGTGTTTAAATTTGAGGAGACAAGGCTGGAGCGCGCTGGAAAGAGACAGAGAAGAACCGAAGAGAACCCGGTCTCACATTTAGAATGTAAGGATGGTTAAAACACCTACTAAACAAAGATGTTTTAAGAATAGATCAGTATCCGCCTCAATATTGTATGTTCATTCAGATGTGCATACAAGTAGATTGGAAAAGATTTTATTTTCGCCAAAAGTTGGAGATCACCAATAGTTTTGACTGATATAAGACCTTGTTTCCAGCTACGTGCTTAATTGAGTAGTACTGAAGACTATGTGTTTCTCAATTGTTGGAGATAGTCTTCTGCTTTTTTACCAAGTAAAGCTGGCATTGTTTAATGTTGTTTATTGCTTATATATTCACATGGATGTAATGAGATTTTCAGTTTTATAATTCTAAATAAAAATAAACCTATTTTGACTATGTCTTATCATGTATTTTGTGTCTTAAAGATAATCAAGGCAACATGTTCTAGGTTTTAAAAGATGTCGGCTGCATAAATGCATCTGTGGTGTGTTCTCTAGTCTCAAGATTTTTTTTCCTTTTGCATATGTTCATTTTTAGGCACAGACAGTAAAAGCACCTCAGATGGGCTCACTGACATCTGTTCTGAAATGTGTAGCAAACAAGGGAGTATGAAAACGGACAAATACTTGAAGGTAAAAATTTCCACCCCTTTTTTCATACATTTCTGATGTAGCTTTATTTATTTATGTATATATTTTGTGCCAAATTTTATGGAAATATCATTTCTTCATGCATCAATTCCTTCATGCTCATTAATGAAAAATGTGTGATTAAATTGTTAGTAAGTTGTTACACATGGCTTATCTACACAATGAGTAAATCAGGGGAGTTTGCATATTGGCAGACCTCCTTTTGTTTAACTGAAGTGAGCACAGTTATATAATGTGGCGTTGTAGATTTGTGTGCTTTTGCCTCACATTGTTTGTGTGTATGACCAAGAAAGTGAACTTTGCAACCCATAGTTTTGTTTTTGTTTTGTTTTTTGGGGGGGTTGTCTTCCACCTTGCTCATTTATTTGAATGTCAGAATATGGTTACCTATGGTTCAAACGATTTAAAGGATTTTTACTTTTTTTTTTTTGCTCTGCCTCGCCTCTGTTGAGTAACGTAGCATGGCTCGTGAAGCATAATAGTTGACTTTGAGGCAGTTGCGTTTTGCCTGGATCTTTTGTTGTCTTCTTGGCTTCCTGTATAGGTCGTTCTCGCATCTGTTCCATCGCACCTGGCCGAGTCAGTCTTTTACGTTCCTTCAGCCTTGACGGAACTCCCTTCTTTTGCTGAGCGGTGCATAAGGCTTTCATCTTAAGGATCTCTGTTTGATTTCACTTCTCAGCGACCTGTGTCCCAAAGCACATTCAGCCTTGTCATAAACTGGTGCGAAGCTTGTCTTTGAGAGCATTCCATTGTGTGGAAGTTTTGAGAGATGGGCGTATGTTGTCATGTAAGCTCTCCACCTCACTTCCAGGAGACCATCCCTAAATGGGTTTATCTATAAAAGCAGCTATTGTGTTTGCTTATATCAGTGAAGATCAAAGAGACGGACTAGGTGACCTCACACTGGGCCCAGATGTCATGTGTGATAAGTAGTTTGAAAGTTGAAATTGGTCTGTACTGGGATGTTGCCTCTCTTCTGGGACTTTGTAGACAGTGGAGTCCACACAGGATTTATTGAAAACAGCAATGAGTCATATGATTAGTCTCTTTCGCTTAAGCTCTAGTTCAACTCTTCTTCTCATGGCTGAAGTTTTAGACCAGCTTTTTAAAATAGGGTGTACCGAAAGTTTAGCGCAGTTTTCAGAATTTCACTACCAGACATACTTTAAGGTGGCTTTTTGCTTTAAGTAGTAGGGGGTTGTGGAAAGCAGGTGCTCTGACTGGTTCGATTTTGACAGTTATGGCTGCGAGTTCTCAGGAGATTCGGCAACATACGCAAGTGAAGTAACTGAAGCACAGCTGTGACAGTTTGATCTGGAATGGCAAAGTGTGCTAAAGGTGTTCACAATGGAGACAAATTAAGAGAGAGGAAAATAACAAAACAAGCGTAAGATCAATACATTAAGCATTAAAAACAGATCTCAACATGAGGCAACCTGTGAATAGCTTTTGTTGCTTACAGGGTGGTTGATGACCCATTCTTTGTGTGAATAGGAGCCTCAGTAAGTGCGAACTCGGTGCAAACTGCCCAACAAGCTTGGTGTGTCATACCCTGAAGTATTTCCTTCATTTGTGCTAGGTGTATTGGAAACAAGTGCCTGAAGCAGTTCACACCAGTTCTTAGATTCTTGTGCATGACACGTTTTAGCACTGTTAGTAGAGACCTTCAAAAGGGCACGTTTAAGAAGTATTCTCTAACTTTGAACATCACAGTGTTATTCTATGTCTTTTTTCTATGTTTCTTAACCCATTGCACCTCTGTTATTACATTTAGTGTAATTTCTACGATATTTGTTGTTGTATTAACTTGTTGTATTAATTTGATTGTGGATGCAGCCGCACTATTCTTCGTAATTATTATTTATTTGTTATTTTTATTTATTAACTTTTCTTATTGCTGGAATTTGGCTTCTCTTCTCCTTCAGTTTTTAAAATATTTGTGTTTTCAATTTCAAAATGTCCATTGATATCTGGTGTAGTGTGCGTGTGTGTATGTGTATTCAAGTGTTTGATTGGTTGATCTGGGCGGAATATTGATTGTTTGGGGGGGGGGGGGGGATTGTGTTTAAGTCGCCACTCTAATTTGTGGGGCGACAGAGCAGAAGGTAGATTTGTCTTAAAAAATGAGTAACTGAGAGAAAGATTCACAGTTAAGATGGCCAGACAAAACACAAAGAATTCAATCAGTCTTGCAGAGCTAAACATACAGAAGAGCGCTGGTTCAAATCCACACAGTGAATAGGTTTTTTTTTTTGTTTTGTTTTGTTTTTTTTAACAGAATTGTTTTACTTTTGGTTTGATTTTATGTGAATAATCTGAAAGTCTTTCTCTCCATTTAACCCATTCACCAAGTGAGGCAGGGGGCTGCCACCAATGAGGGGCACCCAGGTAGCAGGGCGTGGGAATGGTATGTAGTAGTAGTAGCAGTTTTATTTATAGTGTTCTATTTATAGCTGCAATTTGCCACCTATACACCTACAGTTTTTGAAATATTGGCATAGTTCTGATGTAATTTGTAATTTGATATGGTGTAGTGCCTGTATATTAGGACTTTTGATAGGCTGAGAATTTGTTGTTTGAAAAATGATTTTTGTGGATGGTCAAGTCGCCTTAAAAATGTGTGCTGAAGAGTCTGTGACCTCAGTTAAAAATATTCAGCCCTTGAATGTGGCTGTCTGATTGAACGTGGTTTTACCACCCCTTTTCATCTGAGACCAGTTCGCTCCACCTGTGAATCCATACTGAGAGTTTCCAAACCTGTTTTGGAAACGCTAAGAGCTGAGTAAAAAATAAATACAAATTTGGTATGACTTCCCCCTCACCACGATCACTCCCCTCTAAGGAAGGTTGGCACAGGTGTTTGTTAACTGCCTCCATAGGATTAATGCTTAATGTTCTCCTCCTAGCATCCTCCTTTACCCTCCAGTGTTTATTTTATGCAATTTTTGTTCTAGCTGCTATAACATGACTAAATTAGGGAGAAAATCAGGAATAAAGTATTTAAAAGATTTATGCATTGTAATAACTTACTGTAATGACCTACTCGTTATTACTAGTGTTATCATTATTTGAAGCCTGTAAAATGTTGATCAGCCCACACTTACTGTGCAAACATGTCGAAATCCAGTGTTCTCTTGCAGGCTTAAGGTGACACTGCAATATTGTAAGAATCCTTCAATAAGAAATCTTTTCAAGAGAAATTCTGCATGACCTGATAAAGCCTTCATCACACTTCACACTCAGCTCTCTGTTGTTCTTCTTTCTGGGTTCACTGAAAACTGCTAAAGGATTAGTTCAGTGTGCACCATAAAGAGTGCTGCCTCTTCCGATGAATGAGGACTGTATTGACTTTGGTTCAGAAGTTAAAGCTATACTCAGTCATAACACTTGAATTTGTGAATTGAGTCTGAACAATGTACCAACATTTAGTAACTCACTGTTTTTATAAGAGAGAATTTCTTGCTTAACTGCCGATTGATAAATGTTCCCGAAGTCTGGAAAGGTATTTGAGGGTCGAGGTTGGGAACTGGATGATGAAGAGATTAGTTTACAGTTTAAAGGTTTTTTTTTTTGTTTTTTTTTTGTTTTTTGTGGGGTTTGTCCCTGTCCTTTTGATTTTAAAGTTGAGCAGCTTAGTGATGGATATTGGCAAATGTTAATGTGTGGTTTCTCATCAAATTACAGTTAAGTTTAAGGTTGAATAGATCATTAAATGCTGTTATATTTTAATTGAATTCAAAAGGTTTTTATTAACATTTCTCTTGAATTCAAAAGGTTTTTATTAACATTTCTCATCAAATAATGATCATGACCTGCCTAACCCATGGCTATGGCTATGTTTTACAGGCAGGTTCTTCAGCTTTGCCCCGATGTACAGCTAGGAAGGGGCACACCTGACTGCACATTGTCACAGTTGCCAATAAGCATATCTATAAACATGTTATGTACTACTGAGCTGTTTTGGCTTCTCTGAGTGCTGATGGACCTGAAACCCCAACTTCCCGTGGTGTGAGCAGAAAGGAAGTACTGTGTGTGCGTGTGTGTGTATATGCGCACACGAATGGGGCTCATGTGCTTGTGTCGAGGACCTGCTGTCCTGGGGCCAGAATATGGGGGACGGATGGAGCGGTGGGACATGTTGCTGTGCTTAAACAACACTCTAACCGCTTTTGCCTGTTCATGGCCTTGGACTTGTGTTTCCTCTCCACTCACCAAATATGCAGATACATCCGGCATGTGTTTCTCATGCAAGAGTACAGCCTGTTATGTCGTCTAACATGTTGCTTACCAATGCTTCCTCCATCATAAAGAGCTCAGCATTCTATTAGCTACTTAGAGCTAAGTGTTCTGAACAGTCCGTACATGAAATGTATATATAATGCTGCTAGAAATGTTGTGAACCCTTTTGAATTGCTGCATAATTCTGAACAGTAATGCAACAGAGACCAGTAAAGATAAATACAACTTACCTTTTCATTCATTCATTAAACAGAGTGATCTAACGATAAATTTTTTATTTGCAGAAGTACATTAACCTCTTCCTTCGGTTACAGTTTCCTATTACTCTTGATTAGTTCTGCACATTGCCTTATTGGAATTTTGGCTCATTCCTTCAAAACCTCCTCGGTTCTGTGGTTTAGACTTCCTTGTCTAAGCTCCATGCCTTAGCTGCTGCCCCATTGTTATTCAATTATGGTCTGGACTATAACAAAACACATTTTTCTGTTTCAGATATTTTTTGTCTAGATTGACTTGTGATTTTATTAATTTTTTTATTCAGAATCTGTTAATGAATAACCTTCCTGACTTTGCCTGATCAAATCACAGCTGTGTTGGTCAAATGGTGGCAAAAAAGCTTTAAACAGTGGTTCTGCCATCACCAAGTTTTACAGCTTAAGTGAAGTTCTTGTACTGGAATGCAATGTACAATTTTCATTAAATATGACAAATTTTTGGCCTCATCAGTGAACATAAATTATTTTAGTGGTTTTTGCCTCATCTTGGTGGTCTCCTCAAAATTTTCAGCAAACATCTTATTATATATTCTTATTATATATTGTTGTTTGCCTGATTATCACTGATTAGCCAGTGCAAGAGAGGCCTGCATCTTAGTGTTCTTTGTGATCTAAAAATAATCTACATACTTATTCTTGGAGTGATTTTGTTAGATGGCCACTACTGGGAAGGAATATAGTTGTGTTGAATTCTCTTTTTAAAAACCATTGTACTCTATTTGAACAACAACAGCTTGGTTAAGTCTATGCTGAAATTGCTTAAAACATCTTCCAGCCTGATGAGCATTGTCAAATTTCAAACATATGAACTGTACGTAAACACCTGTGTGCAAAGCAGTAATCAGAGCAAAGGGTGGCAATTTTGAAACTAGAATATCAAACATGTTTTCAGTTATTTCCCCTTAACTACAGAATTCCACATGTGTTTATTCATAGATTTTATGCCTTCAGTGAGAATCTACCAATGTAAATGGTCATGAAAATAAAGACAACACATTGAATGAGAAGGTGGTATGTCCAATCTTTTGGCCTGTGCTGTATTTGGACAGTGATGCATGTTTTAGTTTTTTCTCAAAGTATTATAAAGTAATTGAGATAATTGTAGACTCTCAGTTTTAATGGAGCAAAGTGCAGGCTCTTCACTTTAATTTGAGTTTATCTACTTCCAAATCGAATAAGGTTTTAGGAATAAAACCCTTCTTTAACATGGGCCGCATGTAATTGAACAATTCAATCAAAAGCTATTTCATGTGCTTGACTCCATCATTTCACTACCAATTTAGGAGTTGATTCCAGACATGTTGTTTTATTTGCATTCTTAAGGTTTTACAGTATGCGATCAAAAGAGCTCTCCATACAGGAAAAACAAGCCATCCTTAGGCTGAAAGAAAAAAAAAGAAATTGCTAGAATGTTAGCAATGGCAAAATCTACAGTGGGGTACATTCTGAGAAAGAAAAAAGCACTGGTGAACTCAACAACGCAAAAATGCCTGGATGTCCATGGTAGCCAAAAGACTTGGATGATTGCAGGATCATTACCAGGGTGAAGAAAACATCCTGGACAAATTGCAGCCAAGTGAATAACATTACAGGAGGTAGGCCTGACAATAACATAGTCTACAACAAAGAGAAGCCACTCATAAGCCTCAACAATAGAAAGGCTAAATTGGACCTGAGTGAAAAAAAAAGAAGTTCTGAAAGCAAGATCAACCTCTATCAGAATGAAGGCAAGAAAAAAGTATGGAGAAGACAAGGAACAACTCATGATCCAAATCTTACTACATCATCTGTAAAACATAGTGGAGGAATTGGGACATCAGTGTTTATTGATTGTGACACAGGACCGAAGCAGCCAGATGAGTTCTGAGGTGTTCAGAGACCTACTGTCTGCTCAAATGCTGCCAAGTTGATTGGGCAGCACTTTACACTTCAGATGTAGATTGACCAAAAACATACGGCAAAAGCAACCCAGGAGTTTATTAAAGCAAAAAGTGAAATGTTCTTTAGTGCCAAAGCCAGTCACCTGATCTCAAATAAATTAAGTACACATTTCACTTGCTGAAAACTTTGGACAGAAAGACATACAATAAAACCGCAATGGAAAAAAATAGAAGTCAAGGCCTGGCAGAGCATTAAAAAGGAGGAAGCCCACCGCCCGATGTTGTCTATGGTTGCAAGATTTCAGACAGTCATTGCTTGCACATGATTTTCAACCAGGTATTAGAAATGAGCATTTTATTTACAGTTCGCTTAATTGGTCCAATTATATTTGAGCCCCTGAAATGAGAGGATTATGCATTAAAGTGACTTTAGTTCCTTCCTTTTTTATGCAATATTTAGTAGTTAATAGTTTAAGCTATTGAAATAAAGCTGGAATTCTACACTTCAACTGCATCTGATTTTTTTTTTTTTTTTTTTCATTTTAAATTTATTGTGGTGATGTTAAGAATCAAAATTAGACTTGTGTCTCTGTCCAAATATTCATGGACTTAACTGTATCTGTTTTTTTTTTTCTTTTTTGGCATCTTTATATATAATGCTACTAATTTGAAATCACTGGTCCCTTGTCATGGTATGTTGATTATTGGAATGGCTTACATTATAACTCATAATTATTTTATTTCGTGTCCTGTTAACATTTTGGACAGTGATGATATACTAGTTTTTTGTTTATCTATTGCCAGATTTGCATAAAAATTCAGAATGATTCAGAAACGTTCTGGCATCACTTTAACCCTAATGATGACCTATTTTTCCTTTTCAGAAGAATAGAACATTAGTGATGACTAGCATGCCAACTGAGTAAGTATGTTTACCGTCCTTAGCGCTCGGTTTTCTTCCACTATTCATCATGCATGCATAGAGTATTGTTACATTTGCATAATTTTTTTTCTTGTTTGACACTCTTGTTTTAGGAAGCAGCAGACAGTGCTCCAAGTGGTCAGCAGTTTGGGGGGCTTCACTGTGGTGGACTCTGTCTGTGAGAGCACAACGCATGTGGTGTCAGGTAGCCCACGGCGTACCCTTAACGTTTTGCTGGGCATCGCTCGAGGCTGTTGGATTCTTTCATTTGAATGGGTGTGTGCTGACATTTTATATTTGTAATATATATTGTTCATATACACAATACCTTTCTGAAACCCGCTGATGTTTTGCAACATCTACGTAAAACAAAGAAACATTAGATGGTGATGGCATCACTATGCCACATTTTCTTATCTGATGCCAGTACTGACACTGCAACCTTGAGTATCTGCTGATACTGAAACCATCAAAGATTTTAAACTCTTAAACAACACAGCTGTTAATAATGCATTTGCATTATTATCGCCACACCTCTAACAGGAACACAGCACAACATTGAGCAAAACTTTTACTGCAAGAAATAGGAAATGATAGAGATCAAACAAACTAAATAAATTGAGAACCATAGCACTAAATGAGTTGGTGCCTGTGGCATATAATACTTGTGGCTCTAGGAATGAGCCATAATTAACATTACTCATAGGCATTACATGAATATGGGACCATTGGTAACAGTACTGTTATAAAATACTAAAGCAACATAATATTGTTAAATGTACCAGTAAACATGAGAAATATGCAGAAATATAATCATATCAAGATTTTGAGGTCTATATTTCACAGTATTTAATTTTCTTGAATCCCCAAAACAGAGTAATGCCACATTTACAAAAATATTAAAATGAGCCATGAATACATTTGCCAAAAATAACCTATGGACAAAATAAGAAAATAATGGGCTGATGAGCAGTTCCATAGTTTACACTGTTGTTGTTCACAGGCTCTCTATATTTTGTATTCTGTACCTTTTTTGTGTCTGTGATATGCTCAGAAAAAAATACAGTGACATCCTTCATAACAAACATATCACATTATAATTAAGACCCTATGGGAGATTACATGAGAGATTATTTATATTATTGCAGTATTTAATGTTACACTGACTTAATATTGATTTCTCACCACAGATATTGTGGTGTCTAGAGCATAGGCAGTGGATTCCAGAGGAGCCTTATGAACTATCTGATCACTTTCCTGCTGCACCGGTAAGCAAGTCATTTTCTGTTCTAACAAATTGATAAGTCATTTTAAACAAGTAAAAAGAGTATTGTTGCTGGTAATTGTGGTATATTATGTCCTCTATTGGGAGGCTATGTAACAATCACTTGGCTTTCACCATTTTTAGTGATTTTTGGATATTAAGCAGCATTGAATGTAACCAATAATCTGAGTCTAATATCATAATTACTCTATGTTATCTAACCTCTAACAGTGTCTCTTTTAGATTAATGTACAAGTGTAAGTCATATTAATTTTGGCTTACCCTGTTATCCAGAAGTATGAGTATTGCAGATAAAAACATTGAAAAATGGGTTTATAAAGGAATGTTCTCTGAACTAGTATGCAAGGTTGTACTTGAAACCAGTACCTTTTGAAGTAGATACAATTTAGTGACAATTCATTAACATTAATAACATGACAAAGCTGTAAAATAAGTGTTTTGATTTTCACTCCTCTTATGCCTGCTTCCTGAACTTGAAAGCTGACTCTTGATGTGACTTTGTGATCGATGTAACGTTAATTTCTAGGCCCTTAACCTTGTTCTCCTTTGAGGGAAATGTCCATTTAATAGCCACAAGCATGAAGAGGTGTCTCAAATATGCAAATTACGATTGAAAAAGCTGATTTTTACCTGACAGTGTTTGAAAAGCTTCATGCCGTATTTTTTTGTTCTTTGCTGAAGCAATGGGAATAATGACTGAGGGGCTTCAAAGGATATTTGGCTGAGATGTTGACTTCCTGCTTGGATGAAAGTAAAAGCCTAGAAAAGCGGTGCAGTAGGGTTCCTGTTTGTTTTGCTTGCACTGCTGTGGGCTTTTTGTCTGAAAGACAAGCCTAGTGGTTTGCTCCATTTCATGAACACTGGAATTTCTCTGTGCTATGCAATCAAATACCACTGCCCCAACAGGCTCTACAGTAGCTGCTATCAGAAAAATAAGTCATCAGAAAAGCCATGCAGACAGCCTATTAACAATTAGATAGTGATCATTTTCCTTGTAAGTTGGTATGTTAGGTTTTAATGGTTAAACTGCAGAATGTCAGCAATAGTGCATCCTTTTTTACACAAGATCTCCTTCAGTAACTGACCAGATCTAGTACAGAATTGCCTTAGTACTTCTGTTTGACCAGTGAAATCACCAGGCTCTACCAGGCCAGTAATGCGAACACTTTCACTTCTTGTGGGTTTTTTTGGGTTTTGTTCTTTTGCTGGCATATCATTGACCATCAAGACCAGTAAGGCTCTAAGATTGACAGCTATTCATGCAAAAGGCATAAAGGTAAAAGTATACTTCAGTGCAATAAGTACATGTATGGTCCCCTGATGTAGGAGGACTGTCTATATACAAAGCTACAATTCCTATTATGTAATTGTTTATGTAATAGTTTGAAAGTCTGCACTTTGACCTCATTACCATTAAAAACCCAATGTGCAGCCCGAGTACAAAACAAAAAAACAATGTTTTTTTTCCAGACAGCCCTGTTATGGCAATTTATTTTTAAATGGAAAAAAATAAGCCAGAACATTCATGGGAACTACGTTTCTTGTTTTAATGTCATTTTGACATTGATTAAAATGAAACCTTTTAACAACACAATTGTAAGTGTGTGTAATACAAATAAATATCCCTAAATTCCTCATTGAAATACTCCAGTTTTCAGTCCAACGTTTATTTATGAACTATGTTACATCAGCCATCAAATGTAGTTAGATTTTTTTTACTCTAAACAGAATAATTTATCTCTTAAAAAATAAAATGCCATCTCTGCTTCATAGTCTAAAGCCTATGGTCAACCGTCTGCAAAGCCATGGCAAAAATAAACACATGAATTTGTGTACTATACAACAATGCTGAAAGTTAAACATCCTTTTTTACTGGCAGCAATATGAACAATATCTCACAAAGGAACTTTATGTGTGAAACCAAAAAATGGGAAGTCTTTAATGAGAAATTGATAACCTGTTGGGGATGGAGCTTTGGCAGTCTAGCTGAATATGTGCTCATTTGGTGTTATCAGTTAAATGTAATCCTCCAGGGGATAAGATCTGTTTATCAAGAGTACACAGAATTCACTCTTGAATACAGTTATCCTGTAACTTAACAATTGCAATTAGCCTGTGTTAACAACTGAGATAGCACATCGTTAGGCAACTGTGGAGTTAATTGTATTAATTGTGTTTTTGTACTTATGTATATTTGTAAAAAGATAAGTGAATTTTTTATCTGGTTTTCCAACCTCCACTTGTTTTCTTCCCCTTTAGGGGATGTTTTCCATTGATATCCTAGCTAAAGTTATTGGCACCACCCTTTTTATACTGTGCAAGTTTTATGAGCCATAAAGAAAACTCAATGATGATCAGGTGAATCATGTAGAAAAAATACTTCAGTTCTAAACTTGTTCTAATTACAAAGGCAAACTGAAATATCTATACATGCAAATCATAAGATAGCTGTAAACAAATCAACATCATAACTTTGCTTCCTACTTTTTCTTTACTGTCACAAATATCCATGCTGTCAAGGATACTTCTGTTCATTTTTCTTTATTTTTGTACCATAGTTGCATTGTCACTATCAAACATCCTCATAGTATATAAGTATGATATTTACATTAGGTTCATAAATATATAGAGACTCTATAAAAATTGCTTTTGTCCACCAAGTTGTTTGAATGGATAATAAAATAAACCCTCTCTAGCGAGTCCATAAGTGCATATCCTTTGCAAAGCAGCTAAGTGGCCTGTGACACTTCGTTTTAATGGCACTTACCCATGTTCTTGACCATGAGTCTTACTTTCACTTTTAGACTCATTTATTTTTACATGTTTCACACATGTTCCTACCGATTTAATTCTTAAATCTGTCATTTTAACAAAATACCTTTTTGTTGTTGTTGACGATGTGGATAAATGTCAAGCATTTCACACGGTTCCATTATTGGATTAGAAAGCTTCATCGCCTCACTGACTCTCCTTTTGTTCATCAGAAGTCTGCGGGTCTTATCATTATAGTAGTCGTTTTTAGTGAATATCCTGAGCCTTTCCAGTAGTACCATTTAATACCATTGAAGCGATTGGTGTTCTGCCCTTGGTGATAGTATACACCGTTCAGATTGGAAGGGCCGCAAGCATCGAACCACCAGCCTGTAAGGATCAAATAAACAATAGTTAACAAAATATATATTACTCATGTTTATTGAGCTTATCTTTTATTTTAGATCCATTTTGAATAGCAGAATAACCATATAATTCCCTATGTTTTATACATTTATGAACCTTTGCTTCCAAGTGTGTAACTGAACATCACTATTATTCAAATTTAAAAGAGTATCATCGTATTTTATGTTGCAGTTAATGATGTGGCTTTTTGGCAAAAAAACTTTTTGAAACATTTTTAAAAATCGACACAAACTGTTCCAAATCACAATACAGTAAATGAACAAGAGCAACTCACCTATTAAACTGTATTCTAGACTATCTCAATTTTTAAAAATGCATCACTAACCACATTTAGAACTGCCTGGCCAATAAGGTTAACTCTGGGGAAACGCTGACTGATGACTGTGCATGGTAGTGGTTGATCTGTGGTTGGCACTGAGCTTCATTGCCATTTAACGCAAACAAGTCCCATACGGAACTTTTACGAGCCTTAGATCTGTGCATTACTCACGCCACACTAGGGGTGGAGACAAATACAAATACAGTATTCGGAAAGGCACAAATAACGTGTTTTTTACTAATACCGTATTCACACAATTACTTTTTAAAAATATGTATTCGGAAGTCCCTTAATTGGGTGAACAGTTTTCGAAATAACTATTCAATATTCAAATGTGTAATGAATATTTGAGTATTCGAAAATCATATATCATCCCTAGTTGCAGTATATTTAAATAAATAATATATATATATATTTATTTATTATAACTAGTGATTTATCCCTATCATATCTGTTTAGAAAATAATGATGACTCAGGGCATCCCCTTCAGGATCCCCTCATGTGCTACCCTGACACCCAGGACCCTGCTGAATGCTGAGTTAGCATTGAGCTGTAAACACGAGGCAGAAAGCAAGCTGGCCAGAATAATGGAGGAAAAGAGCCGAGAACCTTTGCAAGTCTGCAGTTCCCAGACTATTAATGTCGGCTTTCACAGAGGCTGAATTCCCAAATGAGCTGATCAGTGATTAAATCCCAGCTAATTTTGCTTGAGAGTCATGACCCAGACACAAAAAATGCAAAGCGTCTTTCTACTTCTGTGCTGAGATTTGGGGGAAGTGCCGAAGTTCAGCATTTGAAAAAATCGGCATGTTAAGCCAGTTTAGATACGCATAGGGTTTTCACCCCCGAATAGAGACCAAATAGATTGGTAGACACATGCAAACAAAATCAACCTAATTTTACCTCCTGAGGTCAGTTGTGAGCACTTGCAAATGCATTTGTCGTTGTCCACATCCTTTGTGCTAAAATCACTTCCTGGCTGAGCAAGGCTACTGATTTTGCCTGCTGTTCCACTGTAGCCTTTAAGGTGTATCCTGTGTAATTGGAAATTCACAAATACACAATGTCAGAAGGAAGTTCATAATTACTGTTAGTGTGTGTGTGTTGCAGTGGTGGGTGCAGCAAGCTTAAAAAGATTAAGATATCAGCGCCTTCACAAAGGCATTCTGTTATGAAAAAAAAAAACATGTCTTGGAATAGAAAAGAAGAAATGGGGCTGTCCTCTGATGCTTTAACTGTGGAGGTTCCAGTCAGATTTTGTTTTGGAGCCTATCAGTCCCTTCTTGGGGTTAATATTCCTGGTCCTTGAAAGGATGAAAGCCTTTTCTTTTGTTGCAGTGAAGCAGTCAGGTGATGCATGAAATCAGCTTACAGACTTAGAATGATATTCATGATCCCTCTCTCTTCAGATTTATCTGTTCTCAGCTTTAAAACAGACAACAGGAAATTCTTGTTTCTCGTCGAAGAAAGATAAATTCATCTTTAACTTGCTGTTGCCATTGGGTTATACAGCTCCTTGATAGTAATGAGTGTAGGCTTTTCTAGGGCAAGCTATAACATTATAAATACAGCTCTGGCTTTTGTTGTCCACTGCCTGTATCTTATGGGCCACAATCCTTTACACATGCCAAAATATTTACTTTGGAACAGTGACAAGTCACTGCCACCACTAGTGAGGTTTTGTGGCAGGGAGAGGAGGCATGAAACTGGTTATGAACAATGTGTTGTGTAGAAGTGACTTGCAATACTCTGTATAAAATTTTACATTTATCATAATAAAAGAAAGTGAGCAAGAATTTCTTCACATCAGGAATTATTATCAGGGCTGGCCAAGGTCAGTTTCTCACCTGTAATTTTGCTCTTCGTTGCTAAGGGAAAACTGGTCATACTGAGAGAAGGCCGTATTCCCCTCCCAGTCCATGAGTTCTATTCGGAGGACATGCTGCTGGTCATTGGTCAACTTGGAGATGTACTCATTCCCCAGCCAATATTCATCAGAAGCATCCCCAAATCCCTTTGCAGAAAATGTTTTACTGTTAAGTTTTCAAAGTGAATTTTAAAGCATTTTATTTTATTAGCATTTTACACTTTCTGACATGAGAATTCTGACATTGTCCTTTTGTACTGAATGCTGCCTCACTCGGAGCTCACCATTTTGTACTCTTTCCACGTTCGATGAAAGTCAACAACACCATTGAATCGCTTCTGCAGTATTGTCCATCCACCTCCCTCTGTTTCCATGTCACAGTATGCCTGGAAAATGGAAACAATTTTATTGACATGTTGATCTTTCTGCATGTACGATCTTGCGCCGGGCTTTTATCACGTTTAACTTCGTTCACTTCCTTTTATTTTTTTTTAAACAAGGCTGTAAAACCGCCAAACTTAAATTACACTCAAAGAAAAGTATCTTAGGAGATGACCCTGTCTGCTGAGGCATGTACAATTCTAACTTTATCAAAAGGGCCTTCAGCTTTCTTGGTTAGTCACTAAAGAAATTTCCTTGAATGTTAGTGTTATCGTTTGTTGATGCTTATCAGTTTAGCATGCATCTTATGTCTGCTAATATTGTCTTTAGATATTTTTAAATGTTTCTCATACCTTTATTTGCTCTTTTGTATCATGAATAGTTAGAGTATTGACTCCACTCTCTCTGTTTCCCGACTTAAAGACTGCAGCGCAGTCTTTGTACTGTGATGGAGTATCCTGCATCATGGCTAATTTGCCAGCTAGAAATAGAAAATTCCAGTTAACATTTTGATGAAGCTGAAGCACATTTATGTCAGTTTTACACATATTTATTGGCTATTTTAGTGGATCTGTTATCCCTGACCTTTTAATCTTTTGAATCAAAATTTTCACTTTCAGCTTACAGTGTACACTTCCCAAACAATTGAACAGATGGAATGGCATAATATTGTTCTGGGGCTTTGTTTTTCCTCCCTATTCCCATGTGGGATGACGGGGCGCAATATTGATGCAGTCAGTCACTTACGCATGGGAACAGATATGGTGTGGATTAAGCTGTTGACGGTCTCCTCCAGCTCCTCATGCTGCCGCTTCAAGGCAGAGTTGTTAGTAGAAGCCCACAGCAGTTGTTTCTCAAGCTCCTTAATTACGCTGCTCTGCTTTTCTACCTGCAGCTTAAGCTGCTGCTTCTCCTCCTGGAGGCTTCTTAACTCTGTCTGCCTCTTCGCCTCCATGTCCTCCACACGCTTCTCCAGGAAACTGGAAGACCAAAGGAGGGGTTTGTTTAAAATCCCTCGCAATGTTTCTTTATGTTCTTCTGGGGGTATATGTGTATGTATATGTGTGTGTGTGTTTGTGTGTATCATTTTTAAGACTCACCTATTTTTTTCTTGCAGCTTGTTAATTTGATTTGTCTGCAGGATAATCTCTTTTTCCAGTTTATTAGTCAAAATTGAATTCTCAAGAAGCTGGCGTTCAAGACGAGTTGTTTGATTTATAACCTAAAGATGGAAAAATACATACAGTGTTTCCCACAGAAAGTATTTCAGATAAGCCCAAGATTTAATTGTAACAACCTTGAAGAGATGTGCTATTAAGTCAACTATTTGGCAGAGCCTAAACTCTTGAGAGCTTACATAATTGAGACCATGAGATCTTTAGGGATTTAACTTTGTTTTTACTCCCATTCACTTTCACTCAGCTGAATATGACACTGTCTTAAAGGTGTTCAAGTAATGGCAGATATGGTATGGTTACATAAAGTGCCTTTTCAGTCGCATAAATATGAGCCATTATTAAGTGATGAATTCTGACAATTGCACATTTTCCTCTACAATAATCTGTTCCAGGATGAATTCCACCACTCACTGTAGTGCTCCTGAATAGGCCATAGTTAGTAACATGATACCTTAGGCTTTCAGCGCTAACAAACCATGTGATGAGCATTTACATAAGACCGTGCGCCATGTAAGCTGGGACGTGTGAAAGGCCTTAATTGTGGCCAGGGGATGTTCACACATCACTTGGTGTCAAAGCATGGGGCGTCCTAGCATTTGATCAGTGGAAAAAAATCTGTTTTCACCACAGGAAAAAACAGGACAATCAAACTCCAATAAAGGAAAAAAACAGGACAGGGGATGTTGGGGGCTACTGTGGCTGAAAGGGGGTTTGCACACAGGCCTCATTAATAAATTCTCAGCCTGTGCTGTCTTCTTTGGTTTAGCTGTTAAAGGAAATGAGTTCAGCAAAAACTTCATTGCATTTTCTGCAGAGCATGTGTCTGTGGGAAACCATAGGACCACTATAGTGATTGGGAATGTATATCCCAATTCAGCTCTACAGTTATTTTTCACACAGATCAGCACATCATAATCTCTCACAGTTGTATGAACAAAAATGTGTATAAAAGTATTAAAGTATAAATAGTATAAAAGACACATCTCTACATATGTACAATGACTGTTTATCTGCTGATTATTTGGGACATTCTAAAAAATAAAATGTAGCCTAATGGGGTTTTTGTTTGTTTTATTTAGTTTTTTTTCCCCCATATGTTAAATAGATTTTGATGTGTGTTTGTGTGTGTGTACATTAATGCAGGAATACACTAGCCAATGGGAAATTTGTGTTCTTCTTTGATGTCCAATATGATGAGAAAAGAGATGCTTCTATTGGACAGTCTAGACCTTTTGCTGAAGCTATTCAGTTTACTGAGAAATATGGATTTCTAAAATATTCTAACTCCTAACCCTGAATTTGAAGCAAAATTGTAATAAGATTAATCGGAAGATAGATTTAGGGAAAATCAAGTTTTTGAATGTATTTATGTATGCTCACCTGTGCTTCAACACTAGTAATCTTCCGTGCATGTTCCACTGTCTGAGTTAGGATGCTGGTACCAAACTTGATCATGGTAGCTGTGTGGTTGTGCACAGCGTCCTGCTGAATTTGGGCCATGTCTTGTCTAAGATCCTCCTGGATGTAGTTCTCCAGCTGTGGAAGGGATTAGATACAGGGTGTGTGGTCAGATGCAGTAAGCCAGCTGTGGACGTGCCGAAATGGAAGTTATTACTGCTGTCTGCCTTGTTCATTAGCTTAATATGATCTGCTGTTGTGTGTTTTATTTAACCATCTCTTTGTTCTTCAGAATAGGAATGATGCCCTTTTATTGTGTGTAGCTGTAATACTGTAATTTTGCAAATGGTCATCAGGGAAGCTAAGAATAAAGAACATATAAAAAATGTAGTCACCATAAGACATCTGGCAGGAACATATAAAAACAATGCTCTCACTACTGATGACTGCAGTTAACAGCTGTAATAATTTTCACAATTTAATAAAGCACAAAGGCATTTTAAATACATATTCTCCATCGGAAGTTGCTCTCTGAGAGGGGAGAGGGTTAAAGTATTTGTAGATTATCTCACAACCCCCTTTCTTTGAGCACACAAATCTCAATGTGACAAGGTGTATTATAATTAAAAGTTGGATATGTATTCCTAATGAGTTTTCTATGCATGCAATTTGGCCTAGTTCAGAATGGGAACCACTGAAGGCTGTGCCAGCTTGTTCTGCTCCAAGGAGCTTTTAATATACTGCAAGGCAAATTAATTTTTAGAGTTCAATGAGAAGTGGTAATTGGATCTTGTCATAAAAAGGTCGTAACCCCTTTTAAACCAACCCAAAATGCTAAATGTATCTTGACTTTCACTATGCATAATAATCTCAGCTTTACAGAAGTATTTACTCTTGCCAGACACTTCTTTCCTTTTTGGCTGATGGAGCCCTAATGTCCTTTGGTTTGTTGAGGCTTTTAATATAAACTTCATAAGCTGTCACTATGTGCACAGGTGGTCTTGTTATAACAAGTGTCTCAGATAATTAGGCTGTGGTTAACCATAAATACTCCAAGTATCGCTGGACAGTTTGGAAATGACCTGAAGTTAAGAGCGGAAGCTGCCATCTAATGTATATTATCATAACGGCACCTGATAAGAACTGTCATGTAAAAAAAATCTTTTGGCAATTTCTTTAAACAAATTACAGAACCTGCGAGTGTTGATCTGCCTGCCTTCAGCTGATGTCTGGTAGAGTTTTGCTGTTTCAGAAACCTCTTTAATCAAAAGACATAATTCCAGAAAGAAGAGAAATTCGGAATTGGTGCCTTGTTATCCTAGATTGAAACTCATTCATTGTCACTAGAATTAGTCTAAATTGACATCTACAGTAAGGTAGATCCTGATTTAGGTTGCCCTCCAATTCTCACATAAGAAGTTTTGAGTTCCCTTGTATTAATCTTTTTCTCTGGCACATCTGGAAGGACCAGGTTTCACTCTCCACTGATCCTCATGCTCTCTTTCCTGCACTGAGTTCCTGAACGGCAGACAGGTCAGCACTCAAACAAACAGGATGGACATGATGAGTGACGAGTTGCATCCTCAGTGAAAACATTTCTAGAATGTGACGGGGGAAAAAACATCAGCGTGGCCTTCATCGTCTACTGTGTGCCCAGCGTTTGCTCTCTTTGTGTTAATGCATTTAAAGATCCGGAAGCCAAGCGCTGTACTACCGCAAAAGAGATATATTTACCCTGTTAATGAATGACAAAAGCAACAGATTCAGTAATCAGTGCTAATTTTGTTTGTCTTCCTTTCTGGACTTCCATCTCGCCTGTTTTGTGGAGCACAAAAACACACGTGGAGGGTGTCACAGTGTGTCATCGGAACTGAAGCCAGGACGTTCCATTGATGACTCCTGATCTTATCAGTTGTTTACTCTATTTGCGCCCCCAAGGGTTCCTCTAGGAAAGCCTGTTTTCTCAGTCCACTCACACGAAAGTGTGACCGCAAACTGAAAGGCGCTTTAGCACCAAGCCAACAAAATATGCCTTGGCCACTAATGAATCAAAATATGCCAACTGTGGCATGACCTTTCATTCAGATGAGGTCTATTGTTTTCCTCTGACCTTGACTTGCTGATGCCACTCAGAGGAGCCATATTCATTGAAAACAAAATTGTTCCTGTCTTTAGTTTAGTTATTTTATGTTATGAAAATGAAGCCACAGCCATTCTATGCATCCCTATATAATGTGTAAATATAACATTGTTTTTAGAAAGATTTTCTTTATAGAAATATAGAAACATTTTCTTACATTTTCATACAGAAAACAGTCATTTGACTAGGTTTGACCTAGTCAAACCATAGACCTTTACAGAAGAATTTTCATTAAAAAGGCATTGTATAATTGTGTGTATTGCTTGCAGTTTACATGTATACAAGCTTGGTTTTAACAAAAGACAAAAACAATGCTAGGACGTTATTTTAAAAGTACGTTATATATGCTTTGTGAATTCTCAACTTGTTCTCAAATAATATTCGCACAAATGTATATGAAATTGAATTAAGTTGAATGTAATAGGTTCTATTAAATACAACCCTTACCCTAAGCATAACCTTAATGGCTTAGCTAACTTTTGAAGTCGTTGAAAGAGATGATGAAAATGTATGATTTCATTTCCTTCCTTGTATTAAGAAGCCACAATGAACTGTGATGGCATTGGTCCAGCATCAAGAAACGCACTAAACGTTTGTTTTTTGACTTCTGAAACTTTGTACCACCACTCCGCAGCAAGTGCAGCCTAATGTAGCGTGAGAGTTGTACATTTTTTCCTCTGCTCCTAAGTGTCTTTAGTAAACTATCCTAACTGAAAAAAAGAAACAGGGCATGTTTCAGTTTCATATGCAGTGTTTGTAGTCAAATTTAGACCATGAACAACCTTTGGATGAAGATTTAGAATGAAACCGATCATTGTTATAAAACCCCCATTAGCACAAAACTAGTTAAACATACCTTTCCAGTCGCATATGATGACTAGTATACTCATTTCAGGATGTACAAAATGTGATTTTTTTTTTTTTTTTTATTCCAACAAAGAATAAGATTTTACCTTGAGAAGCCACTGTGTGTTGTTCTCCATGATGCTCTCCAGCTGTTCCAGTCTCTGGACTGACTGTTCGTAATCTGCTGGGTCATCTTTCTGCGCCAGGTTGCTGTAGCTGCTAGGTGGACAGTTCTCTTGCTCAGGCAGAAGAAAGGTGTAGCTGCATGGCCCATTCTGAATCTGATACTGCTTCTTGCCTGCAGAGTACCCTTCTCCGAGGATGAAGCAGAAGCTCAGGACAAGTATTCCAGCGTTCAGCATTTTGCTTTGAAAGTTCAGCTTTTTCTTTCTCGAAGTCCTAAGTTTGCCTGAGAATTGTCTTCCAATTGTCTTGTGTCAGAGCTTCAGAAGCTTAAGACCTGTTGCCTTTTGAACCACGTCTGCCTGAATCTCCCTGGCCAGGATCCTCTCCTTACTGTGCGTGAGCTCCATTTATAACACTGTCCAAATCAGGAGGTGGAGACAAATATCAGTGTGTAGTAAGAGCGTCACTTGGCAGCTTCCCACTCCCAGTTTGAGTTTTCCCTGTCACTGGTTCCCCATACCCTGCTCTTGTCTGAAGCTCTGTGCTCCTGTATTTAGGGAGCGAGGGTATAGCCCCTCCCACCTCCCCGACACCCTTCACTGAGTAGAGCAGCCTGAGGAGCTTTTTAGCCAAGACAGGAGCAGGAGGGCACTAATTAAACACTTCCCGCATGATGCTTCTTCTGCTTCCAAAGAAAGCCTAAACAGTTGGGGTCAGGGCAGTGGAAGAGAACGGGACAACAATGGCCATATTTGTGTTTTTCTTTAAGACTGCCACTCAGAAAAGCCCTTCAGGATGCAGCTGTGTTGCAGGAGCAAATACAGCTATAGTACTGGCAGTGTTAACCCATGGTGGGATCATTGAACCCAACCCCTACCCCTTTTGCTTTCTTTGAAACTACAGATCCTAAGTGGATGTTTGAGTTGTCACTGACATTATTTTGATGTTTTTCCCAATCGCTGTAAAAAAGCACTAGCTTCCATTTCCCGTCTTGAGAGGGTTGTCTGGAACTTGTTTGGGGAGAAGAGCTGAAAAGCAGTGTGTTTACAAAAGTAGACAGCTATTTGGCTTTAATTCAGGAGGCATAAAGTCCTTCTCATGTCGCCTTAATAAGATCTATTTATGCAGCAGCTAAAAATATTCATCTTAAGTTCATACAGCCACTCTCAGTATCATACTTCACTCTTTTCAAGTACATTTTCTTTGAAGAATCAAATGGCCAATATGAGCATATCATGTTTGCAATAACTGTATGTACACAGTAGTTCTTAGGCATTTTCTTGATTGTTTTACTTGCTTTTTCCTCGTTTACACATAGAGTACTGCTTTTGGGCCTCAAGAGTGGTAAAAAATGTTGTATATTTTGCTTAAATTAACACCAGTTGGCCTCATTTCATTTTGCTTCTGAACAAAACGTGCATAATAACTCACATTTCTCAGAGTTAATTTGGCTCTGTTGGCCTGTCAAGTACATAAAGAACTAACATCAAAATATGATGGGAATGCTACTCGAAACAATTCTTCATGTATTATATTGTAGTTACTGTACATCAGTAATAATGGACAAAACAAACAGATAAGCCATAACATTAATATCTATTCATGCCTAATATTGTGTAATATCCCGTAATATTTTGTAGGTTCCTGTTGTGCCTCCAGTATTGCATGTAGACTACATGAGACCTTAAAGGTGTGCTATGGTATCTAACCCCAAGACATTGGCTGCAAATCTTCTATGAATCAGATTAGTTTGTCCAGCACATCTTACCGATGCACAGTTTGGGGGTCAAGACTTTGTGAAGAGTTGTACTTAGTCAGCAACAGTGTTCATAGCTGTGTTGCTGAAGCAAATACAGCTATAGCACTGGCAGTGTTAACCCATATCCCTTTTGCTTTCTTTGAAACATAATCAAAGCTGGTTATTGATTAAAAAGCGGTACATGTCACACTAACATCCACTTGATTGCCAGGACCCAAAATTTTGCACTAGAACTTGCTCACAGCATCAAACAACATTCATTTTTTCCTATAGTGTATCATGGTGCCATTTTACGTATTCAGCTATCCACATGATGTAAAAGACACCAGGCACTGTTCTTCTGCCCCAGATTCTAACATTCCCACTTTTAAGTGGTGGACAGGAGTCAGCATGGGCACTTTGACTGATCAGCTAATTTTCAGTTACATATTGTGATGCACTTTTTGTTCTGAACCCTCTCGCATAACCAGCACAAAAAAAATCAGCAATTAGATCTACACTACCTCTTCTATGGATCAGACTAGATGGACCAGCCTTCACTCTCCATGTGCATCATTGAGCCTAAAGGACTCATTGTCTAGTTGCTGGTTCAGTAGATGTCCTTCCTTAATCCACTTTTGGTAGGCACCAACTACTGCATACAAGGAACCCTCCATAAGACTCGTTAATTTGGAGATGCTCTGAGCCAGTCGTCTAGCCATCCATGTTTGATCCATGTCAAAGTCAGTAATTACAGTTGCGCATTAACCCGGTTCTGACCCATGTACATCAAGAGCTGGTTATGCACTTGCTGCATAAAGTATATTACACCACATGGCAGGTGCCATAGTAATGAGATAATAAAATGTATTCACTTTGTAATTTTATTGTTGTGTCTATTTAGTGTTCATTCTTATCTGTTCGGTGAAAAGCTTTCAAAAACTATTCCACTTTTATAAATGACAGTTTATTTTCATGTTTAAACACTCTTTAAGCTGTTGTGTCCATAAAAGATTTTAAAAAGCTTTGGAATTCAGGGGCATCAAGCCAAAAGAAAGTCTCATATCGACAATGATAGCACATGATCTATAATGATGACATGACGGATGAGGAAAGCAGGTGCTGTGGGGAGGAAATAATTCCGCTCAGAGGATGTTTTGTCCTTAACCCCTTGGGGGACTCTTCAGAACAGACATCAGAACCCCAGTGCTCCTATGGCTTTGGCCGTCACTTCCATTAACACCTGAGAGGACATTTTGTCTGTGATCAGCATCAACAATTTCCATTTGATGTACGTCATTACTTTTAGGAAGAACTTGGATATAAACAAGCCATAAAGTTTTATGGTAAATCCAAGATGCTTGTTATTATACATTTGATCAAAAGTGGAAGAACAATTGCATGCACATAGTAATACATGTAAATATTTTTGGACAAAAAAAAACATGTCATGGGGGTTTTATATTTTTCGTGTTCAACAAAATTTTAAAAAATTAATATTGGTTCTTAGATCAATAAGACAGAGATTGCTTCATCAAATGATTCTACCATTTTTTAATAGTATAATTTTTTTACCAAGCTACAGATTCTGAAAATGTCATATTGAAACAGCATATATGTTTTATAGGACTTTTAATTTCTCTATTAAAACCGGTTATTATTTTTTTGTACCTTTACTTTTTTTATTTGGTCTCCTGTACAGCTGTACACAATTAAAACCACGTCAGGAGTACACAGACATTTAACAAATCTGTGGTGGAAAACATCTCAGAAAAAACTGAACTAAATGAATGGTTACAGTATTACAATTTTACTGGAGACAAAAAAAAACTTGGATGAAAGTAAAAAATATTTGAGAACTGAACTAAAATCAGGCCTTCTGGCAGAAAAACACTCCTTAAAACTCCACATAACTATCGGCAGATTAATGTTTATGAATTTGGTTGACTGTGGTTAAACCCTTGTATTTTTTTTCATTGAGTGAAAGTATTCGGCTGTAATAATACTTGAATACAGTCCAATTAATACTTAGGTATAATAAAGTATACTTTCCCTGATGCTGGTGATGACCCACAGCACACTCAAAAAAGTATCATGGTATGTTCTTTATCTCAATAAAGATGGCATGTTTTTGTATCGTCCAACCATGCTCTGAAAGAAGAGGAAGAGGTTTAGACACAGACACTGATGCAACAGTGTCCTGGAAGTGCGGTGAAAATGGCTGTAGAAAACAGTGGGTGAGATGATGGTATCATAACAGGCGCGAATGCTGTGGTTCAGGTGCTCAGCCTGAATCACCTTCCTCTGCTGCACGCGTGGGAGGCTTGTGTTTGCCTCAGTTGTTTCATGGTGAAAGGAAGCCGTGCACGGAAGGAAATGACACAATGTCCGCCTATTTCTTAAACAGAGTTTACAGCATTCAAAGCTTGATCCTTCTTAATATGAATGAAGGAGATTTGCCATTACCGGGTTCAGGAATCTAGTTTCTTCCTGCAATCTGGAGGCTCCTGTTACATTGAAGCTACATCATCCACAGAGCTCATTCATCCTGGTGGATTGTGCAGAAACTCTAAAAATATTGGAGGAAATTATACACAACCACAGAATCTCATAAATGTTTGCAGGTTTATAGGCAATGAGACATTTGGCCACAAGTAGTCATATAGTGGTTAGTATGGTAATGAAAATGCTTACATGTAGATTATACGTTAATTGAATTGAGTAATAAAAGTGTGAAAATATCGTTTTTTACTACAGATATTATTTAACTTTAACACGTGTGAAAAGGGTAAACCACACAATTTAGTTATGAAACAGACCTTTGTTTCTGAATAGTAAAAAGCTAAAGATCGATTTTAGGGCAAAGTGTAATTTATTCTGACTTGTGCACTAGCAAATGTTCACTTGCACTTGTTATTCATCATTATTGCAATTGCTTTATTAGTTTTGAAAGTGTAAAAGGACAGCTGCCAACTAATGTGGTTATGATGCAGCAAAATTTGCAACGTATACAATTAATACCAAACAATGTGGGAGTGTTGCAAAATTTTGTGAAGTATTAACAGTTAAGCCTACTATACTAAAAATTAAATGAGCTGGGGTCATGCATCTTCTTAAGACCATACAGATTTCAAGCTAGTCCTCAAAAAGTTATTTGGGCGTACTCCATTTCAAGCGGTACTAACGTAAGGGGTTACACTCACCTAGGAACACAGATCCCATTTCAGCCATTTGGGGCTTCAAGCATGTCAAGTTTCTTGTGGATGGGTGAACTAAAATGCCATAAATCAAAAATTTATTTAATAATTTCATTTAATGACTGTGACAATCATAACAACAATGACAATAGTTAGGAACGGTGCCCATTATTAATCATTAATCATTAAACATTAAACTGTCAATGAGCCAGAGAAAGCCCAAAAGGCACATTTTTGTCTGTTGTGTCTGGGCTCTAAAATTGTCACATGGCATTTGTTTATATTTATATTAGATTTCATTTAAAAATTTGAATCAACACCATAATATAATATGTACAAATGTTCCCTTATATTTCTAGATTGCTTTTGACTTTTAATATTTTCTATTGCAGTTTCACTGATTTAGCCTACATTCCTCAGGGCTTGAAATTGTAGAGCACGTAGTCCTACACCCAGGCATATTTGTTAACCGGAGCAGATTGTCCCTTTCAGCCTTGTCAATGACCCATGATGGTCATGGAGCACATCTCAGCTCCCCCATGCCCCCTCAGCGGCAGAGTGAATGTGAGCAGTGCCAGCACAAACGGCCTGTGTGTGCCTGCACTATTCATAGCCCTCAGACAGGGAGAATAGCCAGTCCAACTTGGAACCCACAGAGCGCAAAAGGGGCGCATAGGCTGCTTTTGTGTGAAATCTTTGATGTATTACCCTGATCAGCTGCAGGCCAAGAGCTGTGTCACAAAAACCTCTGTCATGCACTTCCCGAAACAATGGAGTTCCCATCACCCTCTATGAGCTATGGGGTTATTTGGGGGAGATGGATAGATGCAAAATAGTTTCCATTTACATTTTAGTCCTTTTATATTGATGAGACAATCATAGATGACGATACTATTTTTTCATTACCCAAAACCTAAAGTATAAAACTTTTTCTGTATAAAATATATAGTAGTTTTGTCCATCATTAAGTATAACACGTAAATTATAATATAACATAAACATTTATGTGAAACTAAACAGACTGAAACTGTGTTCTCTTTCACATTAGATTTGTTACAGAATCAGAACCCCACCCCATCCCAAAATCCAGTCCAGTATTTTCCACTGGTACCAATGCTGGGTAGTGGATTGGTGCCATTCCTAGTAATGAATAAAGTGTTGAGTCATTCTTATAATGAGAACTCCTCTGCTTTAGGTTTGGCCTAGCCCAACCTATTTGAAATTTGAATTAACTGGATTTCCAATTAAGTGTTTCACATAAACCATATTGCCAGAAGCTTAAGTTTTATTGCCATGTGGTTAGTTTTATTTCCTCTTAAGTTCAAAATTGACTAACCACTTAGTATATTTGCCTGCTGGCATACATGACTAAATATTAGGGGCAGGGTGTGTGGTTTTACTTCATTAGTGATTTTCTGCCTTTCAAACCCTAGTCTGCATGGTTTGAAAAAGGGCTGTTGAATATCAGTTAGGTAAATCTGAGCATAAAAAAGGGGGAGATCTCAGGCCATTGACAAAAGTGGGCCGCTTTAAAAAAAACTGTATTACATTAGCTAAAATCTGTTGAAGCATGTGAACATAGGGACAGAAAGGACTGTTGTTGTTACATATTGCTAAGTCCAACATTGCTTTGTGTGTAAACATCTGAAGAAACTGTCTAGAAAGGTTTAATGAGTAAGTTCTGCTCATTTAAGGTAACACAGGAGATCAATATTGCACACACATATTATATATTCTCCATAGAAAAGCACTGACAGTAGAATGTAGCAGTTGCACATCAGCCTAAGGTCACAATCCCTGAGTTTGTGGAACTATTTTCTGTAGTGATGGAGTACCATAAGCTACCGTTGGGATAAGGTTGTGTAGTGTTTGTGATCCAAAACAACCTGTTTGACTTCATATCTGTGATGTTACTGCAACAGTGAGGGGAAAAATACTTCACACCCCTGATACTGGATGAAGTGCCCCATGCGCAAGTGACTACAAGGTTTTGCAAATGTAGCGACATAATTGTGATGTTCATCCTTTTACCATAACTCCATTACAGACCAGATATTTGAGCTACACCTCACTTGTAAAAGCCCCAGCCTCTTACTGGTTTGAATAATGAGGTGCTCTCTTTAACTGCAGATATGTCGGCTACAGCAGCATCTGTCAGCCGGGGAACACCAACAAGACCTGTTCAAGGACCAGCCTCTCATGTTTGTGTCTCCAGTCTCCCAGCCACCCTGCCGCAGCCTCGTTGAGCTTATTCAGCTTTGCGGTGGAAGTGTGTGTCGGACTATTCGGCAGGCTGGCCTCTGCATCGGCGAGTACAAAGGAAAAAAGCCTGAGGGAACTAAGGTTCTCTCAGAACAGTGGATTTTAGGTAAGCTATTTCTGAAAACATGGAAGTCCCTATAATACCATTGTCACATTCATTTATATAGAATATTGAAATATGTGCAAAAATACACAGTTGGGAAATTCTTACTAATTGTGATTATAATTATATATAATATAATTATGGTGTGAGTATACATGTATACAGTGGCACGGTTTTGCTTGAGATTCATTTGTTTAAAAAAATAAGTGACCATGTGTAATATTTTTTGTCTAATTTGGTTAATTGTGACATGAAAATCTGAATGTGTTAGGTAATTTATACAGAAATATAGAAAATGCTTATATATTGAAAATCAAATGTTGAAACACCAGTCTACATGTACACATTAGCCACAACATTAAAGCCATGAGAGGTGAAAAATTATACAACGGCATCTAAAAACTGGCGGTATAGATTAGGCAGCAAGTAAATTGTCTATTCTTGAAGTTGATGTGTTGGGAGCTATAAAAATTATTGAGCACAAGGATTACATCTGAGTGATCTGAGTGACTCTGACATGGGCCAAATTCTGATGGATAGACTGCTGGGTCAGAGCCTCTTCAAAACAACGTTTATTTTAGGGTATTTCCCAGTATGCTGGGGTTAGTATCTATCAAAAGTGGTCCAAAAAGAGACAAGCAGTGAATTAGCAAAAGGTTCACTGGTTCAATGATGTTTGTGGGGAGCAAAGGCTAGACCATCTGATCCAACTCTACAGAGGAATAAATGTAGCACAAACTGCTGAAAAAGCTAGCACTGACTATAGAAAGATGTTGGAACACACAGTCCATCACAGCTTGCTGCCTATGGGGCTGTATCGCCCCAGACCAGTTATAGTGCCTATGCTGACCCCTATGCACTGTCAAAAGTACCTACTTTGTAGAGGTCTGCGCGGGACTGTTTGTTTTAGTCCCGCTCCTGCAAGGTTTTTTTCCACACCCACCCGCTCCCGCTATATATTCACTCTTTGTTCACCTGCTGGTCGCTTAGAATGATTTTCTTCCCGACTCGACCGTTCCCGCTAAATTTTTATCTGTTCCCATAAATCAGACTTGCCTGATGTGGGTTTTCTAACAGTAAACTGACAAGTTTCTAGTCCAAGCTGCACATCCTTCAAGGACAGCGCATCCACACTTTGCTCTGCCATCCTCAGTACAGACCGCTCTGATGACCATTATGCAAATCCTGCGTGTACAGACCTTGGCAATAAAATGCGTGACGCAGTCCATGCGTGCAGCGCGTGCAAAACAGTCACGAGCTCAGGCCATACTGGTGCTCGATAAGACTGAGTAAAGCGCAGACACCAGAGTTACTGACCGCTACCGCATTTTGTATGTAAATGTATTCCCGTGTTGCAAAAATTCTGGTCGAGTCCCACGGGAATGCAAACCCCTACTACTATGGAGCAAGGAAAGAAGGTGGCCTTGTTCTGATTCATTTAGTTTTCTTTTACATCCTGTGGATGTCTGGATGTGTGTGTGCTTCACTTACCTGGGGAAGAAATGGCACCAAGGAATGGCCCAATGGGAAGAGGGAAACCAGTGGGGAGAGTGTGATGTCTGAACAATGTTCTGCTTAGACACTTTGCATCCTAGCATTCATGCAGTTGTTACTTTGATGTGTACAACCTAGCTAAACATTATTGCTGATCATGTAAACTCGGTCATGGCAACATGATAAATCCCCTAGATATTTGTATGTTCGAGCATCTATGGGATGTGCTGATAAACTAGTTTGATCCATGGAGATCCTTTCTAACAGCTTATTGTACTTAATGAATCAGCTGCTAATATTTTGGTGCAGATATCACAGCACACCCTCAGAGGTCATGTCAAGTCTATGCTTCAATCAGTCAGAGCTGTTTGGTGGTATGAAGGGAAACCTACACAATAGAGTTTAGATTCTCTGCCCGAACCCGACACGGCCCGAGCCTGGGCCGGGTGAGACCATGATCAAGCATTTGATTTTTTTAACCATCACACCTATTTTAAAAAATGTTGGGTTAAATCGGGCTCGGGCCAATAATTACAGTTAATGTGTCTGGCTGGGCTCGGGCACAAGGTGCATGGGCTCGGGTTGGGTCAGGTCTCATTTTTTGCGCCCGATCTAAACTCTACTACACAATATTGGGTTTATATAGTGGTGTTTATTTTTACATATGCACATTTCAGCATCCAATTCAGCTATAAATGGACACTGGTGACAGTGCACATCTACAATATATTAACAAATTTGTCAAATTTTGTTTCTTATACAGATTGCATGACACATCTTTTACTCCTGCCATATGACAACTACTTCCTGGAGGGATTTGATCATTGCCTCTGAATCCAATTGTGATGACTGTGACATTTATTTTAATTACTTACTGTGACTTGTGTTTTATATGTTTTTATGTGGAAAACACTGTTAAATAAAGTATAGAAATGAAGTCAAGTGGTGATTGCATTGGCTCAAAACCCATTTGGGTTTGCATTGGTTGATCTGACATTTCTAGTGGGACATCTCTTGTCAACGATGTGCACAGCACATGGAACTCAAGGTCACAGGACTCACATCAGCCACTCGCTGATTTAGCAGAGAATCACTGCTTTTGAAGCACTACAAAATTCTGTGACTTCTTCTAACGCCTAGAATAGGAACATGAGGTCGAGTATTGGGGGGGATTGTTTTTAGCTTTGTTGTGTTTGAAAAGCTCAATTTGGTGCTCTTTTGGTGACATTTATTTTAATTACTTACTGTGACTTGTGTTTTATATGTTATTATGTGGAAAACACTGTTAAATAAAGTATAGAAATGAAGTCAAGTGGTGATTGCATTGGCTCAAAACCCATTTGGGTTTGCATTGGTTGATCTAACATTTCTAGTGGGACATCTCTTGTCAACGATGTGCACAGCACATGGAACTCAAGGTCACAGGACTCACATCAGTGACTCTGATTTAGCAGAGAATCACTGCCTTTGAAGCACTATAAAATTCTGTGACTTCTTCAAACGCCTAGAATAGAAACATGAGGTCGAGTATTGGGGGGAATTGTTTTTAGCTTTGTTGTGTTTGAAAAGCTCAATTTGGTGCTCTTTTGGTGTTTGTCCTTTCACGTGCTCTCTATAGAATGAGAGGCGTCGTCTTCACCTTGGCAACCACTCCAGCACGAGCTCTTCCTTCAGCCAATCTGAGGCCGTGATACTGCCTCGTGGCTGATGTCACTTCTTGCAACATGGGGTCCGGGAGGCGAGTGTGGCAGTGACTTCGACGCAGAAAGCCCGGCCAGTAAAACATTTAGATTTTTGTAGCTTTTGTAACCTCAAGGGCTGTACATGGTCTCTTTAAAATCATGTTCTCTAGTTAAAAGTGTCCAGCTGACTCACAGGAGGACAGTTATCCTGTAAAGTTAGCATTTAGCTCTGAATGTGTCTTCTACACGTTTGACGTGTGGCGTCTCGCAGTTGATGCAAGTATTTTCCGCTTCTGTGAAGTAAAACTAGAAGTACGAGTTGCCGTCGAGTTTTTAAACACTTTATCGAACAGTATTGAGTGTCAGGTCGGCACCAAGTGGTTTGATATGTCCGCGATATATCGGTTACCCCGACAGAAACCTCCAGAATAATAAAAGCTCCGGTTTGGTGAAGTTTTGGGTCGATGGGAAGTCGGGGCTTGTCTTGTACCAATAAACAGGCGTTGCTGAAATACCTCGCTGACTTGCACAAGCCAGTAAACCCGCCGTGCCTGTCAGTCTGTGGTTTTTGAGTGAGTTCCTGAACTCATTTTTGTAGCTGTCTGGTGTCAGTTCTTGCCGTGCGAAATGTTGCTCTCACTGGTGGTCCATACGTACTCTTTGCGGTACTGGTTCCCAGCCGCCGTGATGATCGGGACTGCTCCGGCTTACCTGCTCTCCTGGGGCACCTTGCGTCTTCTGTCCACTTTCCTCCCAGCCAGACTCTACCACAGAGTGGACGACCACATCTACACAGTCTACCAGAGCATGGTCCTGTTCTTCTTTGAAAATTACACCGGTGTCGAGGTGAGTCCACTATCACCACACTTTAAGTTTGTTTATCCTCCCCCTCCTCTAAAAGGTTTGCTTAGAAGGAAGGTCCCTGGGAAAGCATTAGAATTGAGGTGGTGCATATACTAATGACGATACACTTCAGGTATAAACATTAAGTGAAATAACAATAAATGTTCTCTCTTCTCATGCTCTTCATAAAATACACTTTTGACCCTTGAGTATTTGTTGTTGTTAGAACAGGGTAGTGGTGTTGGCATTTACCCTAAGGTGACTTGGCTTAGATCAGTGTATCAGTGTTATCTCTAATTAAGAAAGCTAATTGTGTTAGTTTAAATAGTCAGTGGTCAAAATCTACATAAAGAAGAGATTTTTTTTGTAGGTTTTGTGTGTGTTGTTTTTGTGGAGGTTGGAAATGAAAAGCTGGCCTTGTTAATTATGCCAGCTGCTGCATACTTTGACTCACTATAACAGAAGCCACTGCAGTAGGAAATAAGCCTTAGTCCTCTATGTCTTATGTTTGCCTTTATATCCAAATTCTTTAATTATTAGGCTTGTCTAGTTGCATGCAAAATTGATATACATTGACATGAAAGTCTAGGTTCTACTACATCTTTACAGTTGATAGACATTTGACTATCAACTAAAACATTCTTTCTAGGCTTGAATGCGCAAAGTCCCAAGCTTACTTTTTAACTTGGTTTTACATGTTATTTTTTCAAGCACAGTGGGAGGATGATTGGTACACTCCCTCTGTTGCAAAATACACCTGCTAGGTTGTAAGGTTGATTTTCTTGGCTGACCTGCAGAGCAAGTTCACTAAAGTTTTTAATACACTTGAAAAGCAAGTTATCACTCGGCTGCACATATAATATATCAAATGTTAAATTGAGCCAATCACTAACGTTGAGTTATCTCTTCATAAATGAATTATTTGGGCCTACTTATTGAAATGTTGTGTTCAGAAATGATGTGGTGCAGGACATGTTCTTTAGTATGTTGGTTTATGTAACATTGATCAGTCTCATTCCACAACATCCATTTTAATATGTGATAAAATATGTGTAATTTTTATTTGTTTTTCCTTTTATTTCTTTTCCCTAAGTTCCTGTAAGTGGCATATGGCATTGCATTCCAATAAACATTTGAAATATATTTTACATGAAAATGTACAACCTCTTTTTTATCTCTAGGAATTAAGCAAGCTGTTTTTGTTACTGTGTCTTTAATAAAAATGAGGAAATGAGTTCTGCTCTGGTTTGGTGTGTTGAGTTAAGGGGCCAATACTCCTCTTCATTGTTTTGGGCAGAACTAAAATACTATCTAAAAAATATTTTCATACATTAACAGCACATTCACAAAATTGTCAAGCAATAAAAATAAGTGCACACTCATGGAGAATTCATTGGCATTACTTGACACCTGCATTTTATCTGTCGTCCCATCAGCTTTATTATTTAGGGATTTGGGGTAACTTGATGATCGAGTCTTGACATTTGCATAGTTCCCCATTACAACAATGTAAAAATGTCAAATGGGAGTATGGATTTTCGCACAGTACTGTTGTCTTCTGATTTTGACAGTTATTTGATATAATTTTTTAAGATTCACTTTGAAATCAATTTTTGCTCCCAGAAAGAATATTTTTTGCATCCAACATATCTATAATAATTTGTCTTTCTCTTGGCTGTTACATTTCAAAAGTTTAAAAAGGGTGCCTAGTGGGTCAATGGGACAATGCATATATATTTTTGCTAAATTAAAATATTCTATTTCAATTATGACATTACAGAGGTCTTGTTTTTAAAACATTTAGGCTAAACAACCTGAACCATAATTAACTGAAACTTACTTGCAAAACATAACTGCTCAAACCAGCTATTTCATTGTAATTTGTGACACATATATATATATAGATTATTGTTAAATAAATATGTAATAAAACGAAAAAACTTTTAAGCAAAACACATATTTAGCTGATCATGGTCCTTCATTTAACATTTGAGTTGTTGCTCTCATTCAGGCACTAAAATTAAAGGCTTAAAATAAATAAAAAATAAATAAATTTAAACCGTGTGCGTGCGTGTGTGTTTGGGGGGTGTTTTGTTTTTTGTTATTCGGAGGTAGAGTAATTCTTGTGGCCTAATATGAAGTTTTCTTTATTTGTTCAGATTGTGATTTATGGAGACATACCAAAGAAAAAGGAGAATGTGGTGTATCTTTCCAACCATCAATCCACAGGCAAGTCTGGGTGCCGTAAATAGCTCATATCAAGCATCAGTGATATCTGTGCATTTGTTTTTCAGCTTTTTGGCATTATGAGTCGAAGAGCTTGATATGACATATGTTCTGACACACTGGGCCTTAGAACAATTCCGACGTACTTCTTTTTAACAGCGGATTGGATCGTTGCTGACATGTTAGCCATTCGTCAGAATGCGCTTGGCCATGTACGATATGTCTTAAAAGATGGACTCAAATGGCTACCGATGTATGGCTGGTATTTCTCGCAGGTACTTCACATATAACTGTGTGGGTCATTTCCTTGATTAAAAATGTGCAATAGCATTAATAAGATGTTTTCTGAAAAATGTTCTTTGTGTCCTCAAATGTCGATCAAAGCATGGAGGTGTGTATGTCAAGAGGAGCGCTAAGTTTGATGAAAAGATAATGAGAAGAAAGCTCCTGTCTCAGACTGCTTTAGGAGCCCCTGTAAGTATATAAGATCGTAAAGCCTTTCCTAATAAAATACAGCACATTAGGATGAAGATTTTTTGTACATGAATTGCGTATCTCAAATAAAAAATTGCACTCTGAAAGCTCACAACTATTGATTCATGGTGGATTTTCTTGGCTTTTAGTCTTTTAAACATTGTTTTATTGGGTGAAAGGGGTAAGACCCTTTTCCAGAAATGTAAAATACTTCCTTTGCTGCCTATAGGAAATCAGGGGATTTATTGCCAAATGACTTTTTCCCATGACACCCCTTAAGCCTTCCAGCTGGCTCATAAGACGCATCTGTCACTGTAGGCTGGAAAAAAAGCCCTTCACCTCTGTCTTTTTTAGATGTGGGATTTTCTAGGACTGTGATATTTGACATGTCAAAGTTATGTCTTTAATTGCTTTGATTTAGATATACCTAAAATTGCTATATCCCACGGAAACAGCAGACACATAAATACCATTACAGTAGTAAATACTTTGCACTCTGTGCTTGTTTTTGTCTTTACAGATGTATCTTGTAATCTTCCCAGAGGGAACACGATACAACCCTGAATTTAAGAGAGTGATTAGTGACAGTCAGGCATTTGCTGCTAAAGAAGGTACATTTCTGGATTTTCTCACATAATTTTCATTCTTTTTGTTTTAACTTTTTCCATTATGTATTCATCTTTTTGACATACCCGACAGCAGCCACGATTAACTGTTAAATATACATTGTTGCTTTGGTAATATGCAGAGAAATACGTGTGTAAGTGGCTGTTTCACAAGACAGATTAGAGGGGATCTTAAATTCTGTTTAACAACGTAATTGGATGTTTGTTAGATCTGATGAGAATTTGTTATGCTTTATTCTACTGATTAGAATGGGGAGACCGTAGCATTCTGTCTCTGTAGGCGTGAGTGAGTTATGCCCTTCACACATTACAGAATATAACGGGCAAATGGAAAAGGCTTAAAATCTTGTGGTGCTTGAACCGCTTCCAACTGTGATTACATCAGCGAACAATTACCTCAGATCTAACTGGTGTAATCAGTTGTGCTGTTCTATAAAACAAAAATAGATTTAAATGAAGCACCATACATTTATTACTGTTGTTTAGTCATGTCAAACACCATTTTAACACAGATTATTACTCTTTTATTTGGTCTGATCTTGTTCAAATGTTTAATATTGGTGCCATCGCTGTTTTTTGAATGCCTTGCTTGTGAGACAGGATTCTGCTTTTTGCTCAGGAAACTCTTTAAAATGAAAGTTTTGTCCATAAAGGTTTTACAGCAGACGTTTCTTTTTGGCTTTTCACTTGTCTCATGTAGGTCTTGCTGTACTGAAACACATCCTGACGCCAAGAATGAAAGCATCATATGTAGCAATACAGACCATGAAGGAGCATCTTGATGCAGTATATGATGTTACAGTAGCTTATGAGGGCACACTGAAAGCAGATGGAAGACACACAGCCCCTTCAATGCCAGGTATAATTATTATTTTTTTTTTTTTTTTACACTTGTGGTGCATACAATACATGCATTTGCAGTCATTTATTATGTGTGGATGCCTTGGTCACTGATTAGTCTCCAATCTTTACCAGGACCCTCATTGACTTTTCATTGGTCTATCCCTGTGTATTGGGCATTGAGATTGAGCAGCACTTTGGAATGTCTAAGGAGGCCTTAGGCTGTCAGTTACATTTTTAATGTGTGTATAATGTGACACTATGGACTGACATGTTTAAAAACCTAAATGATTTAAACTGTTTTGGCCTACAGTTTAAATTTCTTGTGATGTTTAATATTGACATACCATCCAATTGGATTGACTGGCTCCCAGGTTCACATGCAACATGTGAAGTGTTTTACAACCATGCTTCAGAAAATGAGGTCTATTTTTTATGGCATGTCATGGGTGGTGTAATTGTGTTTTGAAAAAAAGGGAAAAGGCTCAAACACTCAGTTTTTGTACAGTGGATCCACAGAGCATAAGATTAGATCACTTTCTCACCTTCACTGTCGTATATGTCTCACTACCTCATGTGGTGGGTGATGTTGGCTTTGTACTGTTAATAGAATGCAAAAAAGAAATGCAGGGAAATGGGCTTTAAAAGCCAATTCCACATCAATAAAATGAGTTTGGATTCATTCTAATCCTCCTCAGTTCTTCTCTAAAGTTATTATTCTTTTTGACATTTATGTTGCTTTCAAAAATGAAGTTCTAGGACACCCTTGTTAATATGTAGGTTACTGTATTCGTCTGCCCCTAGTTGTAAATGCTTGATGGTGGCTTTGAGGCATTGTTAATGAAGTGTTTCATAAACCTCACCATTTTTTGTTTTGTTTTGTTTTTTAAATGAATAGATCAATTTCCCCAAGAGGTAAGCTTTACCGTTTGTCAGTTCTAATTACAACCGAGTTACTAGAATACATAAATATGGATTTCCTGTCACTTCCTGTAAACAGTGTGTTATGACGTGCTATTTTCCAGTGCTTTGGTGCTCCCAAAAAACATTAAAGTTGCCACTTGTCATGCAAAAACATCCTGTTTTTCACAGGAATAAACAGCAATGGCATCTAAGCTATTATATTGATATTATGACTACATTCTCTACATGTTATTGAAGAAGTATTTTAGTCACTGTATAAATGTGAGTCAAGTTCCATGGTTTGTTTATCTGTACAATCTTTTAAATTCGCATTGTATTATTCAGTTTAGAAAATTAGGTTCATAATTTGTATTAGTTCTAAAATGAATTAAATGTCATTTTCAGTGCCATTTTTCAGGTTAATAAGTTGTTGGTTTTGAGCCTTATTTATTTTTTATTCTTATTTATTGTTAAATGGATTGTCTGTGAAATACCCAATGTCTTTTGGAATGAAAATGGTGTTTAAAGACCCATTTGCAACAATGACTGTTAAGATTAAAATTTATGATGCTCTGTTTTATTGAGCTGAACTGGTCAATCTTCCAGCTGGAACTAGAAATGATGCATTAATAAACTTCAAATATTAATTATAAATAGTATTGCAGTTTATGAATTAAATCATTTACAATCAGAGGTTTAAAATGATCAGGGCCTGTTCCTGTTACTCTGAAGTTTCTATTCAAGTGTTTTATACAAAACAACCCAGACATTCAAGTGTTTATGCAAAATGAAGTTTGCAGTGTAAAGTCAGCAGTCCCTTAATGCTTTCCTTCTCTCATCATAATTTTTTAGTTATTTATTTTTATTAGAAAATGTGTTGTTAACTGTGTTTGTCAAATATAACGTTCTCTATAATTTTTTTTTTTTCTTTGACAGAGTTTCTGTGTAAGGAATGCCCCAAGGTGCACATATACTTTGAACGTGTCGACATGAGGGAAATTCCTCCAGAGCCTGGCTTTTTCCGCAGGTGGCTACATGAGAGATTTGAGATCAAGGATAAGTAAGTATTTCCATGTCCAACACCAGCGTTGTTCTTTAAATTTCTTTCATTTTGATTGCTGCTGTAGGATAGCAGAAATTTTCTGCTTTGACAGCAGCAGTATTGGAGATTGCTGTGTAATATTTAAATTACAATTTATTTCTCAGGCGCTTTTTAAGTAAGCAAGATTTCAAAGTGCTTAACTCTTTTATGCAGGCTGCTGACCACTTTCTACGAGTCTGTGGAGCCAGACAAAAAGTGTAGGTTCCCAGGAGAAGGTCGGAGTTCACCACTCAGTCTGACGAAGACGCTGCCCTCACTGTTGGTGCTGAGTGGTCTCACATTGCCAATGCTGTTAACCGAACCAGGTAGAAAACTGTATGTCAGAACCTGGATTTGTGGAACGCTTTTGGGATGGTTCTGGGTATATATGAGCCCATAAGACAAAGGAAAACACTTACCTCCTGCCAACTTCTATCAGTGTGAAGAGATCTTTAGATGCTTGAGTTTTCAGTCTTATAACATTTTGGGTTTTTTTCCCCCAAAAGTGGCTCACAATAGGTCTATACCTTTTGAGGTGTTTGCTTGAGGGAAACTAAAGCCCATCTTTTTTTTCCCATCCCATGTCTTTCATTTTGTTATCTGTGTTGGCTCCTACACTCCTAGTTTGATACCTCTCATGTCGGTTTCCTTAGCTTTCATAAGCTCTTGAGAAAAGGTCATTTTTAATATCATCTGTATTGCCCCATAAGGTAAGAAAATTTTGATTTGTGGGGCCATTCTAAAAGAGTATTATTCAGGGTTTTTTTTAAGTGGTGACTGGTTATAATGGGGAAATAGGCAATTCATTTTTTTTTTATAATGTGTCTATTTCTTTATAATGTCTGTATGTTTGTGATGGGTCTTGATTGCAATTATTTTGCTGATTTTGCATGAAAATTGTTTTAAATTTATTTTTTTGCACTGTTTAGAAATGTATTACAAAATATTGCCAAACGTGCAAAATGATCGTGTGTATTAATGATACCTTGAGAGCAAAGTATTGTCAAAATAAGTAATATATAAATGTTTATTAGGTGGAGTGTAAAGGGGCATTACAGTGTAATCTGCCTTTAACAATCAAAGCAAAGAAACTCTTCAGCTTCTCAGTTCTAGTAATTGGTTCACAAAGCGTATTATAATGGAGTATACACATCTGTTATTCCGATAAACAATGCATATTTTATTTTTCAGATTTTTTTGCTATAAACTACACTTTCAGTGACACAGTAATGGTTATGTTTATGATTCATGGTTTAATGTTTATTTTTATTCCACCCTAAAATAAAATAAAAGCTTGAAAATGAAAACTAAATATATTTAAATAAAATATATTTTGAAAAATGAAAAAAAAAAAAAGAAAAAAAAGAGGAAAGTCATTTACTTAGTGCCATATGGTGACTCAATGTGTGCCTTTAACATATAGGGGGAGATAAGGCAGGCTTTTGCCCTAATCTTCATATGGACTCCCTCTGCTGGGCTGCTGTGGCACTTTTACCAGAATTTTCAAAACAGCAGTTTATTGTCCCATGTCCAAATTGAAGCAGTTTTTCAAAAAATGCTTGTTTTATTTACTTAGCATTCATTTTTAAAACGTGATTTTTGGGTTGTCATGTACAAAATATACCCTGTCGGTTAAGTTTCTTCTGATGGGAATAAGTGAAGTCCCTCCCCATGCACAAATCTGACATTTTATGATGCATGAAGTATGGGAATTTTCAAAAGTACATCCATTCAAAATAACCTAAAACTTCCCGTCTAGATTTTGTGCTTTTTCGGTGTATTTTCCCCTCATAAATAGTAATGAAAGAATATTAATATAGTCATTTATTATACAAAGATTGCCCAGTATATATATTCTTTTCTTTACATTAATATGTATCTCTGCAATTCTAGCCAGATGATATGTGGCTCCTTTTATTGCACTGAATTTGGAATGCTTTTATTCAAACTACTTTACCCAATTTCTGCAAATTTGCTTTGAAACCTACTCAAAAGCTGTCTTTTGGGTTCAGACATATGCAAGATGACATTTAGACTGTGCTGTACAAATGTTTATTTTTTCCTGTTTGTTTACTTTGTACAACCTGAGTGAATGATTGTGTGAGATCAATAATGACACAGATGCTATAAAATACAACCAGCAAATGATCTTGTGTGACTGTAAAAGAAAATAACATCATCAACTTGTCTGTATGTACAAAGTGGCATAATGTTCCTTTTTTCCATCTTGTGAGCAAACTTTAAATATTGCCGCCCTATTGTAGCAGCTCTAAAAGCTTTGAAGGGCTATCTACCTGTTTTTCCAAAGTTTATGCATTATCTTTTTACATGTTACTTATGCATAAATCTGATGTTCTTCATACTATATGCCCTCAATCTTAAAAACCAGTGATGGTGATTGCTGATGATGGCTATTCCAACTGTTTCGCTGTGTTCTGCGTTCTGCTATTCCCTATTCCACATGCACAAGTCTAAATGAAAATGCCTACTCTAAGTTCTGGATTATAGTTTATTGGTGCACTGATACAACCTTGCCTAATATAGCACAAACAAAAATGCAGCTTAGTTTTTATTATCTTGATTTATTAGTCAGTTAATTTATAAATAAATCAATTCATTTTGATATCTATTGATCATTTAGACAATAAAACTAAACTATAAATAAATGTATTGGTTTGTTTATAGTTTAGTTTAATTATTTTGATTAGTCAATTAAACCAAATAAACCAGTACATTTTTAAACTAGGTGAAAAATTAATACATTTTATAAAAAATACTAACAGTGTAGTTGCATCAAGTTATAAGCACTGATATCAATGTATATCTCAGATGGTATTCTTGTATTTCATTATCAGCCTCCAAAAAATTTCATTGCATCCTGAGATTTCTTTTTTCCCCGGATCCTAGTATGAAATGAAACTGTTCATCATGATTGGTGCCGAATGATTTAAAGGTTTGTTCAGTTCCTTGAGCTATTGGCTCTAAATGTTTGCTTTTATTTTTCATCGTTGCTAAACATTTATGAATATCTTTGTTTTTCCAAAACAATTTTGCATCATTTAAGTTATTGAAATAATTAAAATTGGACAAGCAGATACAATGGAGTGCTCATACACGAGTGTGGTGTTGAGGGTATGCATATTCTGAATTGAAAATTCTCAACCAGTTTTGCATTGTCAGTCTTGTTGGAACAGTTTTATTAAGTTTTTGTATTCTGTAATACTCATTTTAATCTATACCAACACCAGATTTAGTTGAGATTTACATTCTTACAACTTTTCCTGTAGACACTGAAGTCCTTATCTACAGGGATCATGTGATGACATGAACTGCACTGAGCACCTTTTTGATTTGTGTAAGAAAATATCATGTTCAAATGGGAGATGGAGATCTTTGCATCACTGTTATCTGTTTTTTTTTCCCTGTTTTATTTGTCTTTTTACATCACAGAACTGTGGCACAGTACATTAGAGACCGTCACTGAATTTGGTGCTGCATTTATGCCTAACCTTTACATACTTACAGCAGCAGTATTATTGAAATAGCCATACTAGTGTAAAATAATTTCTCAACACATATCAGACTATCAGAGTCAGCCTAAGGCCATATATGTGTGTGCTGTTATTTGCTTTTACCAATAAAACCATGCAATAAATAGATTTTTTTTAGTGCCCAAAACTGGTTGCTTTCTTTGTGTGTCTTTCTTGGTCATTTTTCCACACACAACTGCCTATCATGGCAGTGTTTGTTGTAAATAGGCTGCCAGGATTGCTATTGGGCTATTTATACTTGGGTAAATTACATATTTTAGCCCAAGGCATAAAAAAATATCAAGGGGTGCGACCACAATTTATCTCAAAGCTAATAATTTTTTTTTACATACTTAGCCTCAGATAATTTACTGCAGTTTTTCCTTTATTGGAATCAACCAACATAATTCTTAACATAATCTGACTAAACCAATTAAGACCTTTAGATTTCTATGGGAATCCAGTCCCATTGTGTAAAGGAGTAAACAAATCTTGGATTTGGCCACAGTAAGAGAAAAAAATTGCATAAGTAATACTTATCTAGTATAATTAAAAAACAAATGTGCATTATAACAATTTTGACTTGGTTTGAAATATACTGTACAGGAAAATCATTACTTTGAGAAGAAAAGGCAAAACAAACTTCTGTCTGAACAGAAAGGGAGCAAAATTTTCTCACCCACCTGGTTTGTGTATGTTTCCATAGTTCCCATTAGGCACACCTCAATTTATGACACCAATACTATTCACAAATGGTGATTTGCACCGCTGTTGTAAAGAAACATATCACACTCTTATCTTCTTACGGCGGAAATGAGGTCCTGTTTGAACACGTACACCTCGCCGTGCCAGTTTTCACGTATAGACCTTTCTCACACAAAGCATTAACTATACGAATGACAGCTTAGTCATTGCTACACTATACAAATGGCAGCTTAGTCATCTGCTCTGATACGGAGCAGACAATCCTTTCTGGCTCATGTAAATATCTTGACTGCTAACCGAAACATAGACAAAGATTAGTGATACACTATATGTACTGGTACGACTGACAATTACACCAGCCTTTAATATGGAGTTAGTCCCACGTTGCAGCTCTAAAAGGGTTGAGGTCAGTGTGAGGGCCAGTCAAATTCTTCCGTACCAAACTTATCCAACCATGACTTCACGGAGCTTGCTTTGTACACTGGGACACAGTCATGCTGGAATTTAAAAAGTGTTCTTCCCCAAACTGTCCACAAATTTGGCGCTGTCCAAAATGTATGATAAAGCATTAAGATTGCACTTCACCAGAAGCAAGGGGACTATCCCAAACCGTGAAAAACAGAAGTGCCCGAATTATTTTGTCTATATACTGTGCTCGCATCAAAGATCTGCAGTTTTTTAAGTCTCCTGAAAATGTTCAAACATAAATATATAGCCGAGGACGGACGTGGCCTTTTTCAAAGAGAAGAAAGGAACGTGTCTGATATTTGTATGGGTGGAAAATTCAGTCTTTTCATTTTGCCTTTATAAAATAATACACCAAATGTTTTATCTTAGCCACCTAGGGACCCTGCATTTCTGCCGTACTGCCCCAGCTTTGTGTCCTGACGCCATGTCAGCCCTTCCTACTAAACCTAACTGATTATATTAATTTGGTATTAATTCACAGACTCATTTCTGTCATTTGTCTTGTGTAATTCATGAAGCTCAGAATGTCATCAGAAGGCGACATAATGAGGAGCATAGTGAGATAGATCAAAGACATAGTGTATTTGTCAGTGTTACACTCATATTACATTTTGAAGTCAATCAGGAGTGAGCTGGCAGGGCAAAACCATGCAGTTCTCCAGGTCAAGCTTTGCCCCAAAACATCTATTCTAAAATTATGTCAATCTAAGGCAAATAGGGAGATTAGCATGTCTGAAACCTTTGTTAAATTATCATGCAAATATTTGAAGTCTACAAGTACTGGACGCCATTTTTCTTCGTCTTTCGGCTTTTTCCTTCAGGGGTCTCCACAGCTAATCATCTGTCTCCACCTAGTCCTTCTGCATCTTCTGCATTCTCTACCCTTACACCAACTAACTTCATGTCCTCTTTCAGCACATCCATAAATCTCCTTTTCGGTCTTCCTCTCAGCC
>JBBKCR010000141.1:6264064-6288045 GCA_037577295.1 Ladigesia roloffi
TCTGTGTCTGTGTAATGTGGCGGTCACCACAAACAATTTCCTTTGGGATAAATAAAGTTTTCTGATTCTGATTCTGAAATGTGGACCTAGAAACCCTTTAAGTTATACAGTGGTCAGGACCCCAACAGCACCACTAGTGAGCCTGTTTTTTAGGTAATACAGCAAAACATTGACACTGATATGATAGTGGCATGTTAGTGTTTGTATATGTGTTCTGCATAGAGAGGGCCACACAGCAGTGCTGCTGGTATTTTTGAACATCTCAGTGTCTTTGCTGTGCTGGTAATAGACAACCAGCCAAAAATACCCAGCCACTAGTGTCCTTTGGACAGTATCTGAAAACTGATGAAGTACTAGAGGATGGCAAACACAAAATATGCAGCATCAGATGAATTTTAATTAGTGACTTTATATCTGCAAGCTGGACCAATGTGTTAGATGTGTTTACTAGAATTTACTAGACATAGTGTTTAAAAAATTAGACTGCCTTGCTGAGTGATTCCATATCATTATAAAAATAATAAAAATTGTTCGTTATTTATGCAAACTTTCTTGAATTAAACAGTTTTTTACTGTGCCTTTAGATTTGGCTACCCTGTATTGTGCTGTACTAAAAGTCTGGCTGAAACACTGCCTAGGGGCTCTTATGCTGTTGGCCAAATGAAGTGAAACTTTAACTTTCATCAAGGCAGCGTAATGTATTGTATTTAAAGTCTGGTTGTCTGGAGTACAGGCCACCATGGATATTAACTTTATTATAACAGCTTACTTGTATTAGAATCCTACAGTTTTCCTGTACTCCTCTATGAATTATTTGTAACCTGTGAAGTTGAAAGAGCTTGCATATTAGAATAATGTTTGTGTTAATATTTGTGTGAGTGTTTGTTTTCCCACCAGCATAAAGATCACACAATCCTGATGGGAGACTTGTGATTGTGATCACCGATCTGCATAATTATCCTGAACTTTGCCCTTCACCTTAAAGTCTGTCAAGTGTCCGAAAGGACTGATTTATTAACAGATGCACAGTCTAACCATTTGTGTACATTAATACTTGTGAGATATCTGCAGCTATTCACCGTCATTGGGAAATCTTTTATCTATAGTACAGTAATTTTTTAGAAAATTGTGACATGTTATAACTGTCATTTTTCTTATAACAGTGACTTGTGCAGGGCTACTGGCAAAAAGATGATGACAATTTTGCTGCCTGTCTGTTGTGCACAGCTGATTGGTCCTCTGGACGATGGAGGAAGTCTACCCTCAGCATAGAGGCACATTCTTGAGGGAAAGCTTCAGTGAATCTGTTTTGGTGCTCTGAAATCTCACTGTCAAGATAACAAATAATTTCTTCTGTATGGACTGGAAAAATGACCAGGTCTACAATGTCTTTCAATGTTTGGGTTCTTTTAAACCTATTATCAAAGTCAGGAGACATAATAAGCACCAATTTTTATATGCATTGCTTCCCACTGATCTTTTCGTTGCAAAGTTAGCAGGGACAAGATGAGGGCAATTTGTTTTATCGCCCCACATACAGGGGAACTGACAAATGGCACCTTTCAGCCTGCAACACAATTTTCAGTAATTCAATCTCCCTTTCCACATACAAGACAATAAACTGTTCAATGGCCTTATCACCGGGCTTCAGAGTTTCCTAATTGAAAAAAATGATGCATTTTACTTGTCATGTTTTTTGCAGTCTTCACCATCAGTCTCAACTTTTCCCTGGAATCAGCAAGTTCTTACTGCCAGAAACAGCTTCATTCTATTTGGATCCCTGATAATAAAAGAGAAATAAAAGAAAAATCTACAAAGTTGAAGTACTTAAATGATTCGCTGAAATAAAGGAGACTGCTTGTTTTGATCAACCAAAAGTTGTAAACAGTACAAACAGGTCTATGGAATGTAAGGACTGATTACAGACAAAAGCCACCTTATGGCGTCCATTTCCAACGTGGGTCAAAAAATTCAAGCACTTTCAAGACTTTTCCTGACATGTTTTTAAAGAATCAACACTTTTAGTAAGAATGAAGTGTGAGCGGTCCCTATACCCACACCAACTGCTAAGATGTTTTGCAGGTAATGATGGGCTTCGTCGGAACAGTAGAATAAATGCTTCTTTTCCGCTCTGCATCACGTCTGATCGGTAACTAATAGTCTCGTTCATTTTGTTGGTTAAGTGTGATTACAGGTGAATGTACATGGTTACAAGATCGGTCTGTGAAGTAAAACAGCAAAACTGCGTTTAAGCCAATGAGTTAACAGGAACATGATGTAGCCAATGGCAGGGCGGCAAAATGGTGACGTGTTAGTTGCTTGAATTGGCGGAATCACCAAGTGGACGCTATTTTTTGGTGGAACTTATCCAGAATGTAAAAACTATTAAAAAGTGTTAAAATAAAGCACAAAATACAGATAAACGCATTAAGAAATTTCAATGTGTATAATGTAATAATTGTACTTTGTCTGTTTTTTGTTTGTTTTTTTGGGGGGCCGACACACTGGCAATATTTGTACATTGTGTTTTTATATAACTTGTGAGTTTGTACCTTATATTTTTTGATGAAATAAAAAAACAAGTGGACGCCTTGAAATGTGAGATTACTGTGATGAAGACATTATAGGAGACATGCGGTATTCATTGATTTTGTACCAGTAAAAACTGAACTGCAAAGTTTTGTTTTGCTCGATTTGCTAAACTATCGGCAACAGCATAATTATGTGGAATAGTCTTGCCATGAGCAATAAAACTACAATGAAAATAAAGTCCTAACTACAGATCTGTGTCCTTAGAAAATGAGTTTTTTTTCTTAGAGATTTTAATTTTGATTCATTTTATATTGTTCCTCACTCTGTCGAATTTGTGTACATTTGCTGTCATAAAATTCTGTTCTTACTTCTGATTGCACATACCAGATCACAGACAAATAACCCACCATACAATCCTCACCCCAGTTACTAAATTCAGCCATGGTAAAAATGAAGAAAAGTTATTTTATTACTGTAAATCTTTAGTTTTATTACTGTAAACATTTTCCCTAATATTCACAGATATATAAATATATATATATGAGCAACATAAAGAATAACTGGAACAGTTTCTTCCCCCTCGCCATCTCCCTCATAAACAGCTGAACTGTCACTGCTTCACACCTCAGGACTGCAACTGCACTTTATGGCACTCACATCATCACTGTAACTCTGTTATTTACTGTAAATAAGATATAAAATATTTTATATTGCTTCACACTTCAGGACTGCAACTGCACTTTATGGCCACTCACATCAACACTTTAATTCTGTTATTACTGAACATAAGATTTAGAATTTTTTATATAGATTTAGAATGTTTATATTGTGTTTTTATGACTGTGCTTGAGAGACACCATCGACCGGAAACAAATTCCCTGTATATGCACACCCATATACTTGGCCAAATAAAACGATTCTGATTATGATATCTTCTGAATTATTAAAGGACAAGTCTATAGAGCGAGTAAACATACATATATATAAAGAGAGACCTTTCAGACATTTATTTTAATTAAATATATTTCACCAGCTAATTACTGTTGTTTTACGAAGGATGTGGTTTTCATTTAAAAAGTGTTCCAGAACGAACTGAATTCGCGCCAATCCCGAGTTTTCTGCAGGGCGAGCTTCCTTCTGCGTAAACACACAAACACGCCTAGCCCGTCCTCTGAGGCGGTCTTTGGTAGGCGGACTGATCCAATGAAAAACACCACATTTGCATAGACGTGAAGCATACTGGGAACTGCATATCCTTCGTAAAACTATAACTTTTATCCAGTAATTCATTTATTTTGTATGTACTGTAGCAGAAATACGTATATTGTAGATGCAAGTTACAAACAACATGCCAGATTCTTACAGAACATGACTCACCATGTATTAGAACTGTCTGCATTTGACCACCTACTTAAGTCGAGGGCGCTCCTGAGTAGTGTGGATGTGAGGGCGATCTGGCTGCGACATCTGTCACCCCATTGATCGCTAGGGTTGATTCGGCTGATCTGGCTGGCTAGGCGGGTGTCCCCTTCCTCCCTCACCGCTCCATGTGTGTCCCTCCCGAAGCTCCGCGCTCGGTGGAAGAGGACAGGCTCCCCGGCGGACGAGCATCGTTGGTATAGAAGTAGCTGCACTCCCCTGCTAGAACCTCCAAACAAGCTCAAGGCCCATTTGTAGGAGAAACGTAGGGAAGTCAAGCTCCAAGACTTCAAACACATCCAAATGAGGCACTGCACGTGGCAGTCTGCCTTCCTTTTCAATATTTCGTATTGTCATTTAAGTCTCTATTTAATTGCATGTAGCTTGTAGAAACTTACATCAGGATCAATAAAGTTCTACAAGTTCTACACAAATATTTGGCAAATGCCTTTATCCACAGCGACTTACAGTGGGGCTCGGCCTGCAAATTTCTGGTTATCGGGTGGTTACTACCATCCACACATTGGGAAATCAAAGCATGAGAAGTAGCCTTATATCACCATGTCTATATGCAAAGTCATAATTCATAATTCTGTTTAATACGCTTACGAAAAAGAACCGCACTCCTTTAAAGATGAAAAATAATATTGCATTCAGAAGTTTCAGGCGTATCTATATGATAACATTTTACAGTTTAGAAAAGGCCAAATATTAAAATGACACGGAAAATGTCTGGCAAATCAAAACATTTCAGAAAAAGAATCAGAAATGTTAAACATGGAGGAAATTGCTTATGACTGAATAAACCACGATGACACCGAGACACGAAATATACTAAATAAAAAAAAATCTGCAAAAAACAATCTCAATATAAAACACTATTATATATGTATACGTATTTGTAGTATATCCAGCATTTGTTTATATAGAATAATGTATTTCATAATGAGGTTTTTTTTTATTCATTTAGTCTTCGTATTTTATTTTATACTGGTTTTGTCTCTGTATCTCTGCACTCATAAGCATTTTCCTCCTAGATCGATAAGGTTTTCTGATACTGATTGTCTTGAACGATACAAATACGCTTTTCCCATAGTTGCTAAGTTCAATTTCATATAATCATTCCACAAAAGATTTAGTAAATTACATTATTAGATTGAGATGAAGGGTTTTATATACTTGTTCCCCTCTAATTTTAGTCTCATGCTGTACTTGATCGGCCCGGGAGGAGACATCGTGAGCAAAGGCCGCTGTCCTACTATAAACCAGAGAAGGAGAGGACAGGAAGCGTCCCAATCTTCATAGTACCTCCCTGAGTAGTGTTTTAAATGGTGCACTACCATAAGAGTTAGCTCCCTTCGCTCGTTCAAGGAATAACGCCTGGGTACATTTAAGGCGAATCCTGTCCAAACTCTCCTCTCTTATGGTTCCCGCTGGTGGAATGAAATGACTTAGCGGACAAGGGCAGCATAATCCCTCCCTAGCTTTAAAAACTAAACATTTTTGAGAACATCTACTGTCCTGATTCATGTTCTTGCACTATTCTTACATAAAAATTTAGCCATAATACTCTCTTTTGGTTTTCACGCTGTCCTGAAGCTTGTGTTACTTAAATTGTAATATAAAAGTCTCTGCTGTGTGAACGTAGTATAGTGTAGTGAGTGTAGATTGATAGGATGGTGTTTGGGACGCAGCCTTTGACGTTGACGCGCTTTTTTAACCGCAAAAAAGCCATATTACACGATTTCGGCACAGCTCAGATCAACTCACATTTGCTAATTCAAATGATTAAGACAGAGTTTGGTAAAGAGAGAGTGGTGGCCCTGGTGGATATGGACTGTTTTTACGTTCAGGTGGAGCAAAGAATGAACCCGGAGCTGAAAAACAAGCCCTGCGTTGTAGCTCAGTACAAAACTTGGAAAGGAGGAGGGTGAGTAGACAGCTAATGCATGAACACGTGTAACATTTTCTCTTTGATATCCAGTCTCCATCGAGTTTTGTCTTGTCTGTTCAGCATTATAGCAGTCAGTTACGAAGCTAGGGCCCATGGGGTTACCAGAAACATGTTTGCAGACGACGCCAAGAAGCTGTGTCCAGATCTTCATGTGGCAAGCGTGAGAGAGTCTCATGGGAAAGCTGATCTTACCCAGTGAGTTCACTAGACTTTCACCAGGTGATTGAGGTTATGTGCGGAATGGCTTTAAGTGTCTCTGTGTTCAGTTACAGGGAAGCCAGTGTGGAGGTGATTGAGGTCATGTCCCGCTTTGCGGTCATTGAGCGAGCCAGCATTGATGAAGCCTACATGGATCTCACCTCCAGCGTTCAAAAAAGACTGAAGGATCTGATGACTGATCAAATCGATCCCCAAAATCTGAGGGCCACTTATGTCCAAGGCTTTCCTTTAGACACTGCAGGACTCTCCCAAACTGGAGATGTGCTGGTGGATAAAGGTTCGTCCACAAGATGATGTTGAAACCAATTTTGTACTGTACCTCAAAATCTAGAGCAAGTCTTCTTGAATGTATAAGAAAGAAAAACATGCCATATCATTTTAGATTTCAGTCACAACTCTGAACCAATTAACTGTAAAATGCACTAACTGGAATAGTGTAGTGGTTAAAAGTGTGCTCACAAACGATGCTGAAAAGCTTTGTTGTAGTTCTGTACTGTTTCTCATAATACAGAGCATCAGTTAAATAGTTAACATAAAAAAGTCAGTTATATGATGTAAAACAGGGAGTTGTTGAGAACCCAAGGCAAGGAAACTAGGACTCACAATGTCTACGTCACAAATAGTCAATTTCTTTATTATACACAATATACAGTAAAGAAATACAGTTTCTTATGATAAAAAAAAAACTTCTTTATGATACATTGCAAAAAGTACTCAGGTTAAAACAAAACAAACAAAAAGCGTATTTCCCACTAATTATTATTAGCATATATCCTTGTTGTTCAGTTAATCTTATATTTTTTTCTACAAATGGACAGGAGTCAGATCCAGGCTTGAAGACCAATATTTTTACTATTGCTTTTATTATTGTTTTTAGCTGTGTTACATCATCTGTCCATTTTGTCCATGCAGTACAGTGTCAGAAACCATGTCATAAGGTTTCACTACTTGTTTTCTACATTAGCCTCATATTTGTACTGCAAAGGTAAAAGGGAAACGCACTGTAGGGAAACTGTATGCTAGATTTGTTGTTGAGCTGTTTACATGGACTGTTGGATCAGTAATTGGTGAAGTGTTACTGACATTTCAATGAATGTGCTAAACTAGAGGAAAAGAGGTCTCGTGGTCTGCAGCAGTGGCTGGACACGCTGCCCCCTTCCTCTCAGACAGACTGTGCGGAGCTGTGTCTGGCGGTGGGGGCGCTGATCGTGGAGGAAATGAGGGCCGCAGTGGAGGAACACACTGGGTTCCGTTGCTCTGCAGGCATTTCTCATAACAAGGTGACTCTTCTGCTGTTTGAAAACAAAGGCCAGTCCAGTTTCCCATTGACTTCCATCTAATCATATATAAATAGTTGTTAAATTTGTAACCTTAAATGGGGAGGGAAAGCAAAGCACCATGGTTCTGGAAGCTTGTCATCCTGTTTCACTGTACTGTGTCTGTATGTTTGAAATGAAAATAAAACCTACTTGGTTTTTGGTTGCAGGTTTTGGCAAAACTTGCCTGCGGTCTCAACAAGCCCAACCGACAGACTGTGCTCCCTCTGGGATCAGTACCCGAACTCTTCAGCACTCTACCCATCTGTAAAATGTATGATCCCCCAAAACTTGACTGAGTGGTTAGAAAAGTCACAGAGTGTGATGAAGATTCTTTGATTGTCTTTCAGTCGTAACCTGGGAGGAAAACTGGGGGTTTCCATCACAGAGACTTTAGGGGTGGAGAACATGGGAGATCTCACACAGTTCCCACGCGCCCAGCTGGAGGAGAACTTCGGAGAAAAAACTGGGTAAGAGCTGTGGTGGATGGGGTCCTATCAGATTATTTGGGGCAACAGCACTGCACAGTTTAATGGTACCAACTTCTAAGTGGCAAACAGCTTGAATGCACAAAATTACCACCTTGGATTTTGCCCTGTTTGTGAAGGAAAGTTTGAAATTTTTTTTGGTGTAATAACAGCCACATGGTATGTAATCTAGGCAGGGGGTCTTACAGATGTTGAGAATGGCCACATATCAAATACCAGTCGTCAATAGGAAAAATACTGTGGACTTTAGAGTTCCGTCACTTCTGATTCACTTAATAAACAAATGTATTCATAAAACAGTTATTGATGTTGCTACTACAGTAAGGATAGGCTCACAGTCATTTAATATCCATCATCATTAAGAAAGTTTTGAGAAGTTGGAATTAAGGAAATCTATCAGCAGTGCCAATGAAAATAGTATAAAAACTATGAATATCATTGACTTATTATATTTTCACGATGCTCTAAATCCAGTTCAACAGGACTCTCTTCAAAAGTTTATCCAGTTTAAAAAAATGCTCAAGTTCTGTCTCTGCTTCCTCAGTCTCCTGATCTTTCTCAAATTGGTCTGCATGGGAAAAGCTGGAGATTCAAAATAAGCATCCAGCAAATAAGACAGAGCTGTTTGCATGCTTGAAAGTTGCTGGGCAGGTTTGAAAACGAGTTACTTTAAAAGATGTGGTGAATCTGTGGGTGGTTATTTGAATGAAACACGTTCATACAGTTCTGTATCCATTCAATTGCACTTGCAGTTTATATAGTTACACTTAAACTAGTCAGTTAAACCTTTGTAGTAAACATTTTGTAGTGAATCTAACTTTGCTCTCAGGTTGTGTGAATCACTCTGAGTGTTTTATTGTTCATCAGACAGTGGCTATATGACTTATGCAGAGGGATTGAGTTTGAGCCAGTGAAGCCCAGACAACTCCCTAAATCCATCGGCTGTAGCAAGAACTTTCAGGGAAAGACAGCCCTATCCACAAAAGGCAAGGTAAGAATGCAGTTAATGTGCAAGAAGTTTGTGTGGATTTACCAGTGAAAGGTTATTCAAAGAGCTAGATTTGGATGACTTCCTAATCCGATGACTTGAAATCCACAAGAAAATGTGTGATGTAGTATTTGTGAGTAACAGTATATTGTTTTAGTATATCATACTACAATTACACGACTCCTTTACAATATCTTAAAATCTTCTGCTAGATTTTTTTCTTTTTTCGGCCTAAAGTGGAGCTAAAACATAATTAGCCTTTGGGAATTCCATAATGATCCTTAACACTGATACATATACAAACCCCACTCATGAAGGTGTTGAGGGTGAGTTGCAATTATGGGTAAGACTAAGCTGAGAGAATACATTATTTAACATAAAACATTTGGCATATCTGCATAGGCGAGGGAGTAAGACCAAAATTGCATCAAGTCCTTAATACAGTCAGGACAACTAAGAATCTCCCCAAAGCTTGTTTGAGAAGGAGTTAAAAAAGGATGGTCCACAAAAATCTAGAGCTGGGGTTTGAATTATATTCCACATGCACATTTATTTATTATTTGAACCCAAACTTAAGTCAGTATATGATATCAAAATAACTATAAATCTCATAAACCCCCTTTCTAGGTCCAGTACTGGCTCCAGCAGCTTGCCCTAGAGCTGGAGGAGAGGCTGAATAAGGATCGAGAGATGGTAAGAGGATGCCATGTCACTGAAAAACAGTTCGTAATTGTTTCCCACCATCTGTTGTTTCAGAGAAGTATTAACTTTAAACATAATTCCCTGAACTCTGCAGAATGGTCGGGTGGCGAAGTTGCTGACTGTGGGTGTCCGTCAAGCTGGAGATAAGCGGGCGTGTAGTTTCTCCCGTTGCTGTGCTCTAGCACGCTATGATGCTTCCAAAATCTCCACTGACAGCTTTGCCATTATTAAGAGCCTTAACACTGCAGGCAGCCATCAGGAGGCGTGGTGAGTCTTATTACAACATATAGAACAACATTCAGATAATATTCAGCCTATACAGCCTGAAAATGCAAATGCAGAATGACATGTCAAGTGGGTGATATACTTATAGTTTCAAAACAAATGTTACGCAAGAAGACAAGTGTGTGAACTGGGAGTCTGTTGTGGCTGATACCAATATACAGCTTTTATTTTTTTTACTGTTAATGTTCACAATGAAAATTTTATGATAACTTTATAGGTATCCTGCCCTCACTCTCCTCCACCTATCCGCCAGCAAGTTCAGTGAAGCATCATCAGGAGGAATTGCCAGTTTCCTCAGCAGTGAAGTGGCAACAACACAGTCTCTCGTGACCTCGACTCAGTCCTCTTCAAAAACAGAACCAAAATCCAAGAAACCCGGGGCCATCCAGTCCCTTTTCCAGAAAGCTGCTGAAAAGAAAAAGGCAGAGGAAAATTTTCAGAAGGAAGAAGCTGATGACCTCGCATCATTTTTTTGTCCTCCTATTTTGGCAGCTCCTGAAAATACTCCCACTCCTGTTCTTCAGAAAACGACAGCGTCTAACACTGCATTTTCATCTTTTTTTAACCGAAAGAGTTTGGAAAAAAACACAGGAAATGGGGATGCGGTCCATGCTGAGAGAGTTCTTCAGGATTGTGTAGATGGTTCCTGCTCTGCTTCTGTTGAAACTAAGCAAACTCACACAAGCCTTCCTGAACACTCAGGCGTTCAAGACACCAGAGAGGATTTTCATACTTGTGAACGTTGTGGACAAGAGGTGTTGGTGTGGGAAATGCCTGAACACACCGATTATCACTTTGCTCTCGACCTGCAGAACTCTTTCTCCTCATCACTGACTTCATCAGGTCATGCCTCCACAAGCAACTCCCTCATGGTTGGAACACCTCTGTCTTCCCGTGGAAAGATCCGGACGAAAACCCAGGCGGGACCACAAGCAAAAAGAGCCAAAACCAAGGAGAGCGTTGCTACGCTTGATTCTTTCTTCAAGAAAACTTAAACTTTTCAATGACCTGCTATAATTGCTGGCATGGCACCTGTACAGTTTTACTTTGTGATATTTTGTTACAATTGCTAGATAAAAAATAGGCATGTGACAACAACTAAATCTATCAACACTGTGACAGGGAAATGACAGTTTCTTAAATAAACATTCATTTTTTATTTTGTTGATTAATAGAAATGCTACAATATTACAGAGCCAGAGCTCTTCAGTATATTCTCACACTGAAGCTACTTAAGTATGTTGATTTTAATAAAGATTATATTATGTGTTCTTTATATAGAATATATTCTTAATGACCATTACAAAGGATTTGAAATAAAAAAAATTATTTACACAATTTTCCTTATTTTGAGTTATAAAATAATCACTTATATAGGCTACCATATACCCAGGGCAAAAGAGGCTTGATCTCAGATCTGAATACAGAAATCATGGTAGTTACGTTCCAAAAGCATGAATTAACGGCACAATAAAAAAAACAAAAACATGAATTTGTAACGTAGTAAAACGGCATTTAAATCCCTATTTGTATAACGTAAACCCTAAATATGCTCCCAAAACACTTTAATTTTATTTTAAACTCTGCTTAAAACATTACCCATAAAAAATTGTAAAGGTAAACCTGTACTTTACAGTTTACACTGAAGTGCTGTCTTCCACAGTGCTAGAATGTAAAATATTGTTACCTCATTTACTGTAAGTGGGCTTTCTTTGATGTTCACTGGTTTCATTGGTAAAAGCAGGGTAAATCGTCATTTATAATAATAAAAATGTTGGGCTTTAAGAAGAACAAATGAAAAACATTTGAGATCCAAACTGTTCTGATGTGGAAATGCTGGACTGTATTTTGTAGAGATGTGTCACAGGGCAAAAGCCAATATACGGTTGCTTTTTGGTTTTCTCTTGAAATGAGTAGATTCCAATTATTAGTTAAGTTCTGAGAAAAAAATTCAGTGAACTACTGAGGCCACAAACTTCTTATCCTGAAGCAGATAATACAGACCATTTACCACAGTGTTTGGCTACATGTTGACATTTTTCCTCTTTTTTTGTCTTAAGCGTCATGGATGAGGCAAGTTTGGGCTCAGAGAAGTAAAAAAAAAAAAAGTGGCATTTCAATAGAACATTTGTATCAAAATGATGTCATTAACAAGTTACAGTTTTGAACATCTCCAATTGAATTAATTTAAATGCCAACTCATTCAACTTCTCACACCCTATGAACATCTGATCAGATGTATTTGGATGTTCTACATTCTTGGTCGAGGTCTAAAGGCTCGGTGAGCCTTCGTTTAAGAATCGAATTATCTTCCTTCTGTTAAAATCAATGTTTAAAGCCAATTTGAAAATGGACTAGAATTTTTTCAGTTTTGGTCTGTCAGGTATTTATTGTCTTTTTTTAAAGTTACTTAAGTTCCTGCCTTTTATTTGTTCAAAAGCTTGCCTTATGACCACCACTGCAGTCCACCACTGATTTCTGGACGATAATTTCATATAGCTACTTGGATTTCCTCACTCCACATTAAACCTGGTGTGCTTGCAGCCCTATATGGCTGAAACAAAATATGAGATTCTGATATGGTGGTGATGTAAAATTGAATGAAAGTTTACTGTTACTGCTGATGAATGTAAAAAATAATTTGGGGAAACGAGAGCTGCATTAAATGGAAAATACATCATAATACTGAACTAAATAAATAGAGGCAGAGCACTTAAAGGGTTCCCATTCAATTTTCAACCATTTAACTGCCTTATCCTTTATGATGTTCTTGGTTTAAACACTTTGTGGGAAACTGGAAAATAATGAACTCCCAATTGTCATGAATAGAGCACTGACAGCTATTTTGAATGATGCAATTAATCTGCAGCTTCATTTCAGGAATGCAACTTCAGTCTGATGTGACAAATTGTTAAAATATAAATCCTCCTCAAAGGAACAAAACTAGTCAGGTATATGAAAGGTTACTGAAATGGCAACAGGGTGTTAATTTTATGGACTGCATATTTACTAAATACAAATGTGAGCTAAATGCAAATGGACTTTGAGGCAAAGTCCATTCGCATTTAGCCTGCCATGTTTTGCATTTACATCAGACACAGCACTGAGTGTACACTGTGATTGTGTAATTATGGGTGGGAATCCTGACATTGCAGGATCTTACATCAGGTTACAGCCTCAGTGACAACAGATGTTTAATCACTTTTCACTCTGTTAGTCATGCATCCTCCTAATCACTGCAGTGTTTAGTTTTCCCCACACAACAAACTGCACTGTTGGAACAAATCAAACATTTTATTTATATACACCATTAATATACAAACTGATCATTCATAAATACTCAAATTCACCAAGTAAGTTTAAAATCTAAAAACTTTTAAAAAAATAATTCCCCAAAAAAACAAAAAACACTTCTAGCATGTGAGGCCAGAAAAGTGACACACATTGATATAAATGAGGTGCAATTCAAAAATAGGTGTCTGAATAATAAAACTAGAAAGCACTACAAATTTGTCAAATAAAAACATTGATTCTGCTAAACCTATTTTTTTCTTTCATTGTTTTTGGTTGAAATACATTCTTTTTTTCCATTCCTCTAAAATTGCACAAGAAGTACATAGAACATAGTAGGAACAAACTAACGTGTGCTCTAATCTGGTACTAAGTAAAACTTGACATGCATAAACTGGCTCTAGCCACAGCCTTTAAGACTGAAGAAGCTTTAGGGTTTAAAAACAAATGTCAGCCCCTGGCTCCTGTTCTTAATATCAAAAGATGTAGCACCAAATCAGGTTCTGATGAGGGCTTCGATAAACAACCTCATGAAGGCACTACAACAGTCCCTTGGATTAACATTGTGGTATCAGTATCCTAAGGACAACAATGTAAAGTTCATTAATGACACGAACAGTGACAACAAAAACACGAAAGGCCTCTCCGTGGCCTGCAATTCATTTTGCATAATCTCCTAAAGAGCAGCGAGGACATACATTTTGAGGCAAGTTTTAACCCTTCAAAGCAGCGCTAATCAACATCAAATTCTTCTCCCAATTTTTAGGGGTAGCAGGGATGTGGAATGCATTCTAGGATCATGTGATATTTCCTGAGAAACTAAAGCACTTGAGTGTAATTCACAACATTCTGGTTATATTACTTAAAGGCATTACTATGGACAGGTGAAGTCTAAGTGACATTCAGCAGTGAAGCACAGATGACCACACAATTGTAAGGCAGCATATTCCACTTGGCTACCAAAGCCCAAAACAAAGCCTTAAATAAAACATTTCAGACTAATCTCTCTTTCAAAAGTCCTTTTTACAAGTTTCCTTGTAAGAGGAAATCCAGAAATCCGGTGCTGTCAACGGAGGTACTGGGAATATTGTCTATGGTAAGTGAATGCTCAATACTCACGTGGCAGAGGTTAGGTTAAAAATGCTAAGATTAAAGTGCCTCTTCAAAAATGAAAGTCGACACTACCCAGCTAGATATTAAACACAGAGACAACAGTGACTGCCATTATGGTTCTGACTAACAATGATACCATTTAATCTGACAGAGGTGACCGATTTACGACCATCAACTCTGCCATCACTGTAGCTGCCGTATAAATATTACATCTTGTTTTGGCATGTAAACATCAGTAGATTCTTGGGGGGCATCTTGTTGTGTACGGATCTTGCTATTGTTATTATTATCATCATTTAAAATATTCTAGTAGGAGAGCTGTCTGCTGGGTGCTAGTCCACCTAATGCTTTTAAACATTGAACAATGTTTAGAAATGCACTCATAATCTTACTTGAGTATTTTGCATTGCATGTGACAGTAGTGAGCTGTTTACGTGAACTGGTGTTAAAGGGAAAGTTCAACGAACACTTGCAAACAAGGCTAACAAAAAACAAAAGACAATAACGTTATTAGCTTGAATTCTTTGACCTCTGTTGATTGTTTATTATATCTACTGCTGAGTTGGAGTTTTCCAATAAAAATATGTGATCATGAAATATTCACTTGTATTCAGAAGGCCTCCAAAATCAATGTTTTGCCATCCACTTCAAACCCCACCTTCACAATGTGACATAGATGTTCAAGCTTTAACAGAAGTGAATCCTCCTGTTTAAGCTTGAATGCCTAAGGCAAGAATAAAAAAGTAAAAGCCAGTAAACCAGAACCGCTGTTAAAAAAACCTAGAGGCTAGTGGAGACAAGGCTTTGGTTAGGAAGGAAAAAATTCCAAGGAAGGGGACAGGGAGGTTGGGGAACCTGTGAATGACCGAATGATTACTGTCCCCTGAACTGAGAGAAGGAGACAGAGAAAGAGAAGCAAAAGACTTATTTTAGAAGTGATGTTGATATTCCGTCAAAGGCTGCAGTTTGGTGACCTGTCCAATGCCTTTGGTTACTCCATGTCTGAAGAGAAGCTTGGCACCCACTTTGAGGTATTCTGGATGCTTGATGAACTTGAATCGCACCACCGCTTTCTCGCCAGTGCGCAGCTCCTCCTGCGATTATAGAAAGAAAGATCAACAGAGAGGGAGACAACTTTGACTCATTTAATCGCACAGAAGTCAATAGAACAGTTTATTGTGGTTAAAACTTGTGTTTGGAGCCTTAGAGTGGGCACCCCAATCTGGCACTTACCTTCCCATGTAGAGCCTCCACTATGGCAGTTTGTCTCACATTACCCACATGCACGGTCACCTGGAAGCCCTTGTGGAAAGTTTTGGCATGGAAGAGTAGGACAATCTCAGCCTCAAACAGCCAGCAGATTGTGGGATTCATGTCTGGGCTCACCATAACCATGCCCTGCAGAGACAAAAACAATCATGAAATCCCAAGAGCAACATAACCATGCTGTTCAAACTTTGCTCAGTACCCAGACACACAAACGGACACATGCCTTCCGCAGTAGCGAGCGGTCAAATTCTCCCAGTGCCAAAGTAGCTGCCTGTCCTGCTCGGAGCACTCTGCATGCAGAGCGATTCCTCTGGATACTGCACACAGTCAGCTCCCTGAACTTGCCATCATCTGTGGGGCCAACCACCAGCTGCTCACCCTCTCGGCAGATGCCACTGTACACAGACAGCAAGGGGAAAATTAGGACTCTATTAAAAACAGGGATGGGCTTTTGAATAATCTTTGCTATTTGCATATCCACTTTCTTTTTTTTTAATGAACAACCTGCTAAAGGAGAAACTGTAAAAATGTTAAATTAAACTGTACGTCTAAAAATATTTTCATGTTTTCATTGTGATATGCAGAATCAGCTGTGTCCAAACCTTCCTCTGATCCTAATTTACATGCTCACTGAACAATTTCATTAACAATCTCAGAGTAACACTTTATTCCAAATTACAAATCTCAAAAAGGATACACAATACTATGCATAATTGTTAAATGTGTGTAATACCTATAAAGGGTTCCACCAACTACTGTCCCAACATCAGGCACTGTGTAAATCTCATCAACCTACAGGACCAACAAATGCAAAGGGGTCTAATGTAACTTAATAAAAAAACATACATTTTTACAAATTACACATGCAGTACAAAATAACAGCAACCTTAAATATCTTAAAACACCAGATGCAAATTTATACAACTTAAAGTACAAGCATTGAAATGTAATTGAGAGTCATAATGTACACTGAACCTAAAAGCAAACCAAAATTACTTACGTAAACTACTAATTTAACATCATTTTCTACAGTAAAGAACAGTCTCGTACATTTTTTTATATTTACACTTAGAATAAACATTTGTCATTAACCTGGAACTCAGTCAGTTGCTGCATGAGCTCCTCCTGCTCTTTGCTATTGCTTAGGGGAGGCAGGATGTTAAAGAAAACCTTCAACAGGTCCAGGTTCTCCCCTGATACGCTGGATAATGTGAAGACTGGTGTGATGCTAAACAGACCAAGAAATGAGACACAAATGGAGATATGTCACAGGACAAAGAAACAGAAAGGATTGATATATTTTTTGTTCATAAGCTTAGCATTGCAAAGCTAAATGTGAATTTAGTTTCATTCATGAGAAAATGTATATCAGCCAACACATGTAATGGTCAAACTATTATAAGCAGTAGTTGTCTGGTGAACCTGGGTTTAGTGTTGTTGACAGTGGGCACAAAAAATGTATCCAAAATGCATGGGCACTTTCAGAATGTAACAAACATTCCTGTGCAAATATTAATATATAGATTTCTCAGCATATCTCTGCATTGCACATGGAGCAAGAAAGAATGGAATGGAAAAATATGAACCATTTGACTTATACAATATGAAGTGTGGAAATTAACTTTCTCTCAAGATACACATTCCTGTTGCTGATGCAGGGTACCTGGGTGACTGAGCAAACTGCTGGGCAGCGGTCACAGCGTCGTCTGTGCTGGACACAACTAAGGGGACTTTGTTACAGCCAGGCTGCTTGAGAATCCGTTCCAGCTGCCGAACAGTGCGTTCTGCCGTAGCTTTGGTGCACAGGTCCACTTTGCTGACCACAATGAAGATGGGTACTTTCAGAGCCATGGCCAGACCCAGGTGCTCCCGTGTGGTGCCCACTGAAAAGCAGAGAAGAGATAAATATCATTTAATAAGAATTCTAATAAGGAAATGTGTTGCTGTTTTAAGAGACCCTCATAAGTATAATCTAAATAGCACTAAATAGTGTTTTTAAAAAATGCACCAACACATTCAGAATCTAACAAAGTTTCTGTCATAAGTAAAGATTTCTCAACATATCTCTGCATTGCCCATGCAGAAAGAAATTAGGATGGAAAGGATGGAAAAAAATATGCTCTCTCAGGTTTGTTCTTTGGAAGGTTAGAAAACTGTTACTTAAAACAATTTGATTGTACAATACCCTAAACAATGTAGTCCACTCTGCAAGAGAGATTGTAACAGCAACATTGAACAATAATACGATAATGTGATATCATGTCCATATAATGCAACCCTAACCTATTACATGACATTTCAGCAGGAATGAGAAAACTTGTCCCCCCCACTGCTTTAACAGATTTATTTCTCCCCCACTCAGCCAATTCCTACACAGACAGCTTAAAAACAAACAGAGTAAGTAATCTCTAGTTGCCAGGCCCAGAGAGAAACATGCCTATGTGTTAGTGCACTAGCATCTGACACAGAAGTCTGTACACTACAGTTAATGGATCATGAACATCCAAATGCATTAAGAGGCGGATGTGTGAGAAAGCAAAGCACCATCTAGTTTATCTTAACATGGCCCAAGAAGTGCCTTAGAAGTCACAGGGCAACAGATCTTTTCTCCATTGCATAATGTATAATGTGACATTCCAGTGTCAGGTTCCAAATGCCATGCTGGTTCTCCTTGAGACTCTTGTGCCTGACCCAGTTGCCTAAATAACCTCTCCTATTACAGTAGCACTAACTGGCCTAAAATGACCGCCACGGCATCATTAGTACATAGTAAATACAGAAGATTAAACATGGGAGTGTTTAGTTTTTGAGATCCGGACCCTAATCACCAAAATAAAAGATGTGGCTTAGTTATGACATTAGAAGTACTACTAAACAGTTAAAGTCGCAGATGTTTATAATTAATCCTTCTATGAACTTGACAGAATGCATTTCAGAAAATGATGGAAAATACACCACAGTCAAAGTCAGAGAAAAAAAAATATTCCTTTAAATGTTTGTATTATGACACCCAGCACACTACATTCAATATTTTCTTAAGTCCTTGGTTAGTCTTATCTTCTGTTGTGTGGAGTCAGCACCAGTCTGGTAGAGTTCAGATTACTGAGCCCTATCAATCCTCCACTTCAGACTGCCTGGGCCCCAGCCTCCAACACTCTACAGGGCTGACTGGGGTATTTTAGTTGGAGTGGGAGACATAAGGAACACGGCCAAGAATGACATGTGATATTTTTTATTACATAAGCTATACAGGTTGTTTGAGAGTCCAGTGAAGGTTGAGGTGCAATTAAATATTATGAAGCAACTGTGTGACTTTGCTCTGCAATCTGACATTTATTGTGTACTTTGCAGTCACCTAAATACAGTATGTGTATTCAGGTGAAAAAGATTTGTAGTCTGGACTTCAGCCTTTTTAAACAATTGAACATGCAAGGAAAACTTAGATATAGAACAGTTTGATATATTGTTACCTATTCCTGTGTTTGCGCTGACCACTAGCATGGCAAAGTCTGGGCAATAGCTGGTAAGCCCAAAAATGGTAGTCTTCAGATATTTATGGTGGCCAGCCAGGTCAATGAAAGTGATCATTTTTGAGGCACTCTCGCAGATCTCCTCTGCAGTACGGGACTCACTATAATTCACTACCTGTGGACAGGAAAAAAAGCCATTAAAAAACGTATAAATGAATAACACATGTTTTAAGTAACTTTATCTACAGTGATAAATACTGGCACTGAGGGGAAGCAGTCATTTCTCACAGTATTGCATGATTGTAATACTGCAATTGACTAGACAATGATGCCACAAAAACTGATCAACATATCAGTTTATTTGTGCTACAGGAAATAGTTTAGATATGAAATAAAAGTTGCAATAAATGAATAAATCTACAGTCATAACAAGACATGGGATGATAACCGGATTCAAGGTTTACCACAGTTTAAAAGTCACAGTTTCAAAACGCAAAAAAAAGTTATACCGTTCCCACGATATGTGCATTGTTTGTGTCGTCAAAGGAAGGATTTGTTTTTGAAAATTTTATTTGTTTCATTGTTTTGATTATTGTTGAGCTGCAGGGTTAGGCTCAAACAAGTGACCGCAATTTAATTTAATTAAGTAGATTAAATTATTTATTTTAATTATTTCTTCTGATGTTAAATATTACAAAATGTTCTATATGTTTCCTAAAATAAAATATACTGTGTTCAGTTGAAAAAAAAGAGCTGTTTTTTTACCCAGACATTTAAATACAACATTGAAGAGCAGTAATTACAATACCGTGAAACCGTGATATTTTTATCCAAGGTTACCATACCGTCAGAATCTTATACCGGCCCATGCCTAGTCATAACATCAAGTTACAACAAACCATGATGGATATAGAATTTCACCTTTGTTTTATGTTTAAATGCAGCGTGGGCTTATGCCTTACAGCAGACAAAATCATGCTGTAAAAAGAAACTGAAATTTGTGGCAAACTAGCAGAGATGATTTCATAATTAAAAAATGGGTCTCATTGTTCAGGTGTAATTATCTCTCACCTCTCCTTTGCTATCAAAGCCCAGGATTTCAAAGCTTATACTGGAAGTTCTTCCTGTTTGGATCTCGTGGAGGTGTCGGAAAAGGTTGAGCCGTGCTCTGCCTCTGCCATTGTCCAACTCGCCTTGAGTAAGAACACCTAGTAGAGTGGACTTGCCTGAGTCCACATTACCTAGTACGGCTACTCGAAGGTCCAGAAACTAAGGACACAGACAAGAAAGGTTGTCAGTAGGCTAAACTCTACGCAAAACCACCAAATGCTAAAGTTAATAATGATGCTCACCTGCTGGTCATCCGGAACTTTCCTGACAAGGACCTCTGCAATTTTCCGTGGCTCCTCAGAGTCATGGTCTACTTCCCTCTCCCTGAGAACTGTGATGTCAGCACCCACCCTGAGACAGTCATAAAGTGGGAACTAAATAAACTCAGAGCCATTTACACAGATTCAAATCGGTGCTGGATTTCCACGGATATCAATAAATATACGAAACTTGATGATCGGCTGATATTATCAAACAAACTTATATATATACTTATATAAGCATATGGATTTTATTTCTGATATATATGAAATAACAGCAATTAAATGAAGTCAGTAAAAGAAGTTGTACTTCTCAGCCATTCGATGAAGGGTCCTGAGTGAGCCTCTCATATCTGTCTCAGATAAGCCAACCAGCAGCCCATTGTCTTCCACCCCAATCTGATACACAGCCTCTCCTTTGCCCTCCTGGAGCCTCCATTTCATCTGCGTGGCTAGGTGCTCAAAGCGATACTGTGTGGGGTTCACCAGCTTCAGCTGCGGTAGAAGCAAATCAGAGATCAGCACAGATATGTAGTGGGCTGGACTGTGCAAATGCTACTGTGCAGAGCTTAACATTTTTTCATTTAAGAAAATACAGAGTTGAATAGAGTGGGATGGTAAACAGGTACTATGGAATGTACATGTACAGAATGTACTTTATTTACATGTTAAGGAAGAGCAGCTGTGGGCTAAAAAAAAACACTGTGGCATCAGGTTACAAATATTGATGGCGGTGCCATGCCATGTCACAGCATAAAGGGCTCTGTTATGGTGTAAGAATTGCATACACTTTGCTACATGAGAGCCTCATTGCACCATGAAAAACAAACTAATGAACTGTTTATAAAAAACGTATTTGTGCTTACAATCAAGCAAGACAATGAAAATGAACAATAAGATTTAAATTCACTTAGAAAAGAAAATAATAATCTGGAGACACACCGTGTTTGATATACATATTGATATATGAGCTATGTGCTTTAGACCAGTTCAAGAGAGGGCAGCCCTAGTACTTTCAGTAAGACGACTAACAGGCACTCATTAGAATAGAGTGTAAGTACTTAAAGTGTACCTTATACTCTATGTTCCCCTCTTCAACCTGAAAAAAGAGAAAGACAGAGTCCTTGGTGAATAGTGCAGAAACAATGGTCACTGTGGTTCAGTGTTCAATGGCACAAAGCATGAAACTGCCTATAACTAACAGTCTGAACAATCCACCATCCAGCTTACAAAGACCCTGACATCTGAAGAGAAAGAACTGAATTGACAGGATCCATACATTCACTGAAAATGACCACATGTGTTATCTGTATAAAACTGACACTTTATATATGTTTGAATATTAGTCATATAGATTAGTCATTATATATATATATATATATATATATATATATATATGTTTCTGGACACACATACATATATATGTATGATAAACATTAGGTCATGAATTCCCGCCCGTCACTATAATATAAACAGCTGTTACAGTGACGTTGCGTCAGTTTAGCGTAGCTACTGTGTTAACGTTAGCAAGGTCAACAGAACCAGAGCGTTTACTCCAAACAGAATTCATACTGGAATTACTTTCTTAACCCATATTTGTATTACCACTAAAGAGAAGCTGAGTTGCACATTCTAGACCTGATTGCACATTCTAGTGTGTGTCTCTCTGCCTCCTCGAAAGAGAAATGTGGCTGAGGAAGACCATCTACGTGTCCCACTGGGATCATCCAAACTAAACGTTACCTACTTAACTTTTACAACAACATAAAAAAAATAGAAATTAGATCAAAACATTCAGCCAGCTAGGCTGCATGCCTGAGCATTATATTTGAACAAAATTCAAACTAGCAGAAGAACCCTGTTATGTGATGTTAATACACAACTGTAGATAGCCCCAAACAGCTAATGTTAGCCAGCAATGTAGAAGCAAATTAGAACAGACGTTGTTGGCTCTCTGAATGGAGGGTGCCCCTGCTAGACTTATCTTCTCCTCACTAAAAACTGCTGGTGTTTATGAAGTTCTGAGTGACAGTGTGAGAGCCAACGATGGCTAAGATAGTATGAGGAACATCAGACAGTATGTCTCACCTCCGGAGGTAGATAAGGCGGGTTATTGCTGGGTTTTGGGTGCCGGCCCGACCTGTTCTTTGCCTTTCTGCCGTTTTTTGAGAAGTTTTTTTTCGTAGCGCCATTATTTGAAGCCGATCCCAATCCTTGAGAGCTGTTTTTAAAAGACGAACTTGAACCGAAGAGCTCCGACACCCGTGTATCCATTACTGTCGACCACAGAAGCAGCGGCTTATTATTTTTATTATAATTTTGCTGAGTTAGAAATAACTAGCACTACAAAAACTAAGTTGTTTTTAACGGAATCATTCGCACACAATGTAGATGTGTGTCCCTAGGATAGAAATAATGACAAAAAACAAGAGAGAGGCATAGTAAAATGCAGCGGGTCAGCCACATCCCACCCGCTCAAAAAAAAAAACCAAAACAGTCCAGCTGGGGTTTCAAGTTTGCGGAAGCGGCTACGTCACTACATTAAATATTCATGAGGCGGCGCAGACAATTGGCTAAAGAAAATAACGGCTGTCCAATCAAAGCTTTGAAAATTCTTCAGTTTCGTTTTGCTATCTGCACCGTCCGGAAATACAACTTTACTATGTTTACTACTGCAGCAGCAAAGAGGAACACAGGAAATGTCACAGTTTTCCCCCCAGAACAATCGCCCTAAGCAATATCAGACTTAATTATAAACTAAAGGACCAACATTTCTGCACATATTTCCTAATAATATCCCGTTGAATTTGCTGGTATACTTCAGAATGTATTGTTTTGTCAATAATGGCAAGCTCTTTGGGCACAGATGCAAAAACAAGGCCCAAACCATTAAACTAACATCACCATAGTTTACTGATGTGATAAGGTTCTTACGTTTTTTGCAAACATAACATTTCTCATTTATACCAAATTGTTCTATTTTTTCTGTCCAGATTGTTTTTTCCAAACTGTAGACGAGCAACCATAGCTTTTTTCCCCTTGGGGAGTAGCCTCCTTGCAGCTCTGCCATGCACACCATTGTTATTCAGTGTTCTCCTTGTGGGGAACTCATTAAAATAAGTCCATGTGAAAAAGGCCTATAGCAGATTCCATTGTGGCCTTGCAAACTAAAACATTGCTCTTGACAAGATCTTTGTTTTTTGGTATCCCCCAGGAGAGGATAACAGTGGATTTGAAAGTCCCCAATTAGCACACAGTCTGTCTAGCTGTAGTGGACTAGTGGAGTCCTTTTTTAGCAACTGTTTTGTTACCTTTACCACCTGGACCAGGCTGTCAGAAATATAATTTGTGCCATGGTGCACTTCCACAAGCATATTGTGAACTGGAAACAAGGTCTTGGGCAACCAGGGTGTCAAGGGGAGTGATGATTAGCTAGCCTGATCTAATAACGCAGAACAGCTAATTGCTGAAAAGTAAATACTGTTTATTAGGGATGAGCGAGTACAGCATTATCTGTATCTGTATCTGTATCTGTTAACCAGATGAATGATCTGTATCAGTATCT
>JBBKCR010000141.1:6288145-6300942 GCA_037577295.1 Ladigesia roloffi
TGAATACAACACATGCGGTTGCAATTATGAAGTAAAATGTAATGAACAAGAGTTTTCATCTCAACATAACTCTATTTTTTTACTTTTAATATTTTTTATGATGTGTGAGTCTGTGTGAGTTGCTTAATTTGTAATATTATTTACAACACAACTACCTTTATTAGCTTTTATAAAATACAGCAAGAAAGTGTCACTCAGGTAAAAAGTAAACCTCAGATGACAAGGCAGAGAGAGAGAGTGAGTGAGAGAGTGAGGGAGAGAGAGAGAGCTCCCCTAGAATTGCTCCTGGCCCCCCTTATGGCAACCCTGCTCTGAACGGCCAAATATGTAAATACATATATTTTTAAATCTGGACATGCGCTGGCTTGAAAAATGAAACTAAGGCTTATTCAATCCGAGCACAGATATTGACTCGTATTACTAGTATGATACTCATACTCGTCAAAAGTGCTGTATCTGTACCGGAAACTTGTTTCAGCCGAGTATCCGGCTCATCCCTACTGGTTATGCTAGAAAAGTCTACAACTTTCTATCTATAGGGCTGTGTAACCACTGATCATTTAGAGTTCATTATGATTCCAGTCCACCTACATTAACATTGCACCAGAATAAATACACCTATTCACAGCAATTATATTTTCTAATGGCAGTGGCCATTTTCAGCAGGATGATGCACACAACTAAGTCTCTGTAGGATACGCTACACAAACTAGTCTGATCCATAGAGAACCCACCTGTTACTAATTATCAAAGTAGTTAGTAATTTAATTCTGTTACTATAACATATCAAACTAAGCTCTATATTATTGTCCTTCATCGCCCACCTGGCCCACTGGGTATCTTAATCAACACACTGGATGACATCCTGACCTCATTTCCATTTGACAACTCTCCTCTCATCCTCCTTGGGGCCTTCAATCGATGAGCTGGCAAGTTGCAGCCCTCTGAGCTTGTGATGCTCATTTTAGCCTGTCCCTCACAGAGATTATCCTCCGACCCACAAAGCAGGCCGCCCTTTATAATATACCCAACATATTGTCCACTCCTCTACATATCTTTGACCATCATCTTCTATCATTCAAATTTTCTCTTCATCCATGTGTAACACCTACAACTACCCGCACATCAATTCTGAAGAAACCCGCACTGGACTCCTTCGATATCAACAACTACAGGCCAATATCTCTTCACTCCCTCCTTTCCAAAGTCTTGAAACATGTTGTTTATAATGAACTCAACATCTTTCTTTCGCAAATCATGGTTCAAGACTGCACACACTACTGAAACTACACTACGTGCCATCTCTGAAGAACTACATGCAGCTAGATTATTCAACATGTATTCTGTTCTAATTCTTCTTGACTTTTCCGCAGACTTCAACACAGTTAATCATCAGATCCTCTCTTCTACTCTCTCCAACATTGGTATATTAGGCACAGCCTGGCAATGGGTTGCTTCCTTCCTTAAAGTCCAGAGTTACCAAGTAACATGGCATGGCTTTCAGTCTGCCCAGTGAAGATTGTCCACTGGTGTTCCATAGGGCTCTGTCTTTGGACCGCTTCTTTTTTCTTTATATACTGTTTCTTTTGGGGATGTAATAGCTTCACATGGCTTTTCCTACCACTTTTATGCAGATCACACCCAACTTATACTCTCTTTCCACTTCAGTAATGATCAGGTCTGGACCAGGGCTGACATTTCCTCTTGGATGTGGCCCACCACTTCTATCTAAAACCCAGCAAAACTAAGCTTCTTTTCACCAAAGGGAGCCAAACACCAAGACAACCTCACCATTTCTTTTGAGAACTCTGTTATTTTCCCCTCAAAGAAGGTAAGAAATCTTGGTGTGTCACTTTTCGTCCTCAAAGAGCTTCAAGCCCTGCTCTTCTGGAACCTCCGTTCCTGAAAAGAAGAGACTCTTTTCAGTCTTGGTCCCCCAGTGGTGGTATGAACTCCTTGTTGCAATCAGATATGCGGAGTCCCTTGCGTCCTTTAAGCACTTTCTGAAGACTCACCTCAGTGACTAACCAATCCAATCTTTTTAATATATTTTCTATATATTTAAGAAAAACTTCAGGTCCTTAACTGCTTTTCCTCATTTGTGTTTTTTTCTTTTGACAGGGTTTGTTCATGTGTGTTACTTAGCTGGTAGTAACTTGGTTAAAAGTAGGTGTTGATCTTAGTGTAGCTTTACACAGGGGCGAATCAAGCTTTCCAAATATGGGTGGGGGGTGGGGGGTAGGGGGGGACTTTCGCTATTGAGTAAAAAGCAGTTGAAACGAGCCTTGTGTCATTGACGCGGGAGCAGAGAAAGGGTGCACTTCTGTTCTCAGTGTGCGTGTAAATATGTTGGATTTTAGATTACTTAGGAGAAAAAAAAAGCAAAATGGCTAATAAAAATTTGTCTGTTGATTATGTCCTGCGAATGATATTCGCTGATTCTGAATCTGAAGGGGAAAATTTTAGCACCTGCTAAATGCCATAAACGTAGTTCACAAAATAAAGAGTCTAAAATCTTGCTTTTAATTTTTCCTCTTCTGGCCCATTTTTACCATTCGTATGTTTTATGTAATCAAAACACAGCCACCCTGTGCATTGACACATTAAATAACATGTTTATTTCATTCCCCACATATTTTCTGCTATAGTAATACTGCTCAAGTAACAACAGTGCTTATCTTTTCAACATTGGATGTTTATACACGGCTGTCAGCTGAATTGGTGGTATTTGTTGTGATATCAAAAGGGGTGTATAGTGTGTTTAGAAATGTTGTACATGATACCTTAAATGCATTTATTTAAAAACATTACAGTGTCTTTCTTTAAGACTGCATAATATTTTAAAATAAGTGAGGGCAGGTGGGCCAGCAGAAATCTTGGGCCCCATGAAAGATTAGAATTTTGGGCCCCCCTTATTAAAATAATATTACTAGCCCCTAACAAGGTCCCATGTCAGTGCTGGGCCCCTAGAGTCGTTCTAACCTTTCCACCCTGGCGGCGCCCCCTGAGTGAGGGGTAACATGCCGTTGTAGTACAGACACAACTTGGCCACAGCAAACACCAATCCATTTGGCAAATCAAAAACAGGTACAAAATTTGCAGTGAATTCTAGGAATCATTTTGTATTAATTATTATGCTACAGGTCAGCGGTTAGCCAAAATGTTTTCATGCCAGGTCTCATGTGCAATAGGCATGGCAAAAAGAGCAAAATATGCACACGTTAAATTCTTAGTGAGATTGTGGGGCGGCTACCAATTTTACACATTATAGTTGATAATGTATAAGTATAAGTTGATTATGACAGTGCATGAACCTACCAGGACTGGGCAATTAATTTCTACAGGGGGCAACATGAAAAATCGGAACTGTGTTGGAGAGCTGAACCAAAGCTGAGTTTAACGTAAGTCTTCTCAATGTTAATTTTCTGATGTTGTAAAAAACAGTCAACTGTATATTATTCAAAATTCCTACAAGGCTTTTCTCGACACTGAAACTTAAAACTCAATACCGAAACCTCCTCTTGGGAGGGGCTGCCCGTTGCAATGCCTGTTGAAAATTGTTCTTTTAGAAATTCTTGCGTCATGCACAAGCATTTCAGAAGAAAAAAGGAATTAAATAGAAAAAGACAAAATAAATAAAAAAATACAGGTATTAAACAATAATGCAACACAATTCACTGAACATTAGTGTAACAAATAATAGTGTGACACTGACATTGCTATATGTAATATTCAATAACATTCGGTCACTGATAAAACAGTTGAGTTTTACATTTCAAAAATCTATTTCAGAGAATGATTAATTAAAGTAAATCAGATCACATACAGAAGGGGGTAGTTGTCTAATGGCCGCAAGTGGACAAGATTTCATTTGGCTTATTTTGCTATGTGTGCTCCAATGGTCCATTAGGGAGGCATGCATGGGTGAGAGAAATTGTCAGTGGTACTGAGAAGTTTCTTCATTATTCTCCTATTAGTCACCGGACTCACAAATTTGACACCCAGGACAGAATCGGGCGTTTTGTTGCATTACGTAGGACTGCATGGGGCAAATAAAACACCTGAACTTGAACGTATATCATGTACAATGAAAAATTTCCACCTGTGGGACTAAAAACCAGTTATCTTATTTTAATCTGATCTTATCAGCATGCCACACCATTTGTAGGTCAAAATACTATTCAGTATTTGCTGTTAACTACGAATATTTTTAAGCCCACATCCACATCACACACAAACAGGGAGGGAGAGAGAGAGCGCGAAAGAGAGAGAGGGGAATCCATAAGCATACTGGTGAGCCACATTCATCTAGATTTGAAGGGCAGTACCGCCACCTGCTGGCGTTACTTAAACCAGTGTGCTAAGTAAATAAAAGTAAACGTACTTTTATGAAAAGACAGTTAATAAGCTTAATAAGTTAATAAACATAATTGTTTTTTATTATTTAACAATTATTCGTTGTCAGTAGATCAGTAGATTGTGGCTCTAAATGAAACATAGTTCATGTGCTACTTGAGTAGAAAGTCTCAAGACTAGAATAGGTAATTTCGGAAATAGGAAAAAAAGGGAGGAGCATTTTAATGTGGGAGGAGACACAAAATTATAATAAAAAAAATACACCATAAAATGTTTCAACACACCTGTCACATTCCAATGTTTACACATTTTTGCTACTGCCCAAAGTGACAGTATAGGCTACTTCCCGCAAACTGGCTCTGGTCATATTTTTTTTTTCATTTTATACAGTTAGCATATCATTTATCTGACACTCGTATCCAGAACAACGTACATCAACGTACATTCTTGAACCTGTAAATCTATTATTAAAAATGATGGGAAGTTCGGGTCATTTTACCGACTCGGATCTTTGAGTCTCGTTCAGCAAAATGTACAAATATTTCATCATCGTCATCGCATTCACTTAGTTCTTGTAAGCAAATTATGAATAATACGTTACGTGTTACCTCCCTAACATATAAGCTGTGTCTCGTTTCGAAGGATGCGCCCTCCGGAGGCTGCATTTGAAGGCTGCATACGTCTTAGAGGCTGTCTCGTTTCAGAAAAGCAAGTAGGACTCTCCAAATGCGACCTTCGAATGCGTTCTTCTTTCACAGGAATTCGGAGGATGCATGAGTGTATTCTTCGCTGCTAAAGATAACCCACAATTCTTTGCGTCGCCGTAACCAACCGTCGTTTTTTTTAACAAAATTCAAATATTGAATAAAATAAAACAAACAAGAACATTTTCTTTTCAAATTTCTCTCCAAATGTAGAAATAATTGTACTTTTTTTAACGAGAGTGAGAGCGCACGTGATTCTTCCTGTTTCCTTTTCCGTCCGTCCTACGAAGGCTTTTTCGTTTGATTCCGGGCTTGAGGACACTCCGCATACGCATCCTACAGAAGATACGACCTCCAAAGGATACGACATCGGGAGGGCGCATCCTTCGAAATGAGACACAGCTATCTACTGCTTACACAAACGGTGATCATACTACAAACGAGACAAAAGTATAATGCTATAAGGACCAAAAAATTTCATTAATTGTTTACCTGTGTCTTTAGATACACTCACCTCGACTCTTATCTGTTAAGTTTTCGGGTTTCAGTCGTTCGTTCATCACCCGACAGCCCAATTTGCTAACCAATGCAGGCTGAGCTGGAAAGGGGATTGATTAGTTCTTATCTCGAGTCTTCGAGTTTGAGTCGTTGATAAATTCATGTCTCGTGTCTTCGGGTTTGAGTCTATTAGTTCATCTCTCGAGTCTTCGGGTTTGAGTCGTTGATTAGTTCATCTCTCGAGTCTTCGGGTTTGAGTCGTACGTTCATCACGTGACAGGCCCGTAATGTTACCGCAGGCTGAGGCGGAATAAGAATAGATTAGTTCATCTGTAGAGTCTTTAGGTTTGAGTCGTACGTTCATCACGTGACAGTCCCGTAATGTTAACCTATGCAGCCTGAGCCGGAATAAGAATTGATTAGTTCATCTCTCGAGTCTTCGGGTTTAAGACTCAATAATTCCAATATAATCCTATAGGATGTAGCGCAAATGCGCATGCGCGACTGAACAAATCGCTCGTACAAGATGACTCGTTGTTCCCGAGGCACATTAAAGATTGGTTCAAAATGAACGAATCGTTCAAGAACAACCCATCACTAATTATTAAATCAATGTCCACTATTCAAGTTTCTGCACACTAGGCATTCCGAAATGGGTTTCACTATGAAAATCCACAACTTCCTTTCTCTAACTACAGGGGACAGTCTCCTTGGAGCAACTAGGGGTTAAGTGCATTGTTGTTAAGGTAGGACATGAACCCATGACCTCTTGATCCTGAGGCAAGTATCCTACCCACTACTACTACCATTTTTACTACAGGAGTATCTGAGTTTTTAAGCAAATAAATTAAAAATCCCAGTCATTCATGGAATGCACCATTCTCCCATAGCACCCTTTTACCTTTTTCAAAATAACACAGCCTACACTGACCTAAAATAAAGTATTTGATATTCAATGACATTCTATAATATTCTATAATTAATGTGATGTTCTATGAACATTCATTGTCTTAATACTCAGTGATATTATATAGTAGTTCGTAGTAAAGAACCCTTTTTTCTGCAAGAATATACTAACAATTAGACTGGCCTAGGAGTCATAGACTTCAGTGAGCAGTGTATGGAATAATGAACATTCAGTGGACATTTCCTCATTAGTCTATTTGGTCATTTGTTCAATTAATTATCTAATATTTTCACAAAGATTTTTAAACAACACTACTATTGCTACTAATGTCTGTCATTACCTATTATAAAAAATTATTTTTAACCTGTCCAAAGCATGCAGAAAGCCACATTTTGCCAAGGTAAATGTGTAGATGTATTTCATACTTCCACTACCAAACCCGATAGTGAAATCCACAGATGAAATTATATTTAAAACATAAAATCACAGTGTCGCCAAATGACCATAACCATAAAATTAATTAATCCAAAACTGGTCACTTTTTTACAGTTTTATTTTGCAGGTACACAGTGACTGGCTTGTCAAAAACACATGAGAATTTACTGTGAACAAAGTAGCATTTCACAGAGGAACAAAAATAATATTAGTTCAGCAAATAGAGTGCCGTCTCCCCTGTGGGTTTGGAATGTGAGTTTCCAAAGCTGTGGCCTTATTGGCTGTCCCAGGGACGTTTGCTCCCATTTCTCTGCTGAGGTTAGGTGCGCTGGGATATGTTGCATAACAAGTCATTTCTCCCTTCACGGAAGATGGACAAGCCTGCCTGTCTGATTGTACTTTTTGTCTCTTTTGGACTTTTGCACCAAGGAACAAATGGCGTTCAAATGGAGAAACTGGCCGGCAGAAAAATATGCGCAGACCAGGATTGCTCCTGTGAGTTTGTTTGACAAATATATGAATAGATAGACAAACAGACTGAAACACCCTCAAAAACAAAGGTGCAGAAATAGGTTCTCTGGAGCATAAGAGAGACATATTTTGTTATCTGTAGTACTTTTCAATGGCTGGTTCCTTAAAACACCTATTGAAACCACTTACTCAACTTAAAGATTCTTTATAGAGTGGTTCTTTAGTTGGAGAGACAACATTTGGCACCTTTATTTTTAAGAGCATGAATGTATATGGATGCACACTGAAAATATGAATGATTTCAATTTACTTAATGCAAATGTCACTCTAAAAAACTGAAAGATTTATTTGTACTTTCAAACATTAGCATGTGTTAAAGCTTTCTGTCCTCAGTAGACTGTGAATAACGGAAAATACATTTGATCACACTGTAGATGTTATCTCAATGGCGGAAGCTCTTGAGGACTTCATTGCCTCTGACTGTAGGTTCATTAATTTGAAGAAAGGCCAGATGATTTATGTTTATTCCAAACTTAAGCCTGCAGAGGGAGCTGGAGTCTTCTGGTCTGGAAGTGTGAGTATCTGAACTTAACACTGCTGCTGTAGTCTTTGGTTTCTTTTATTTCTATCCATGCATCAGCTGTCACCTCTCAGTACATTAAAAAATATTATGCTAAGACAAAACAACTGACTAATGCTACAATTTCAAGATCGCTATTTTATTGTATGTAAATCATCTGCTGTTTTTACTGTAAATTCTTCCAACATTTGTGTCTTTACTGATCTAATATACGGTGTAGTTATATAGGCAGTATGCCTGAATAGAAGTTGTGATCACATACACCACACATGGCTTCAGCCTCCAAAACACAAATGATTGTAATAATCATAATGTAATGTAGCCAAAAGTATGCACAAATCGTAACTGCTTTCATTCCCACTTTATTTGGATGGCCCGCTTGGAATAACACTTTCAGCAGAAAGTCATTTACCAATGCTTAATGCCAACAGTAAAGTTTGGTAATGGTCTGGGGCCGTTTATTCCACTTTAGGCTAGGTCTCTTACTTCTACAGAAAGGTAGGGCATCCATTACGACTGCTCTTGTGCATAATAAGAGACATACATAGAGACATGGTTTGATGAGTTTGGTGTATAAAAATGCCCAACAAGCTGATCCCGGTGTGGTTGTCGGGTGCTCACATACTTTATAATTTGCAAAGAGATATTAAAATAATCCTGACTGCTTGAGTAGCCACTTATATAGAGGCAAATACTGACATGAAACTTGGCTTACAAATATCATGCATTAACCATTAGCATTTTAGATACCAGGATTACATTCTTTACGTTGTAAGGTTCAAGTGAGCTTGTTTAGCACAAGAGTAGGAGCGAGAATTACAGTTTAAGGAAAAGTCAAACTGATGATAATGGATGATGAAGTGTAACTCAGTGACAGATTAATCATTTGCATAACATCTCCGGTGGAATACGTCAAGTGATACGTCAAGTGACATCAAGTTTTCTGCAGGTTTATAGTGAGCGCTATGTGGATCAGATCGGCATCATTGGCTACTTCCCAAGCAACCATGTTAATGAGACACAGGTTTTTCAGAAGAAAACTATGGAGATACCCACAACGGTGAGTTTACTCCACTTCCAATCATTGCGGTCACCACAGAACAAGCAAATGTTTCAAAAGTGTGTGTTGCTATTGTTTTGTAATTGTAATCTTTTTTTTTCACTGTGTATTTGAGTGTAGGACATGGACTTCATCTGTACTTGAAGAGGAAAGAAAGTGCAATTTATATCAAAGAAACAAACGATGTATCCTGCTTTGCATAATTTAGTTAACTAATTAGTATTGTATTATATGCTATTCTATCCTTCAACCAAAAAAAGTTAAGGTGTGTAATTTATAGCATTTTAATCTTATATACGACTTAACACAGCTATGCTATTAAAAAAAAACAAAATATACAACATGTGAATAAACAACATGTGACAAATACTGACAAATAATGTTGTCTTTTTCCCCTGAGTAACATTCTGTTCATGGTCAGGTCATTCTAAGTGGGTTTTTAAAAAAAGGTACTTATAGCCAATTTACCCTCATAAACCTAAGCATCTGATTTATGTATTATGGTTTGGGCAGGATTTGGGGAAAATATTGTAACCATGTGTTTTAAAGGATTTTTTTCTTGTGTTGCCCACAGCCTTCCACACTCCTGCAAGATTTGTGGGGATTTTTCAGGCGTAAACATTTACTGAACAACTTGCCTGATCAAATGCATCTTTGTTTTTCTACTTTCATGTGATTTCTTTCTCTCTGGTTTCATCCATAATACAGTCTTGAACAGTGTTTAACCCATACATGTTCTATTGTCTCTTGGGTTTGAGAAATGTGTAAAATTTCACTGCTCAAACTCTTAGAGGTGAGTTTAGTGAGGGGTGGGGAGGCTTTAGGGGAGAGCTGAGCAATGGATGACACATTTCTCAGCCAACCAGTGTGTTTACAGAACAAACTCATTGAGATCTTGCTACGGTAATCTTTCATCTTCAGTTAATTACGACGGATGTGAACTTGAATGCACTGTATTAGGATATACAGGACAGTTGTATGAGTAATGTGATAAATACATAATCACTTAGACCCATGGTAACATTTTTGCGCGCCTCAAATTTGCGTACCTTAAATTCCTTTAATGTTGTAACTCGTCTCTTAACAGGTGGGTCCCTTAATGAAGAAAGGCAATATCACACCTCAAATATTTTTAAAATGTCTAAAGTCTCTGTGGGTTAAATCATTTTAGCTTCTACCAGCTGCTTCATGAATTAATATGCTACCATGTACTTCACTGTCATTTCAGTTAATCATCCTGAACTTTAGAAATTATATTAGGGCCCAGTGTGGCATAGTTCCAACGGTAACATTTAAATGTGTTACCAAGTACAACTATTTTATGTTTACTTAAAATAAAATAAAATATTGTATATCACGCATCCATATTGTATATCATTGTGTTCAAATGGTCAATATTTGATAATTGGGAAATAATTTGTTCATTTTTATTCTTTCACCTTGCTTAAGGGTTTTTCTTCAAAAAGCAGAGAAAAAAGGCATCCTAGGTGAAGGGATCCTCCTGAAGAAGCTCAAAGAATGTTTTGGTGCCAACCTGGAATAACCTTCGTTATCTGGAAGAACCAGAGGGCAACACTATTTATGTGTTGATTCATTTCTCTGAGGATGTATTTTGTGCTGCGGCTGTTTGATGGGGTTGAATAGCATAAAATTGAAGGTAATTACCTTGAAGAGCATTCTCTCTCTCCCCCTCTGTCCGTCTCTCTCTCGTCCTTTCCTGCAGTGGCATTAGTAGATATTACTAAATTCAATTTGCGGTCATGAAAAGAGCTTTTGTTTTCCAGTGTCAAGCCGTCAATTACTTGTTGCGGTGGAGGGGACTGTAACCTTATTTTGGGATACTTCTTGTATGTGCATGGAATACGAAATGTCAGCAGCACTGAGGCCAAGGAACAGAGCCAAAAACTCCCCAAGACATGACCTTTACATCCTTGTCCTCTTACTACCAGAAATATTACATTAAAGCTCACACGGGAGCTTTGGTTACAATATAAAAGAAACGAATTCGCCCCAAAGGCCCATGCTCACTTCATTGCTACAATTTGGAATAGGCCAACACACTGATTACACCTCATCAGCTTGAATAGAGGCTAGCAGGGTGGAGTGAGGAAGAGGAGGTTCTGTATCTGTGGTCTGGCAAGTGATGATGTCCTGTGGGGGGAGGTGGAGCTGTTGGGGCTGTATGTTAATTCTCCATCTGCCAGGAAGGGCAAGCGCTCATGCGGACCTTCAAATGTCTTCAAAAATTTTTGAAGACCACCAATACGTGATTTACTTTGTAAGAACATTTATTATACACTATGTGCCAGTTTCCCAGACAGGGCTTAGTCTTAGACCACCTTTTCCTTTTCAGTGGAAAATCTCTAGTCACAGTACCTCATAATCTTGGACTAGACTTAATCCCTGTTTGGGAAATCCACCCTGTATGTCTGAACACACTGTGCCCATTGTTGGCATTATTGTTCATTTGTACACAAATATCTAGAATTATGTCCATAGAAGAGCACAACCAATTAAATGTTTAAACTCTGGAGCGGCTGCCTTGATGACCCTAAGGTCACCATGTCCAGTGCCAAGCGCTGGCTAGAGGGTATAATGATCCCCAGCTTTAGGCTGGGGAACTGTGTAAGTACAGGCAAGATGAAGATAACATACACATCTGCAATCCAGAAATGGCGAGGTAAAAATGCTAAAGAGATTAAACACTGATAAATATTTCAACTTACTGTGTAACTATGAAAATAGTAATCAATGATTATTATGGATTCTAAGCCTGCTAACTATCTGCCCAGCTTGTCATTGAATAAAATGGCATTTATACTAAATGTTTGTACACTATTTTTCAGACATTTCACTCTGTAAATGACTTATTTGATGACTGCAAACATTCATGTGCTCTTGCTTTCTCTGCAGTCACATGCTCAGGTAAAATGCACTCGTATTATACATAATGGGTGCCGGCACCATTATAGCAGGGGAAGATATGCTCCCACTCCCCCAACATTGCAAAATCATTCATTTCCCCCAACAAGACTGTGCATGCTTTAAATGACTTTTATGGCTATGTCCTACATTTTTCTAGAAGTTTATTTTATTTTTACCACCTATGAGGTAAATAGGTCATGTGTAGAGTTGTGTCCATAACCATTTTAATTAACCTTTTCCCAAAATTATTTTAAGTGCCTTTTAAGACTGATATATTTAAATACCCTCTGTTCTGATTTGCTGACTTCTATGCTCAATACTGAAATAAACCTTATATTTTCCGCAATAAATGAATGGGGCTAAATTGCTATTTGTTCCATCTATATTGGCCTAGAAGTGGATATAGTACTTTTTTAAAGTGTCAAAGGTTTACCATATTACACTGAAACCAGAAAAATGTATTTATTACAGGACCCCTACAAATTGCATCAAGATACAATACCTTGAACATAGCCTCAAAAGTAACAGCCTATACTGAAGGCATATAAAGGGGAAGATGTTGTGGAAATATGTTAATGCTCCATCTGCTGGGACAGAAGTTCACACTGACCTTAAAAAGATGCAAATGAAGAGCACTGGTGCTTTGATGAGGACCACTGATTATTTGTGGGGTAACCACAATAATGACCTTTGTGTTAAACTGTCATATTATATCACAGTTTATTACTTGTCAGTTTACTTAAAAGTATGGATGCACCGATACCGATACCGGTATCTGGTATCACCCCGATACCGCATTTTCTAAAGTACTTGTACTCGTTAAAAGTCCCCCGATACCGGGGACCGATACCACGGTCTGAG
>JBBKCR010000141.1:6314068-6325063 GCA_037577295.1 Ladigesia roloffi
CCACTTGTTAAATTCTTCATGGTTTTACCCTCTCTATGAGATTAAATTACTTAAAAAATAATATTTTGATAATTTCTGTAGTTTCCAACCAGCATCTCCTGGTGAGAAGTGCTGGGACTGACCGGATTTGGGGTTCTCCTGCTGGACGGGTTCTGGGTTCTACTGTTGGTGGAATATGTGAAAAACGTGCATCACTTCTCTCCGCCTGCCCACCCAAAAATCGGCCAATAAGGTTTGAGCGTGAGCTCCAGGTCACCAGTTACATCACCGTGGATTTGCGTCCTGCCCACGCGGGGCGGCAGCCTGGCTGGTGCAGGGCAGCGGAATGGGACTGCCCGTCAAACCGGCCAGCCTCAAATCCTCACCCGCTGTGGGCATAGCTGGGTGAGCGGGGCCTGGTTGCCCATTGACCACATGCGGTTGCGCGATGTCCTCCGTGAACCCCAGGGGTTGGCGGTCGTCCTCCTCCGAGATGGCGAACACCGGCACCGACACGTGGTCGCCCTCGGCAGCAAGGATCCTGGCAGTGTAGGATGTGACTTCTGTAATAAAATGAAAATATTTCAAACATTTTAAAACAAAAGAACAAAATACTTCAGGCGTCTCTGCAGCGGTTAGCTGGGCGGACGAGTCTGTGTTTCTGGAGATCAGTGAGTAGTGCAGGGTTGGAATCTGGGAGAGTCTGGTAAAGCCTGGTCCAGTGCGAGGATCAATCGAAAGTATAAACTACATACAGAGAGAGAATGCATGCAGGGAACAGAGATAACGCACCGACTAGTCACGCCTGGCATTTTTGACCGTCATGGAGCTCAAGGCAAGTTTTATCAACTGCTTCACTTGGTGAATGGGTTAAATAGATACGTTATGAGGACAGGACGGTTGGGGGATGAAGAGGTGATGGGTAGGGGTGGTAGGTGATGGGTAGGGGATGGTAGGTCATGGGTAGGGGGTGGTAGGTGATGGGTAGGGGTGGTAGATGAAGGGTAGGGATGGTAGGTGATGGGTAGGGGATGGTAGGTAATGGGTAGGGGTGGTAGATGATGGGTAGGGATGGTAGGTGATGGGTAGAGGATGGTAGGTAATGGGTAGGGGTGGTAGGCGATGGTAGGTAATGGGTAGGGGTGGTAGGGGATGGTAGGTCATGGGTAGGGGGTGGTAGGTGATGGGTAAGGGGTGGTAGGTGATGGGTAGGGATGGTAGGTCATGGGTAGGGGATGGTAGGTCATGGGTAGGGGTGGTAGGGGATGGTAGGTCATGGGTAGGGGATGGTAGGTAATGGGTAGGGGTGGTAAGTGATGGGTAGGGGTGGTAGGTGATGGGTAGGGGTGGTAAGATGATGGGTAGGGATTGTAGGTCATGGGTAGGGGATGGTAGGTAATGGGTAGGGGTGGTAGGTGATGGGTAGGGGATGGTAGGTCATGGGTAGAGGGTGGAAGGTCATGGGTAGGGGTGGTAGGTTTGTTAAACATAATGGCCTTTCCATTGATTGAGCCACCTTAGTACCCACTTTTAGAGGAAAGGAGACATTTCAGATCAGGAAATCCAGGCACTTTTCACTATCCACCTTTATAGCTCAGGTTGTGACTAATGCTCGGTTTATTTTTGAGTGCCCTGAAATTTAATTTATCAGCCTGTTATTTATTAGGGACCATGTCTGATTAAAGAAACAGTCTAAGGGCATTATTGAACCATCCTCTCTTTCCATCGACCCCGAAAGAAGGAAACAGCATTTGGATCCGCAGAAATGAGATTATCCACCCCTCGTTCTTTTTCCATTCTAAGTGTTTTCTTACTTCCATAGTCTGTTCCAAAAATGCTGCCGTTATTTTTTGTCCCTCAAGCTAAAAGTATATTACAAAAATAGTGTCTCAATTGGTCCTTGGGGAAATTTTGAAGCTACACAGGAGTCATCCTGTAGAAAATATGACGGCTGTAATGATGTCCGGCGGTAAAGTAGCTGGGGGCGTCCCAGCCATCTTAATTCATCATTGGTCTGGCCTCATTCGGTCAGAGTGCATGTTATATGGTGACATTTGGAGAGGTCAGCCTTTTCCTGTTGGTGAGTGTACAGGGATTGGCTGCAATGATATAAGGCAGACATGAGCTTCTTTGAACTAAATGGAAAATGGTGAAAAATTAGAACCTAGCAAACCTTTTCTCACTGAGTTACTTAATCTGTGAAGTCTTCCCTCCCAAAGCTCTATGTGCAATGAGGGTTAAGACTTGATACAAAAATATGCCACGTATATCCTTTGTGTGAGTCATGCAAGGGCAGGTTCCAGGCTGTGGAGGAGACCTTTAATCTGCCACAGCTCATCTTCACAGCCTCACACCTCCCTGTTAAGAAGCCTTCTTGTCAGATGGCCTCAGTATCACTGCTGTTTCCATAGACGCAGAGCCTTCGCCTGCTGTCTACTGTTTCAAACAGCTCCACACAGTTTTTTTTAAAGGGCTGGAAGATCGTGGGTATAGTTTAATATAGAGTCATGGCATTGTATCCTTAATGTCAAATTCCCAAAGTATTCAGGTATAAAATCACTCAGCATTCAGGGAGATGACATCACATTTTAATCAACATAATAATCTGTACACATGTTTAACCAATGATAAAATATAACAAATATATTTGAATATAACACAAATAGAAGATTTGGGTTAAGATAAGAAGGCCACATAATCTGTGAGATCAACACTTGGGATGTTTTGTGAAGCAAACACAGTCAGTTCAGTCTCTCTTCATCCCTTTGAATTAAACAGGTTCTTATTGTTTTTGTGCCTTTTGGACAAATCAAAGAATTCAAAACAGTCTGTTTACAGTTTAGTTATGTGATATGGGCTGTGTGGAATGTTTGGTCAGCAGTATGATTTGAAACTTCAGCAGTAAATATCACATAAATGTCTTTTATTAAAAACATAAAAATATATTTTTCTTTGAGGTATTTTAAATGTGTATTGTTTATGATCAGTGGGAAAACAATACAGTTGCCACTCATATAACAACTATATATACATAAAAAAAGTATAGAAATTAACAGAAAAAAATTCCCATTGCATAGCTTTCAGTAATGTCACGTCATTTTTCAGTGCATTTTCCGTTTACCTTTCTGTTTCACTGTTCTGGCTATTGTATTAGAGCGAGGTTTATCAGTAGGGACTGTTCAAACAAGCAGCGGAGGTGTATTCTACTTATGCATTAGACTGACCAAAAAAGAAAAAAACAAATCTGTTTGCTTTTCTAATGGAGTGTGTTCTCCGCCTAGGTCAGGTGTTGCTCCTGTGATGGTTTAAATGTGGTGTATAGCCACAGAGTACACAGTGGTATCATTACCATTAGTGCTAATGCAGTTTTGAGATGGAAAAAAGCATCAGGGCCCACACACAAGGTGCCATTCGATTTGAAAGATTTGCCGTCAATTTGACCCAAGGTTAGAGCTCAAAATGGCGTCTTTATTTAGGCCATTTTGACTTGCTGATTTGACGTAGGTCTGTTCTTCCAGCTAATTAGCAATTAGTCCGTGGTCTGTATGGTCCTCATTTGTCTGAAATGTGGATTTTGTTTCCAAATGGAAAGGTTAAGCGTCATACGTGTCTACGTGGGTGGCTGTAGTAATGGCTTGGGATAAGGCTTCTTTGATACACTGAAAGGTTTGAGCGTGTTATTAGAGAACTCAGAGGAGGTTGTTTCCCATGACTTTGCTAAATAAAGCTCTTGAAGCTTTTTCGTCTGTGTCAGCTGAGCTCTTAAAGAAATCCATGGTGCCTCTGGGTTAGTATCTCAATTACTTTACACACGGATCATTCTCTTGAAGATGACCGCCCTAACGTGTGTTAGAGGCATCCACCCGTGTACAGCACAGATGGAGGCAGGAGGACATTTCGCCTCTGAGTAGGTTTACCCATGGTGCTGTGGCGATGAAGCCAATGGCCCTCCTCGGTGAATTCTCATCAAAGTCCTGTGGTGAGCGAGGGAAATGAAAAAAGGGAAAAACGTGTGAAAAATTGAGAGTACAAATCGCTTTACTGATCCTGAAGGGATTTTGCGGGTTCATGCCAAAAGGGCATATCTCTTTTCTCTTCAAAACATAAGCAAGTAATGTATCTTGTGAGGTAGTAGGGAAAATGAGGCCATTGTTTTTACCCAGGTGAGTTTGATAATATGGTGGCGCACAGCAATAAAAATAAATCGTGCATAAGCATAACTGCTTCACCCTCGAAAGAGCTTCCTTGAAGCAGTTCTCCATAACACTGTAAAAGAAAGAACCTTTATTAAAAATAAAGAGAGGGTAGATCTTAAGGATCTTTTACGCTTTCAGTTTTGTCCTTTTAAAGGTTGCTAGAGAATACTTTGACGGGTGCTGTAGACGACCACTGAAACATCAAGTAGTCATTTGTTTATTCAAGGTCTATTAAAATTCATTGGGTTTGTGCAGTCACAGAAAGCATCATGAAATCCTGGAAGTAGGCACATATGCATGTGGGCTGGAGAGGAGGAGATGTGAGTAGTTGCATTTATATTAATAGTGTTTATGGAGGAAGATTCATATATTGAATCAGCATTTATATGCAAATGGAAATCGCTGATTTCATGATGTCAAGTGAATCCACTGCAGTTTCGCTAGGTGTCTAGAAAATTTTGTCCGAAAGTGGTAAATCCTGAATAATTTTTATATCACATTTCTTTTTGTGTGTGTGTGTGTGTATTTTTTTACAAGAGACAAGAAAATGATTTACTTGTCTTAATGTAAATGGTGTGTACAACAGAATATGTCCTCAGGAATGCTGCATGCTTGACATATATGTTTTGCCCAAATGGCAGGATTGTGCCATCAATGTATGTGAGGGCTTTGGAGCAGTTTTGTTTCTTTCAGAAGCTTTGAAATCCAGCCCTGACCTGTACAGTGTTCGGAGATTTTGTAAAATAAGGCTGAGTCTAACAGCCTTCTTTGATCATTTGTCCATATTCTTTATTGTAGACAGTTACTGTTGTTGTTAACATTGCTGTTAGTTTCCAATGATCTCAAACAAATTGTGCAATGGAATAACACGAGATTGGTCCTAATTTCATATCTATTTCATACCTATAAATCTATACTCTTGTTCCTTTCTTTAAAGCTATACATTTTTCACATCTACAAATCTTTTAATTTGGGCCTCTCATAATTCACAGACACTTCTGGGACAATTTCCTCAAGCATTAAAAGCTCTACTTATTGCTAATATATTCTGTTCTTAAGCTCAGCTCACATGTTTAGAATGTGCATGAGGGTTTCATCCGTGGCAAGGGATGAGAAACAGTGCCTTACAAACCTAATCAAGGGTTCAGAACCACCGCACATAATTGTAAGATCATTCATTTTAGACTCTTTATCATTCCCAAAGCACTGTTGGACAGATGCAGTTTTCCAACATTAAATACAACCTAACAATAATACACCAATGCTGTTTCTTAACTGGCTTTCTATAGTTCTTATAGTTCTGCCATGGGCTTAGGCAGTTGATCAGAAAATCCTGGGCTTGAATCCCAGGACTCCTAATGACACCACTGAAGTGCTTCAAGCAAGGCAGCATCCCCACACACTGGTCCCTGGGTGCTGCATCACTGGCTGCGCACTGCTTTACGTGGATTAATGGGTTAAATGCAGAGGACAAATCTCCTACTGTGTGGGTGTGGTTCATGCATGACAAACATCCACTTAACATAGATTCTTAGCATTAGAACCCATTGTCTTGCTACTTTAGGCATTGTGTAGGTTTTCTATTCATTTACTCTTATGCATAAAACTGCCACACATTAACCTTCTGATTGCATCTGTTCTAAAACAGGAGGACAAATTATGGTTGTCTATCATGTACATTATATCATCTATACATATTCCATCCTGCTCAGGGTACACAAAAATGGTTCACACCCATCTTAAAACTCATAAGGGCCATGGGAAAATGTAGACTGTCCGTAGGCCATTATGGACTGGATTAAGAATGACTACCATCTCATTTTACAAACTGATTGTAAATCACAGTGAATATTCTCTTCCAGAGTGGGGCCATCCGCCTTGTTTTGGAGAAGGAAAGAGACTCGTTTTTCAGATCTGTTTTGCACTAGCATGCAGATGGGTTGATAACTAGATTTATCAAGGTAATTGTCTTTGATTTGGATCGCCATTCATCCTCCCTCATCTATTTGTCTCCTGAAAAAAAACTTTAGCCAATGATGAATCACACGCCTTCTTCACTTTCAGCTGTAGATTTACATTGACGGCTCATTCATTAGGGTGCACTAAGTGCTCAGTTTGGAATAAACCATAAAGTGAGTGAAAGGAATTAGTCTGATTATACATCAGCTCTCCCTTCTCACTGTTGCTTTCCTTTCTTTAATTATCTGAAATACACTTGGTAAGCGTGAGAAGAATAACAATGGGTGGATTACTCCATGGAATCTTTCTCTCTCTCTCTTACTCTCTCACTCTCCTTCTCTTACTCTCTCTCTCTCTCTCTTGCTCTTTCTCTCTCTCTCCCTCTCTTTTTCTCTCTGTCTTTTCTGTACACTGAGTTGGAAGTAAGGCAGTGTTGTTTATTCATGTCATTGTAAGCTTATTTATGATTATTATATTTGAGGTGGGAGGTCTTCAACTAAGCTGTTCATGGAGGCCACACTTTAAACTCCATTAAGAGTGAGTGTGATTTATATGAAATGAATGAAGCAATCAAATCAAAATGATTCATATAATTCTGTCAAGCTTAAGGATAAGTAGAGCCTTAAATTTTACCATTCGCTGTATTAGAACATGTAATGGCTTTACTTATGGGGCCGCGTACCTTTAGCTCTACCATACAGGTGACAAATTAGCATCTTCAGTGCACCTTTGCTCAAGTGATGGAAGTCTCTGCAACTGAATAGAAGGAATCACACTATTCTTGCAAAATGTATATAGTTGATGTTTTGATAATATGAAACCGGGTTAACGTATGGTGACAGCAAAGGCCATAGCATTCATGCTTTCCGTAATATTAATAATTTTTAAACATCATTTTACAAACTAATCTGTAACACTTCATACCCTGTGAATATGTGCAATTTGTTATCCTAGAAGGCAAAAGGAACAAATCCCATCAGGATTGATCTGCTTCATCTCAAGGTAAAATCAGAATCCGGCAGAATATGTTTATATTGGTTTGAACTGACTCTTCCCTCTAAAGTCACAAGTGGACCCAAATCAACCAAATGCCCCTTGTAAATCTAAATCCTACTGAAACATTAGGCAAATGAATCTTGGTGATTGAGGCTTTTTACTAATGTCATAGAATATGGTAGTATGTTAAATTCTCCATTGGAGCATGCAGTGTATGAGTCTTTAAGGATAGGCCCTGCTAATTTACCAAGGTTTTTCATTTAAACTTCCAACTCTCTATAGACAGAGACATGTGATTTTTGTGATGCACGTTCATACATAGTCAGTTTTGGATCAGCAATCGACTAGGTATTATTTGGGTGGTGGGTCATTCATCATTCATAACAAGGTAGTAATGCTGTGAATTAAATCGTACTGGTGTGTTAATGTATATGAAGTGAAGATTCTGTAATACGTGAACACATGCCAGCACACAGGTTGAACAGCTCGAAATTCTTCCTCTGCCTTTAACCTACTGACAAAGTGAAGCAGGGGGCAGCCAGTAACACGGGACACACACCAGTGTGTGGGGACCAAATCTTGCTCAAGGGTTCCTCAATGGTGCCACTAGTAGTATTTTGGGATTTGACTATCTGATCAAAGGGCAAACACCCAAACCACTTGACCACCAGCTGCCCCTTGGCAACATGTGATGCTGGAATTAACATTTCAGGAGTAGAAGTGTTTTGCTCTGTACATGTCATTGTTGGTGCTTGGATGTGAGTGGTTATATCTAGCCAAAGGCTGCTCTGTTGTCCCATCAGTAAGAAGGGTCTACAGGACAGCTGATGCAAAACAAATGCCACAGTTTCTAGATGTACAGAGAGGTACAGAGAGGTAGGTTTTATTATATTATTATGTACTATTATAGACTTGGCTGAAAATTTCAATCTGTACCTTAAGGCATGTTAATCCAGGATCACAAGCTAATAGACATCCAGATATATTTCTGTTTCGCAGTGGGCTTCTTGGAGCAGGAATGACAATAACGACTCTAAAGAGCCTTTGTGTGGTTTCCTTTTCAAGATGTATTTTATAGGGATTCCTGTAAAACCACTCTTTACTTGATTTTCCCTGATATGTGTGGCGGACTTCTCCCTCAGTGAGCCTGGAAAAACACATGGCAAATCACAGGGTTGGCAAAACACGGGGCTCGTCTGTCATCTGATTAGTGACCCAGGAGTGGAAATATAAATAGCACAGACACGGTGGCAGGACAATTTAGTTTCCGGTGAGAGAAAAGCGAGACTGATTGATTCAATTTAATCTACCTCAGCCAAGGCAGTGTTACATGACAAATAGTCAGCCGTCTTCTGCTATTGTAGGTGCCGTGCCTCAGACTTGCTTTGTTGGTCCTCGGAAGCAATATGTTTTCTTGCTCAAAAATTAGTGATAGTGTTTGCACCAGATGCTCTCAGGTTTCGGTTCCTGTTATACCAAGCTCGGGCTTCCTTTTTGTGTCAAGGTTTCTGGGCTGATGAAGTGTTTCAGGAACCTGAATGGGTATGTTTTACAATGTCTGTGTCATCCAGGACTCATGGTCATGCTTATCTCCTTTGTCTGCTGCCCTGGACCTTGTGTGTTCACTATGTGCAAGCCTCTCTCATCAGGAGTGTGTGGCCCAGCCTCTCTGTGAACCTCTTGCTTGGAGGCTAGTGTTTCTCTTGGGCCTCCTTGTTAAGTATGTGGCAGGCATTCCTGTTAGATCCAAAGATCTCGGCCCAACGGCAAATCCCTGGTGCCTTGTGTGGTTGTTTTGTGTTGTTTCCAACTTTTTAGGCTTTTTTGCAGCCGGACACTGGTCCTGAGATGGCCTCACTCTCAGGTATATTGTAGATATCTGATCCCTGTCTTGTAACCTCTTGCTGCATGAGCTATAGCACACTTCAGTGTTTGCTGCCTGTTTCCTTTTTGTCACGATAAAAACAGCTCCTGCATACATGTCCCATTTTTCCACACCCATAACCCATGTGACAACCTCTAGTACTGAAATGTTGCTGAAACCCAACAAAAATGCATGTGTTACAAAATGTATTAATTAAATAAAACAAACGTAACATTTATGGGAACATAGTAAAGACTCACGTGTGCTTGTTTTTGGACGAAGTTTTTCTTCTACTTTATGTTTTATTAATGTATTTTGTAATTCTATATAGTGCTGCTTGCCTTGCCAATCATTGGCTGCTTTGGGAGAAGGAAGCTCTAATGCAAGCCACTCGATCTACGCAGACCCACCATGTTTCACACCAGTTCTGTGCCCTTAAAAATGTGCAAAGACATATTTATATTTCAAACACATTTATGATCAAATCTAACACTGTGTGCTCCAACCCTGATTCTGGAGACCCTCCTGCATTTTTCATATAAGCATTTCCCCTGCTAATACACCCACTTCAATCCAAGAAAGGCTCATTGGTGAGGTTATTGGTTAGACTGGGTGTTTTGGGAGCATGGAAAACACTAAAATGTGCAGCGCATGGACACATCTTCGACCAAGACGAGAGAACACTTACTTAAATAATCTCAAGCATATTGAAGATATTTCTCAAGCATTATATCAACTACTCAGTGTTTGTTCAGGTACTGAAAATCAGCATGCAAGCATGAGAATGGCACTTTTCATCTGGTTGTTTGCTATTGAGCTTATTTGCATTTAGAGTATACAGAAGGAGACACCAGAGTTGTTGTGTCAGTTACGTATGATATATTGGAATAATATTATGCCATGTCATAAAATGTAAATTATCAAAAAAATCTGTGAGAAAATTTGCATGATGCATTCCCTATATTTTACACCTCCAAACTTGAAAAACCTTGAACAACTAAATATGAACACAAAAATTACAATTACAGATTAGAATTTACTGTGTATAACAACTCAAAAAACCTGAAATATTGAACAAATCACTGAATGCTGAATGATCTTGATGTCTTGTTTTATAAATAATTATTTTTAAATGAAAAATATTCAATTTATTCTAATTTCAAGTGTTTTTACGCTATTGCAAATAACGCCAACTCTATCACAGGGGATCCAATCCTGCCCTTTGAATCCATCTATGCCGCTGAGTACTCAAACCTTGAGACAAGCTACTTCTGTTTTATCTGTCTGGCTCAGAAAAAGAGAAATATGAACCTTCTACATTCTCCAATAACATTAGACTATATCCTGCACTGCCTACATGTTTCCAGGCAACAGAGAGGTGTATGGAAGAATTTTAGAGGCTATGGCAGCATTCCTGTACATCTGATGAGGCTAGAAATCTTATCAGACGTCCTGTGGCTCTAAACGAGGAGCATATGCAAAATAAGCCAAAGCCCAAAGAAATCAAGCCAGGGGTGACCAGAGAAATAAAAAGATTAGTATCTTCTTATCTTCAAACGGCCAGACTAAGTGTATCTGATACCCGGAAAGGTCAGTGTAGGCATGGCTTTTCCGTCTAAAAAGCAAGGCACACTGCTGTGTAGTGGAGTTCCTCTGGTCTAAAAGGTTAACAGGGAGCCTGTCTGCATGCTAGCCTGCTCCTGGCAAAGTGAGGACCTGAAGTCCAGGCAATATCAGAAATGCCATGGTGAGCTCACAGTTACATTAGCCAGTTTACATTATCCAAGGACAACTTTTTTTTCAACTCTTTTTTTCAGTCTATAATGGACCAATTAAAGGGTACAGACGGGAAGGACCATGCAACACGGTGGCTTTCACAATTTCTACATCATTGACCCACATTGGTCTAATTATAATAGATATGTGATCACACACACACACACACACACACACACACACACACACACACACACACACACACACACACACACACACACACAC
>JBBKCR010000141.1:6325163-6348960 GCA_037577295.1 Ladigesia roloffi
CACACACACACACACACACACACACACACACACACACACACACACACACACACACACACACACACACACAAACATATATATAAGGGTTGGAGCCGAATACAAATACGGTATTCAGAATGATACAAATAACGCGTTTTATATGAATACAGTATTCGGACTAATACTAATACAAAAAATATTGGTATTCAGGAACCAAACCCTGCCCCCCACCTGTGCTCGCGTGGTTAGGGCTCTCGCCCTGCGATCAGAAAGTCGTGGGTCGTTCCCCAAAACCTGAGTGAGGTAACCACTGCTCCCCGGGCGGCGTGTTCATGGCTGAATGCTGCTTCACTTGGTTAATGGGTTAAATGCCAAGGAGGATTTTTGTGCTGACCGATGTTTACTTTTACTTTTAGATACTCGGCTCCCCGTCACAAGCTCAAGTTCAGTAGAGGATTCGAGGAGGAGGGTGGAGGGAGATATTTTACTTGAATTTGAATACAAACACGAATACGAATATTTTTCCCCTTTCAACAAATACAAATACAGATACGAATAGTGGCCGAGTGTGTGTGTGTGTGTGAGTATATATGTATATGTGTATATATGTATAGTGAACCGCCATGCTGTTGCTCACATGCGATAAATGCCTGTAACGCTATACAAATGCTGTGATGGTATTTATTTATGTGTTTATCAACCCGGACAAAGAATCATCTGTTCCGATGGCCTGGAGGTGCCAATGTGTGACAGCTGTGTGGAAAGAGAAATGAAATGAAATGTATGGAGCCAATATGGCATAGAAGGCAGGGGTCATTATTTATTTCCACTGTGGTCACCATTATTGTAATGTGTCTCCAAAAGAGTTATTTTATAGGAGAAAAATACTGTATAATGTAAGTGAATGGAGCATGACTGTAACCAACGTAATTTTGAACCGTTCAGCATGACATGCTCGTATGAAGGTGACCTGGCTTTTTTTTTTTCGTACGAAGGTGACCTGGTATGTTTTGATTTAACAACAAAAATATACTAACTCAACTGCAGAGGCATGCATTTCTGAATAACATTCCTAATTTTGTAAGGCTAATTATGTCTCAGGTGCCATTAGCATTAAAAATTAAATTAGCAATGCTTTTAGCAGTTTTGTTTTAATCCAAAATGATCATTAGTTTTATTAGCATTGCAGCATTTATGGTGTTCAGGCATCAATATGAGTTATTCAAATTCATATTCAGATCTGTGCTGGTTAGCCTTTCAAAATCAATGCAAAAGGTTGCAGAGGAGCTTTTTCACATTTCAAACAATATTCAAGTGTTGTGACAGAGTGCCCAGTATTGATCCTTTTTTCCTGTTTTCACACTTTGGCCAACCTCCAGCTGGTTGCCTGGCCTGTTGCCTGTTTACTCTGAGGAAGGGCCAGTGTTTTCTCTGCTCTCCATCCTCCGCTTCACCGTCCTTTAATGCTGCTAAGTAACAGCATCATTGCAGAAAGGTGACTAAGCTTGATAGTTTATGTATCGCTTCAGTGTATGGTACCTTTGGAAAGGATGGTTGTTATTAAAGAGAACAATGGTTTTGGGGATTTAAAGCATGGTTGTTATCATTGTAATGGAGTTTTTATTTGTAGAGGAAGAAGTTGAATGCCTTGGCATTTCGAAGAGAAAGGGTCACTGAATAATGCAGATAGATGATCATGCAGGATGATTACCCCAGCATGTGCCACAGTTAACGTCACATCTAACATAACCAGGTGAAGCCGATGTTAAAGGACAACACAGGTGTTGGTTGTGTTCTGTGTACCTCATAAGGATTTATTGCTAATACAAATGCCTGACTTGGACATGGCCATTTGACTTTTAAATAGATTTTCCTTCGTGAGGAGTAGTGGCTGAGGTTTGGGCTCTGTTCTAGTGCTCTGGTCTTTGCTGACACTGCTTGGACATACATAACCAGTTGGAATCAAACTGCCTTGCAGTGGGACAGCAAGATCCAAACACTGTATAATAAATGAGACTCATTTGCAGTGATTATTCCACGGATTTTACATTGCTATGGGTCTACTGCAGCTTCAGGAATAGTTCTTATAAAGACTTGTGGATTCCGTCGTCAGTGGAAGAAATTAATAGTGCCTGGGGCGTCCACTGAGAGGATCAATCAGAGCCAAGACACTTGTTAATGTAAACAAACTGCTTGACAAGTTGCTCATTCACACAAATGTATTCCGGGTTACCTTTGATATTGACAATTGTAATTTATTACTGGAATATGAATATGGAAGACATGAACATTAATTAATGTTGTTTACTCTGTAAGTGCTGATTGAGTGATGTGACTGGGATGAAAATCTTGCATTAGGAAAAACAAAAACAATGCTGTCAGTTGCTGTGTTAATCCAGCCAGTGTTACAATCACAGAATTTTTTCACTTTTTAATATTGGGACTAAATAGTTATTTGAATTTGTTTTTAAATTCTATTGTGTTCAAATGGTAAAACCACTACATTTACTCACTAATTAAGTAAGGGATAATGTATAGCCCAGTGGTCAAAATCAAATAATAAACCCAGACAGAATAAACAGGCCCCTTACCTGCAGCAGAGAGACATTTCATGTCAGTTCTCCACTATTTTGTCAGCGTCTTTCTCGTTCACTTACTGAATGATGGGAATCAGGGGTACATTAATTTTTTTCTGTGGCCAAAACCAATAAGTAACTGATTTCCAATTAATGCTGGGATGGCCCTTATATATGATATATATAATAAAACAGAATCATATAATGAAATAGTTTAAACCCAATTTTTGTGTCTGTTCTATATTGAATATGTGTCTGAGATATGTTTTGTGGCATTGTTTAACTGTAAACATTCAGTACAAGGCTGTTGTAGCACTGCTTGTTCTGCAATACAGTCTAGAGTTGACAAAAGAGGAGAAAAATGCTGTTCTGCTTTTACTGAAATGGCACTGTGGGGACAGAAAATGACTATACATATAAGAACACAGTGGAAAGATAATCAAATTATGAACCTGTGGAGCCATTTCAATCCAAAACGAAGAGCTGTACTTGTCAGATGTATTCCAGATTCTAATTTTTAAACAGAAATGACACTGTGCTCAGAACTGAGCCAGCATTAGGGAAAGAGACAATATCTTTTCAGTTTTGGTGAGAGGGCTTTGGGTTGTAATGTAAAATTGTAGTTTAATACTAAACACATGTATTGTTGACATTTCTGAATCATTAAATGTACCTTTGTCCATGATTAAATGTAAGCAATTGAAAAACACAAAAACAAAGGAGCAACAATGGAACTGCCTAAAGAGAGACGCAGGCATGTTGACCTTTTCTATATGCTTTGTTAAACAGCTGTGAGTGCATGAAATGGCTGAATTTAAAGGACTGAAGCCACAGTGAAATCATATGAGAAAACACACAGGACACTGGATGAAGAAATGTGCTCCTGTGATTCTAGGTACAGACAGATGAATTTTCCTGTTATATTTTCTGTTTCAAATGACTGGGAGCCATGTCTTAATTAAACACCACTTTTCAAGGACGAAGCGCACTTTTCTTTTTAAATGCCAACTTTCAGCAACAGTGAACAAATTTTCTCCAAGCTTTTCTTCTGACTGTATTGAGCCAGAACAAGCTGAGGTACCGCTGGGAACCTTCCTTTCTAAAATAATTAAAGATTTTTTTAAGCTATAGAACTCACGCTTCTTTCAGTCCAACTTCTTTAAACCTTGGAAACTGTTTATCTGGTAATAGTGAGGCAATTAATTTAGGTGGTAGAGAATCATATGTAGAGGTTCCTCAAACCTGCATAAATTGGAAAATCTAGTTTTAATCATTTTAAGCTTAAACAGTGTTGCATTTGATCTTCATATGCTTGTCCAAATGTCACATTTTCATAATAAATGTGTGCACAGGGACGTCAATGACCTTTTTGCTCTTCACACTCTCATTAGTTTCTTCATTAGAAAGTATCATCTTCCCTCATCCGTTGTCTGATTTTCACTTCAACAGGATGTGCTCCTTTACACAGTGATTTCCCTTATATTAATCAAACTGATTAGTACACTGTAGTTTACTACAGACTTCATATATGATCAGTATTATAGCCCATTCCAATCACTCTTTTGTTGCTTTTATATTATGACATCGCTGTCAATCTGGGAGGTTGAAGGCTTCACTCATGACATCGTATCCTGAGCCATATTACTAGCTGAACTGGTTTAAAACAGTTTTTCATCCTGCCACTTGATAAAAATGCAATTACATTAAGAGGAGAGTGACATTTGACAGATGCCACTTCAGCATATACCGTAATTGAACACAATGATTGCTTGGATCAGCTCACTTGTTAGAAATATTCAGCCTGACCCTCAACTTGAATTAAGGAAATAAAGTAAATAAGAGGTAACATCGGTCATATACATTCCACTGTGGGAGACGGCAGTTCAGTGTACACTGTACAGTCTGTTTATGGGTTTACCTGTACTTTTTTTGAGGGTTATGAAAATAAAATTACAGTGTTTTTTTGTAATATATTTGGGAGCATATTTTGGGAGTACACTATTTAGGTTTTTCACAATTTTCAGGTGCACTTGGAATGGAACCCATGCAAATTTTAGGAGTCTATGTGTGTATATATATATATTAGGGATGTGCAAAGCGGGCGCTATTTGTATCTGTATTTGTATTTGTTAAAAGGGAAAATTATTCATATTCATATTTGTATTAGAGTTCTGTATTCGTAAAAAGCAAGTTATTTGTGCCTTTCCGAATACCGTATTCGTGTTCGGCTCCGCTTCTAATATCTATATGTACACAAACACATGCAAATGTTTCTTAATAATTCATAGACTAGGGCGTCACTTGAACTAAGTATACATGCGAATTGAGAATGTTCATTAAAATACAGGGTTCTGTCTTGCCCTTTTGCTGTCTAGAGGGATGGTCCTAGCGGCTATCACAAAGGTTTCAAAGCACTTCTTGAATGAGACCAGAACTGCTTTTGATATGCACATCTGTGCGATGAAAGCAAGAGAACATGCAAATTTGAGAATCGGGCCGGGCATTCTTTGTTTTTTTTATCATGCTCCATTCTGCCTGTTGAATGAGCATATGGCTTCTGTGGATTTAGGCTATTGTTGAAAGTGTGGGGCCTTGACTAGTTCTTAAATGATTACTTATATTCTGAAAATATATTACAATGACACAGCTCATGATAAAAATGGTTTGTATCATTCTTTGTAAGAATGTGTTCTTGTTTTATAACACAGGTAAAAAATGTGATCGCTCAGGCAGGCTTCGACCGGCAGAAGAGGGGCTACCGAGACATCAATGACATTGACGTCAGCGTGAATGACCCACTTTTCTCCAAGCAGTGGTATCTTGTAAGTAATTATGGTTTGTATTGTCTTCATGTTGTCTGACCTTCAACACTGGGGCCATGTATACAAAATTAATCTGAATGGCTGATGATTCTTGATTGAAATAATTTTGCACATTAGCAGTTCGTGTCAACAATGCGGAGCGAGCTATGATCTTTTAAGCACCTGATCCATTTCTCCACGGCTTTATCATGCATGGGAAGCTGTGTCTGCCTTGTGAATAGACTGTCCTCTTTATTGAGCTTGTCAGTTTGAAATGCTTCCCAGCAGGCTTTCGACAAAGTGTGATATCAATGACCTTTATTTTGCCCCGCTGCGTTCTCATGCTTGTGACTAATTTTCTAATGTCCATGCACCTGGAAAGCTCAGCTCATGTGACGTGTCCATATTGTGTCACTTATTAGATAAATACAGGGCAGGCGGATGGCACTCCTGGTCTGGACCTCAACGTGGCTGAGGCATGGAAGATGGGCTACACTGGAAAAGGAGTGACCATCGCTATTATGGATGATGGTGTGTTATTCTGTTATCAGTAGTTCACTCCTAATGATGTCGTGTAGATTGTCTGTGGCTGTTATGAAGAATCTATGTAGCTGTTTACATTTAAAGAAAACCATTTTTTTGACAGGCATTGACTATCTACACCCAGATATCGCCTCAAATTATGTAAGTAGACCTTCTTGTATGCTTATAACTGTGTGAATGGTATTATTAGTTTGTCCAGTTCCTTGCATATAAGTTTAGGTGCTATAGCCATCCTGCTACAAGGCCAAAGTGTTCTGGCCAATGCTGAAACCACAAATGTGTATTGTCAATGGCCTGCTGTTTCTGTTTTAGCACTGCCACTTTAATGACTTCAAGAAATTATTAAACCAACAAATATCATGGCATTTATTTATTAACTAAACAGCAGTTCTCAAAAAAATTTAATCTATAGCCCCCTTTGTTGACAATTTCCCCCACCCCACTCAGTATGCAGGACAAGCAATGTTTGTTCAGGGTTATGGTACATGATAACACACAACTTCATGTTCTATTGATTTTATAAAACAAGTAAAGGACAAAGTAAAGAATCCCTAAACATTACATTACATCAAACATTAGTCTGATTTATTTTGATATTGGTGTCAATGGGAAGCCTTTTGTAGAGTAAAGAGTTATTAGTGTTGTGTTGTCAGGTTAGTGCTCATCTAAACTCAGCTATAAAGTAAAGTTCACTATTTACCAGGTTCACATGAATGTGGCTTTATTCAGCCACTATGTAACACAGGTCCGCCTGTCTTGTTTGCTCGGTTGAATTCTGTTCATTTCTAGTTAATTTCAGTTTGTTTAATGCTAAATGTTCTGGTGACTGAAGAAGCTTGTTCAGGGCCAGTGGCAGGTGTGGAATTTGATCCAGGTCTGTGGTCACACTCCTCTGAATCAGAATGTGATCAAACCGCCTCTAGCCAAAATATTAGCTATTAAAACATTTCTAATATATTTGTTTTCTGTTTATATGTGCTAAAACAGAAAACTAATATGATGCTCAGTAATTACCTTCTACTTTAGCACATACAAAAACAGAAAATGAATATATTAGAAATGTTTTAATAGCTAATATTTTGTTCTACAATTGAAAACTTAGATAATACTAAGGTGGCACACAGGAGAGTAATACAGTCATTGCTTTAAAAAAAATTAAACGCTGCCTAACAAATCAGATTTAAGTGCAGGTACAGTTGAATTATGTTAAACTAAGACATACCATGGTAATACATTTCTAAACTTCTAAGCCTTTCAATGATAGTTTGAATGGGGAAATGGTCAAATATAAACCTTCAGTTTCTTACAGTGATTTTCTGTCTTGCAGTGTGTTGATCAAAAACCTCAGTTCTGGTTTTGAACTCCTATTTAGTGCAATTTTTCATTGGAACTTTGTATTGAATATATACACTATATATTGAAAAACTACTTGCAAATATGCACATAACCGTTCTAGATGGCTGAAAAGATAGACTTCTTTCTTTTCATTTCCACAGATGACACATTTGGGTCATGTATGCAATCAGATCTGCAGCTAATGAAGGGTTTTTTTGCCTGCTTGGTGAAATGGGAGCAGACGTCTCCCTGGCAATTAAGAAATACTGCCGTTCTTCCTTCACAAATGTTGTTCTGCTGAGATTTATGGATGCAGCAAATCAGAGGCTGAATAAATATCTCTGCATTTTTATCCCTTCCTGTGGTGAACACGCTCTCTCTAGAGGGAAGCAGAAAATTTAACAGCCACACAGTTGCCATGTTTGAGGCTGGCAGCCTCGTATGCACCGAGGGACCCTGATTCCAGGCTGGAGTGTGAGAGTGCAGTGTGTGGGCTCCGGGTCTGGCCGTGCCTTTGAACACAGATGAGTCTTAACCCAAAAATAACCTTTGCTTATCTGCGGCGGTGGGTGATGCCAGCGCATGCTCCACTGGGCTGATGTCTCCAGCCGAGCTGGGCTGAAACAGTCATTTAATGCATCCTCCCCTCTGCTTCCATTCCTTTCCCCTCCTCCCCCCTCCTCTTCACTCCTCTCCTCTCACTGCTACTGTTTTATTTAGTGCCAGTTCCACCCAGAAGCTCCTCTCCGCTCCGTCTGAATTATCACAACACATGCCAGCATCTGCGTAGCAGCATTTACAATTTACCAGCAACACCCTCATAGCCAGGAAAAAAAAAAAAAGAAAAAAGAACACCATGTTCTCCCCTCGAAACCCCCCCACCCCACCCCACTCTACCTCTGGACATTTGTGGAAGTGGAAGATGAGACTGTGGTGTGGTGGAAAAATGGATATATTCACTGGCTAATGTCTGATGAAGAGGGAATTTGTGCAATCGTTTTAAATTTGTTTATTTTTTTTTTTGTTTTTGACAGTGGACTGCGTTTAATTTATCACTTGATAATCGAACTATTAGACAGCAGCCAGATGGAGGTTTGCCAGAGCCTCCCTTTATCTCTTGGTCTCACATGCTCTCTCTCACACTCTCTCGCACTCTCTCTCTCTCTTTTTCTGCCAGACACAGCAGGGAACAGACGAAATCCCAGGCTGTTGTTGTTCAGTTCGGCACAGCTTTATGTATATCTTTCAAAGTACAGCAATCTTCCATCAAGTTGCTATGGCAATGACATGGTGTCATTCAAAAACATCATCTATGTTATACGCTTTTTTCGCTGTAACATTCTGTTTGCTAAAACACATGACAGTGTTTATGGTGGCACAGTACTTTTGTATAGAAATGTTTAAATGAGCAGGTCAGAAAAGTGAAGGGAAAAAGTGATGTGAGAGTGATGTTTGATTGTGGAGGGTGACATATATTTGTTGATGCACAAACATGTTTCCATGCACACTAATAGCACGGTCATCATCTGAAATTCTTGGTTAGCTGGTAATTCACATGTTCCTGTGTAAAAAGTGCATTGTGATATGTAAATCTGCTACTGGATTTCAACTGATCTGGATTTAAAGCATTGGGAGCATTGTGGCGAGAAGGTCCTGGCAGGGGGACGCTAAAGGTCCTTTCTGCCTCGAGGCTCTTCCTCTGCTTTTCACTCTACAAGTACTTGGACTACTGCAGGGCCCCCACATTAAGGATAAGTGGGTCAGATGGCATATGGATTAATTTAAGGCTGGTAATTATTTAGCACATCTATACTGTGAATCTGGTATGCTGCCTATTAGAGTTTAGATCGGGCCCAAAAAATGAGACCCGACTCGCCCCGAGCCCGTGCACCTTGTGCCCGAGCCCAGCCCGGCCCGACATATTAACTGTAATTATCGGCCCGAGCCTGATTTAATTCGACAATTTTTTAAAATACGTGTGATGATTTAAAAAATCAAATGCTTGATCACTGCCCGACCCGGCCCAGCCCGAGGACAGCAGAATATATTGGGCCGTCTCGGGTTTGGGCAGAGAATCTAAACTCTACTGTCTTTTTATTAATGTATTTGTGTATGTGCGTGTGTATGTGTATGTGTATATGTATGTGTATGTGTATGTGTATGTGTATATGTATGTGTATATGTACAGTACTGGACATAGCACTGAACATCATGTGTAAACATGCACATACTGAGGTGTGTTTTCTTGGCTGTTTGTGTGAATGTATGACTCTTTGAAGGGCAACATCAGTTACAGCATTTTTGGGAGGACACATCTGTGGTGGAGTTTAAGATTGGAAGGATGGAAGAGTTAGAGTAACAGCTGGGTACACAAAACTAAAGAGTGAACAAACTAATTACTGAGAACTTTTTAAAAATGAACTTAAAACAGGTAAAATCTGATGTTTTTCCTATATCAGATGATTTTTTTCATGTAATGTTTCTAACAGTTTGAGTTCCTTGTGTTTCTTCAATGGTAACGTTGTCTTTACCTCCTTCCAGGAACATACTGGGAAACCCTCATAACCGCTGGTGTCATGTTTTGCCCTCCTCTTTAGATGGAAGTAGTTGTGGCCAGATGATGTGAATTGTAAAGAAAATGTTCTATTCTTTTTTTTTTCCATAATCACCACTTTACTCCCGATATAAGGGTAGTAGTACTGCCAGGCACCCATTACTTCACAGCTCCTATAATCAGACTTGTGCCGTTTGAATGCTTTGGTCTGTTATCGTCCCAGCTGGTAGTCTACTTACAATGAGTTAAAGAAGTATTTGAGCACGATCTCTGAGCAAATTTAGCAGGTTTTGGTGAATTCTGAATACTTCTCAGTGATATATTTTGTAAATCTGCTTTTTTGTGCACATGCATGTGTCTTGACAAAATTATTCTTGATTTGACTTGATCTTTCATGAACTTAATGTTCAAATATTATTACAACATGAGCTAAATTATATGATATGACTGGAGGCAGAAAACACACACTTCAAATACAGCCCCTTTGCACAGCTTGGATTTGAACACAGACTTCTCTGTGGTCTCCAGTAACCTACAATGAGAAAAAAGAATAACATGTGATCACTCAGCCACTCCTGCTCATCGTCTTATTCTTGTTCTTTTCAGACCACATCCTTGCCTGCTATCAACTTGTAGAGATTTTTTTATCAAAACTCTTGTAGTGCATTGATTAATCTATTTTGTAACCTCTTCACACAACCCCCCACCCACCACTGGTGTAGTTGCTGGTGTCTACAGTAGAACAAAGATTTTAGTTAAACATTACGCTTTAGTGGCTCCATCCGAGCCTTAAAAAACACCTGCGGGCACAAAAACATCTTTGATAACATCTTCGGATTTAGCACAACTCAACATTACAATAAATGAGGAAACGGTATTGTTGATTGTAGTGAGAAAACATAATTTTTTTTGTTACTATTGCAAATATTACTATTGGGCAAATGTGCAATTTAAAATGTGCAACTCTGGTGCATTACTACTGTCTTTGTCAAGGCCTGTCACTCTACGGTTTACCTGTGTTTGTGTGTGTATGTGTGTGTCTGTGTGTGTGCACACGCGTGTGTTTGTGTATAGATATACGAATACACATCGTGTACATACAAACATACATACTTATAAGTTTACAAATAGTTTACACATATTTTTTCTATATATAAATACGTATGTATTTTACAAGACACACGTCGATATTCTAGATTGTGTGGTGTATATTTTATACTATACTGTTATATATTGGTATAGTATTTTTTCTATTCTATTGTTTTTTAACTTTGGCTGCTCTTACCTTTGTACTGCCATTAAAAAGCAAAATTCCCACTTGTTGGACAAATAAAGGTTTATCTTATCTTATCACTTATCTTAAAACACCAGATGGTAGCGGTGGGTGGTCAGTCTGCTACTGACCATACTGTGGTACACTGTCTCACAAATCATCTCATGGACAAATCAAAAAGTTATTTGGGAGGATGATTTACTTTTCATTTTAATTGTGATCTGAAGTAAGACATTTAATTGGATTATATTAGTAAAAAAATATCTAAAGGGTCACTTTACACTGGTCTGGTGAAATTGCGAATAGGAGGCCTGAAGGAAGAGACCTTACACTTTATTACTCCCAGTTAAAAATTAAAACTAATTAAATTGATTTCAAATTCTGCTTTTTGTGATACAAACTAATGTGGAAAATCCCATGTCACATCACTGTTAGATAGCTGATTAGGATCATTTCTATTTGTGCAAACACAATGTGCATACCAGGTGTAGTCGAGGGTCAGGGCTGAGATCCACTCTTGTAGAGAATCTCAGTGCTTGATGCATTTAGGACACATCTCGGTGTAACTCTTCAGCTTGTACCACTGGCCTGTGTGTCAGTGTGTCTGCCTACTTTACACTGCTATAGTGGTTAGACCCAGTCTTGCAGTGTCTGTACATCTCAGATCCATTCTGTGTGCCTAGTTACCTGCTTCAGACATGTCATTACACTCCGCAATGGCACAGGGATGAGAGGTCCTTTGTCCTTCACTGACTCATCATGATAAATGCCAGCCAGCGTCCTCATCAGCCTGGAGCCATCAACGGCTTCACTGAATGATCTTTTCAACCGCAGCCTAATGAATGCTGGTCTCTTCCCACGGTCTGTGTAGTGGAGGCATTGGTTATTGCTAATGCACATGGCAGAAGGTGAAAAAAGTGACAAAGTCCCACCATCAGGAACAGCTGTCTAGAGCCACTGTCCCACATAAGCTACTGGAACTGATGAGAGAGAGAGAGAGAGAGAGAGAGAGAGAAAGAGAGAACCATTTTGGGCCTAAATTCTCTGCTGGGCAGTGCCTGCATTTGTTGGCTTTGCTCTTGAGAGGACCATTTGGAGATTGCATTGGCTGAATTAATGAGTCTCTGAGAGATGTTTATGGCTGTTGCATCTGTTTCACTGCATCGTTTCTTTCCACCTGGCATTTTACTCTTATTGAAAATGAATTTCGACACAACTGGGGTTGCGGTAGCCCATGTTTAGTTCCCTGGTGTGACATCCGAGGAAAGGGTGACTTTTAATTAAGAATTTGTTAGCAAGTTATTAGCAAAGGTAACAGAGAATTACCATTCCAGTGTATTCCATGCTCTTGAGAGGTCTGTGGAAGCTTGGGTTACACAGGGAGACATGGCTTACTTTGCAAAAAAAAATCTTAACAGCCTTCAAAGAAAATACATGGAATACTTAATACTTATCCTAAGTAAATATAACTGCCAATGGCATACCCAATTATTTGGCAATGTAAGATTCACTTGCAGTTTTCCATAGATGTGTAGTTTTTCTTTAGCTTTATATAAGAGTTTTACATATTTTTTCTCTAGGTTTTTTGGAGTGTGTGAGTATTATTTTTTTTAAGGGTGCTCTCAAACTAGTCTTGTTTGATACATTTCAGTCTGTGTGGACAAGAACAAACTAAAATGCATATTAAACGGATACATTATGGTCAACCACATAATCAATGATCTAGGTCCATTTCCAACACAACCCTGGCTTAGTTAGTGCCAAATTGCAATTAAGCAAGTTTTTCATAATGGCCCAGTGCAAAATGAGAATTCAGATAATAGTATTAAAGCAATAGGAACTTTGACTGTGAGGCACGTCTTTGTTCAGGCAGAAATAGCAGTCTGATCCTTTCAATTAAAAGCGATCAATTGAACTAGTCTTTAAGACACAGAGAAGGAACATATAATTATTAAGCATATCTGTTATGATAAGTAGTTGAGGTGGCATGTTTATAATCTAGTTTGCTTGTAAAATAAATATAAATAAAAGTGTGTTCATACAGCAACCGGGACAACTTTGTTAGGAATAACTCAGAGCTAAAGGCAATGTTTTATTTTTTGGTGTATCAAGCGGTTTTGAAGCTGAACAGGATGTGTTTTAGAACCATGGGTCATGCTTGACATTGTCCTGAAACAGAGACCTTGATGAAACTTGAGACAAACATTCCATCCATTCTGAACAGAGGAGTCAGAGCCCAGAGGCCACTCACTCACTGTGTGAGGGGTCCACTCCTTGACAACAGGTACTGAGGAAATCTGGCGGGTTGGATGGATACACGGTGAAGAGACCGCAAGCCATCTGCTTCCCCCTCTGCTGTGCCATCCGAGCTGGGGAGTCAACTTGTCGTTGTTTGCTGCACATCTCAAGGGTATCAGTGTAATGCCAGTTGTGTGAAATCTTCTCACTGAAAGAGGGAAAGCTTCATCACATGGCTGCATACCTAAAGTCAACCCTGTTTGAAATAAATCAGTCGTGTAGTGGTCATGCTGTGTGGACCCTTCAGGAGTTAGAACAGAGCAGAGCTTTAGATTCTAGCATACCTCATAACATAATCCATTTCTGAGGTGTATAAGGTATATTATTTTTTAGGACTGAGCGCACTACTGCGTTATTGTCGTGTTAACGTATTATTTACTTAATGTCAACAATTATTTTATCACAAGTTTATGCAGGTTTTTAAAAACCATTTTATGTAGAAAGTTTGTGCTTGTTGTTTAGAAAACATTCTAAAATCTTGTACATTTTTATGATAATACAGATGCCCACAAGTCAACGTACTATCCAGTAAACCCCTGCTGTTTATGTTCCAAGAGCAGCTGGGAATATTGAAAACTGGGTTGTTGTGATGTGCTGAAAAATGCCCATTGTTAGAGTGTTTTGATTGGCCTCAAATTGGCGAGGGAGACTTCAAATGTCCCCAGCCAATCAGCAGAAAAGAGAAATAAATAGCGTTCTTGGATTGGTATTGGAGTTATTTCAGCATCCCAAGACATGCTTTCTTTGTGTTATCTCATCAGTAACAAAACATTTATAGTTATATAAAATGTAGCTGAATTTATGTAACAAAACAAGTAGATTTTATCCATCCATCCATTTTCTACCCCGTTCATTCAGGCAAGCATTGAAGTGGGTTACGAGAGAAATTCTTTGGAAAATACTAAATTTCTACTTCTCTGTCAAATGTTGCTGCTTAAAGGGAAAACATTTCTGTACCATGGGAATTGGTAATATGTATACAACATCATTCAGAGCGGTTTGATATGAAATACTCTATTCTAGAGAAAATTACTGAAGAGTTGCAGCAAAATTGTTTACAATAATATTCATAGGAATCAGATGCTCTCTGAGAAGTCCCTCACAGGAAGGTATTACCAAAAAAGTTTATGAACATGCTGCTTGGTGCTCAAGATATTGTTTTACAAGGGTTCTGATATATTTTCAGGCTAAAATATTTTTTAAAATGTCTCAGGCAAAATAGTACCTAAAGAAAATCTGTATCTCCAGATATGTTATAATTACATGTAAGAAAAAGCTCAGGAAACCTGCACAGGTTTACTAGTCATTTTGCATATGGGATTTATCTCTAGTTCATCTCACCACTATTGTAAAATCTGTGTGTTTCTCGACAGTCTCTTTATGTTAAGCCTCTGAATCTCTAATTAAATTATAACAAAAGTTGAAAAGGGTTGGAATTACTTTGTAAATGCATGAATCCAGACATCATGCTGTATCTTAGGGAGATTGTCTCATATTGATCATTATTTTTGTAGACTGTTTTTACATTCAAATCTTCTCAGCATTTTGAAATGTACTGCTGTATTAGTCCTGACCTACTCTGCTTTCGCTACCATTATTTATGACTACCGATGAGAACAGCCAATATTTTCTTCTTTCAGAATGCAGAGGCCAGCTATGACTTCAGCAGCAATGACCCGTACCCGTACCCCCGCTACACAGATGACTGGTTTAACAGGTAATCAGTGGTCCGTCAGTGGGTTTGGTTTTGTGCCTCAAGGCTGTTTGAGGGTTGAATCGGGTTGCGGGAGAGGAGCGAAGATGAGTGTACTGACCCGAGACTGTGTTTCCTGGTGGTGGTTAGCTGAAGGACTGCTTGCTTCTCTGTATTGATTTTCCTTACACGTAACCCCATTAAGTAATCATTCCCTCTAAGCTCTTGGCCTGGCTGCATTATTACGAAGTGCATGGCTCACACTGACTCCTATAGCTTGTCATTGTGCTTTCCATATCAAGCTCACTGAAGGCAACTGAACACAATGTGATGAACAGCATTATTTCAAAACATTGGAGACATTAGAATTCTCTAGATGTTTATAGTTTATGTTTTCCATATGGCTTAAAAATAACATATTTTTGTGCCATATGCAAAGGTCATATGCAGGTCACTTTAATGATACTTTAATTGTTAACAAATTATCTGGCCTTGGATTATAAACAGCATTAGGGTTATGTTTAAGTTCAGGATTTGATATAATGTGCACACATATTTAATAGATATTTAGTGTATAATTTCTACGTAATTCGTGATTTTAACGAATTGGAAAATAATAAAGCTTTAAATAAAACATTACAGAAGCTACATTTTGTGTTTAAGTTTTTTCCTCTGTGTCAGGCAGGGCAAATAAACAGTAATTGTATGTGCTATGCTATAGTAATATGAATGTGCTACCTGAGGAGGATTTGTACCTGTTTTCAAAACCAACATAAACATGAAATTTGACCAGGATGGCCCAAACGTTTGCTTATGATTAGAAAAGTCGTGTGTTTACTTTAATACATATAAAGGTTTATCTTAGTGGGCAAACCAGAGAGAACAAGGCTAACCTGTAATATCTTAATCAACACAATTATAAAGATGTGGGTAAGAGTTAGAAAAGCTTTAGAAAATCTAGATTACACCCTTTGAAATAATTTGAAATGTTTGTGTAAACACATATTAATGTTTTTATAAATAGAGCTGTAGAAATATGGGCTAAAATCTCATTATATTAACATACTTGCTAGTTAACAAAAGTTTCTCCTGTAAAGGTACTACTTTGGATAAATATGATTTTGTCACAACCCTGTCAGTTAGGGAGGCATGATTGTATCAAATTATCTGTATTAGCATGTATGAAAATAAAAATATTTTTTTAATGACATTTAGTATTTATTGCACATAACTCTGGGCTGCTATGCTAAAAAACGCTTTTTATTCATTTTTCTGCATTGATAAAAATAGACATTAAAACATTTCTCCATGCTAATATAGGGATATTTAGGTTTTACAAATGAGCATGAACAGAAATATCCACAAAATATCTAATTATAATACTGTTCCCATGTTGCTGCAACCGTACTGACAAATTGCAGTATCATGCAAATAGGACACTCTTGTGTCCTGAAATTATAGATAAAATAAAATGTGTGTGTGCAGTGGTAGATGGCACACAGGAACAGAGCCAGAGCTTCTTTAGCACGCCTGTCCTCAAAGACTCGACCTTAATGAACGCTGGCATTTTATAGCACCTTCCATCACCACTGCCTTAGCTCTGTCCAGGGGAGCCAGAAGGAGACATCTCAAGGACACACAGTCTAACATAAAATGAGCACAAGCACGATTTTTTCTTTGTCTTCTCCTCTACATATTTGTGTGGGAGTGAGACAGAGGAGCTGTGTGTTATGGCAGCAGTAATATCATCAGTGCTGCAGACTTGCAGGCTAATCAGACCGTTATTTATAAATAGAGCAGCTCTGTCTGTCTGAGAGTGATGGGAGTCACCCACTGTCTGTCACGCTGGGCTTCCTCCATGGTCAATTTTCTTTCTGTGCTGGTGGGAAAACAACTGTGCAGTTTCCTTATTTGAGAAGGAAAAAAAAGTCGGTTCTAGAAGCATATATTGTCCTGAAGATGCTGGAGATTAAAGTACTACTCGATTTATTTTTCAACATAATCTGAATCTGCTGCATGTGCAGCTTGTGATTAATCACCAACGATCATTTCTCTGTCCTTAGTGCAGAACAGATAATCCTCAGACTCATAGATGCATTTGCCCATTGACTTATAGGCAGCAAGTTTTCCAATCATTTCCGGCTTCAAAGAAACCTGTCAGATTTACAAATAGCCTACACTTTATGGATGCAGCAGATACAGAAGGATGTCTTATTAAAGATCCCTTAAAGATGACAGCAAAGAGGCGCGTTTATTTCAGATTATGAATAAAAAATTTGTGGGTCTTCTCCATTTGAGTGTCATGGAAAATACTAAAATGTGGAATATCACATCAGGCAGTAATTCTGATTTGGAGAGGGGTTAAGTGCCTTGAATCATGTCATAGTATAAAACAGAAATGCAACTGCCATAGAGGGGTCTAGAAAACACAAAGCAAGAGCCAGAATAAATGCAAAATAGCATTGCTTGAGTAGTTGTCGGAACTGTCAAATTGCAGGAACTCATTGTTTTCCTAATCAACTCTTTAACTTTTTGCCAATGGAAAAAGTTACTGTTGGGTGCCAGATGATACCTTACAAATGAACCTTGAACATATATTTCTAATCAATATTTTCACCAGGAATAAAAGCAAAAGTATTGCATAGAAAATGTATTAAAATTAGGGGCAACTATTTAAAGTTGATTTACTTTTGACATCTGCTGAAATTCCTCTCATATTTCAGAAGCTGTCAATAAAATATGTCCTCAGGGGGAAATCCAGAGCTCTGTGGCTCTCCGAGGCTCTGAAAAAAAAGGTGGTAGGGATCAATTAACATTCAATCACTCAAGACAAAAAAACATATCTGCGTGCTTTTCAGTCACGCTTCACATGCACAGGATGTGATAGCAGGCAGTAGCGTGGTCAGCTACTAAGTGAAAAATCGGAGTTCGTATAAGCCACAGCTTTAATGTTTGGTTAACTGTGAATTGCAATGTGATTTAAATGATAAGGATTAGTTGTAGATATATTTTGGATGATGTAGTGTATCATCAAGGTATGACAGTGTTATTATATTGCCATGGAAACAAATTATTTGCAAACAGATTGGGGTTCTACATTTGCTAGGATCTATTGCAACAGCTTGATAATTGATTAGAAATGTAATGGCAGAGAACATTTTACAGGATGACTAGAGGTAAGGCAAGCGTTAACATCAGTAATGCTTTCCAGTACACTCTATGTACTAGAGTGGTCATTTTGATGCAGGGTACATTATTTCCTGACATACTGAGCTTTGGGACTAGTTGAGAACATTAGAGTGAAAATTGCGTGGCTAGCTTCTGTGTTGACTGATGATAGCTAGTTCACTGGATGTTCCTTCTGTTATCTTTCAGCCTATTGAAATGCAGTGAGCTCCACATTCAGGCATTCCAGTCTAGAAAGAATGCTTGTATGTATTTGGCTGTTAATACTGAATTATTAGTGACTCAATTCACATCAAATTTGCCACTACTTTAGTTATATACACAATACACGGTGAGGAGAAAAAACATTACTCCAGGACCTCGGTGCAGCACAAAAGCAGAGCACCACAAGACTCCGGCAGGATTATTACAGCAGCAGAGTCACAAAATGCACAAAATGCAAATTTAGAGGCAAACAGCAATAAATAATAATTCTGCAAGTAATGACAGGAGAGCGAATGTGCGGAAAATAATCATTAGTGTTTACAGTGGCAGTTGGGTTGTAAGTCTGGCTTGAACTTATATTTATGACCTGATCATTAAATGAAAAAATGAGTTATGTGTGATAAATATGAAAAAAAACAAATGTGATAAATATGAAAAACGTATATATTTACATGCATACATATATACAATATTATGGTTATGGTTCAATTCCCCAGGCCACTGAGGTACCCTGATTAATGTACCGTCCCCACACACACTGGCTCATGGCTGCCCACTACTTCACTTGGTAAATGGGTTAAATGCAGAGGAGCTTTTCCGTGCTGTTTACACTGTGTGCAGTGTTGTGTTCACACATGATTGATTGATTGAGCACTTTGACTTTTATATATTTTTAAGAAAAAAATACTATCGATAAGAATACAGTTAAATTATCAAATCGATAAGTGGTATTGATAGAAGAAGGAATACCGTTAAAATCTTAACGATACCCATCCCTATATATATATATACACATATATATATATATATATATATCAGCACTAACTTTTCACTGGAAGGGCATTAATAATTATATGTAATTATATTTTAATGGTTATTGTTCCTTCCTCTTTGAAATCTGCTCTGACCCAACTAACTACAAACTAACGTTTTGGTGAGCACTATAGCATATTCATTTTAATGTTTTCACCTTTACAGAACTGATGAAAGGCAACTATGGGTTAATAGTGCAATTGCATGGACATTCCATAGTACTTTAATACAGGCTACATTTCGTCGCCCGTCAAACCAAACATTCATACCGAATAGAATTACACACTGTACACAAAGTCTAAGAACAAAACGTATAAATATTCAATTCATTACTATAAAACTCTTAAGCTCTTAAAAGTTACTTATAAAAAACAGTCACGTAAGAGACAACATTTACAACATTAACATATCTTATTTTTAATCAATATATTCAAGATGACAGCCATTAATTTCACTATCCTACCTTAGCATATTGCTACAATATAACCCACATTAAAACTGTGTTTCTTAACGTCTAGTCTCTGTACTTTACAATATACTAATCTGTATATTTATTTATCCTCATATTCCTTATCGGAATAATCATGTGTTATGGCCATGGGGAAGGGGGGGGTGAGAGAGAGAGAGAGAGAGAGAAGAACCGACAGCAGAAACGTTACCATTAAAGCTTATCGATACTGCGGTCCTTTATAATTAGGCACCAGGGCCAAATAAGAACCAGGTTTCGGTACACATCCCTTCCCTTGACAGGTTACAAACTTGTCTGACATCTTGACAAGTTCCATTAAAACAACATAATCAATGTTATTCACCTGTTATTGGTTTTAATGTTGTTGCTGATTGTAATATATGGACTCTAATTTGGTGTCCTCTCTAGATGTCTGTGGAAGGAGATTTTTTATTTGTACCCACAAGGCTTAAACTGCACACAGGTGCTCAGACATGAGAAGGTGTATGATTGACTACCATTAATATACTGGTACCATTTAAGTGGTTTGAGAAAGTGCTGGTAATGTAACCAGTGTTTTAAATGAAAACCAGTACATGATGTTATTGCCTTTGTAATATGACAGGAAACCTTTGATATTGCATAGAATTAAGGATGAAAATTGCTGTACAAAATTGAAATTACAAAAGTCAAAATCAAAATTGAAAATTTTTAGATATAAGCCCATTATAGACACTTAAATACCACTTGTAATCATCATGAAGAGTTTGATATTCAGGTGGCTTTTGGAAGATATATTTAGACCCCTAAAGCTCTCCTAAAATTATGCTGTGCACATATATTTGGTGTGTCAAAGCAATTAACCAATCACATATAATTTAGGAGAAAATGCACTGAACAATGAAGCTACATACTGTGAAAATGAAAAAACATTGCTATGAAAGATGCAGTGAAGAGTTTAATACAGATATTTTTATTAGTATAATATTTGCATTTTGTTCGTATATTAATTACAATTTTATTAGTATTAAATTCCAGTTAAATCTGTGGGGCATAAATCTGCAACCTCATAAATGAATTTTCATTCCACACGGATGAGCTCCACTGGTAGTACCCTAGTGAGTAAAACACTTGTCTGCCAACCTGATGACCACAAGCTTGCAGGTTCAAATCCCCCAATTCAGGTTCAAATCCCCCAACCACTGTCCTTTGGCAAGACACTTATCCCTCAATTGCTCCAGACTGTCCCTCTAACCAGTGTTTGCGAATTGGTGTGGATAAAGGTGTCTTGCAAATGAACACTCAGGTTCACTCTGCAATTTCAATTACAGCTTTTAGTCTACCTGCATCATCTATTAGCCCCATGCATCAATGTTTGATTTAAAGAAACAGATGGGCTACAGGATGATAAGATAGCTAGCTGCTGTATTTCTTTAAGCAACAATGCAATGCATCTCAAAATCTCAAAATCACTACGGTTGTGCTAAAAGCAAATTATAATTAAAATCTTTATTTTAATAAATTACATACTTGAATATAACCCAACCAAACTAATATATAAGTACAGAATAATAATTATGATATGTTCATAATTTGAACGGTAACCTTCTGACTGATGGCCCATGATATGTCATGTAGGTTCATGGTATGGACTCTCCTTTAATGAACTGAATATATAATTACATTATAAGTGTAAAAATTATACATGTACATTATATGGACATTCTGAGTACATGCATCTAGCTAACTCATGTCATTTGAATGTTCAGTCATGGAACCAGGTGTGCTGGAGAGGTGTCTGCAGTGGCTAACAACAACATCTGTGGTGTAGGAGTGGCCTACAACTCCAAGGTGGCAGGTATGTCTCATGTGGATTATTATAGGCTTATGGTTATAAAATGTAATTGTATATAAAACAGAAAGAGTAAGATATGTTTGAAGAGCTGATGATAAGGGAATGGATAATATTTATGAACTATTGCTTTAAAGCTGAAAATCAGTATTCATGCTTACCGAGAAGGCCCAAGGCTATATTGGCAACGTGAGGTGAATGGGGACGTTTGTGCCTGGAGAAAGACTTTAAATCGAGATGAACAACCTGACCTGCCTCTTACCCTGTGGCAGGCATCCGTATGCTGGACCAGCCTTTCATGACGGACATCATAGAGGCCTCCTCCATCAGTCACATGCCACAGATCATTGATATCTACAGTGCAAGCTGGGGTCCCACTGACGATGGGAAGACAGTGGACGGCCCTCGAGAGCTCACACTGCAAGCCATGGCTGATGGCGTCAACAAGGTACTCCTAGCATACGTGCTGTTTCTCTGACTAACAGAATTAGTCTGTTTCAGTGTTCTTTGGCGCAGCTGCAGTATAGTCTGCTTTATTCTATTTGTATTTTAGGGCTGGCATTATGAGCTTAACATCTGGTGCTAGCTCATAAACTACATCCAGATTTAGGAGTCTTATAAGCCACAACAATTTTTCAAACCAGCCAACTGAAATAATAATTCCTCTCCAGGTGGAGTTTCGAGTGCCCCTACATTTAAGACGTGACTAACAAAGCACATTTTGATGGTCTCAAATGAATGTCTTGAATTAATATTAGCACTGTAGATTGATGCCCTCAAATTACAAATCAGCCAGGACGTTGTGCTGAGTAGGTCTCACTGCCAACCTCTTATGCTTCCCTCTAGAATGAGACAGAACATGGCTAATCAAGCCATATTCCACTCAAACCTCCAGTGGTAATGGTGGCTTAGGTGAGCCTTTTTCGTGTGCTATAAAAAGCCTCCCAATGATAAGGAGGTTGGGAGAGGGTGTGGCCGGGATAATTAACCATTTTGTAGCCGAGCTTCCCTCCTGCTGGGAGTTCTGTAACACAAGTCCAATCACTATACCTCTAAACATGTTGTTGGTTTTTTGCATCTCCAGTCTATGGCTTGGGCCTTTGTAAATCGCCACAGCTAATGAAAATAAATGGTGCTGCTGCGACTGTGGTTTTATCACAGTGCTTCACTTGGTGAGCCAAGTCAACACACGAGTTTATCTTGTATGCTTGTAAAAATTGTGGTCGCCTGCAGCGGACAGCAATTTAGACATATTTCACTGTTTGACCCCTAACATGATGCACATTAGCTTATATTGTAAGTGTGTTTTGAATCAACACACTTACAGTAGTGGCCTTCTGCTCTTTTGTGATGTACGGGGAAAGTGCTTGTCATGATACAGATTATGCAGGTAGTTTGAAAAATGCAGTATGTATTTGGACACCGGGAGACACCAGTGAAACTAATGGGAACAAGGAACAGGTGAAACTAATGACTGGGACGCAATGGGGCAAAAACCCTAGGTAGGGGACATGGGACCTAAACAAAAACTGGACATAAATGTAGGGATGAAGGGAAAAACGAATATTAAGGAGACGGGGAATGGGTTCTATGAGGTGGGGACGAGGTGGCCGTCACATCCACTAAGAGCTTCCTTTTGATTTCACTGTGTTCCTTTTTGTTTGACGACAGTTCGGGCCCTTGTGCCTTTTGTTTGGTGTTTGTTTGCAAATGAAGAAAGCAGAAATGGTGATGCTGGAACATGCCAGTGTTCATTGGGGACACTGGAAAACACGTGACAGCATCAAACAGCAGCAACATTGTAGCTCTTTCTGATGTATTTGCCATTGAGTACAAAGTAATAAATAAAAAAAACTAGCACACATCTTATTGCCACTGTAGCAATGTGGTCACTAGTGGTGAGGAAACAAACTACTAAATGTCCGGGAATCTGCTTCCCTAGGCAAGGCAGTCTGAATAAAATTGTTTATCCCTAATGTACAATTGGACCAGTGGCATAGATTGACTTTAGGGGAGGAAGAAGTGGTACAGTAGAGGAACATGGGGCGAATCTTCTTCTTCCTCCTTTGGCTTTTCCCTTCAGGGGTCACCACAGCAAATCATCTGTCTCCACCTAGTCCTATCTTCTGCATCATCTACCCTTACACCAACTAACTTCATGTCCACTTTCAGCACATCCATAAATCTCCTTTTCGGTCTTCCTCTCAGCCTCCTGCCTGGTGGCTCCAACTGCAGCATCCTT
>JBBKCR010000141.1:6349060-6371188 GCA_037577295.1 Ladigesia roloffi
AGTCTCTGACCAGGCGTTCAAAGCACTTCATCACTACTGAGGTGAGGGCTACAGGGCGATAGTCATTGAGAGAAGCAGGATGAGGTTTCTTCAGGACAGGAACAATGATGGACTCTTTGAAGCATGTGGGGATCACCGACTGGGATAAAGAGAGGTTGAATATCTCTGTGAACACAGGTTGGTCTGCGCAGGCTCTGAGGATACGGCCTGAGATGCCGTCTGGCCCTGCTGTTTCCTGATGTTCGCTTTCTTGAAGGCTCTCCTCACGCCATGCTTGGTGATGATGAACGCGTTTTCAGTGCTGACAGTGTCTTCCTGTCTGCAGCCATTAACACCACTAGCATTAGTATTGCTAGCGTCTTTAGCTGCAGCCTCAAAGCGAGCATAGGAGGTGTTCAGCTCCTCTGCCAGAGTCGCGTCCGTGTTTGTCATACCGGTTGTTGGTGCTTTATAGTCCGTAATTGTCCTTAGTCCCTGCCACAGGCTCCTTGAATCGCTCTGTTGGAGTTTCCTCCCGTAGTGCTGCTTCGCCTCTTTCACTGCCTTCCGTACATTATACGACACAGCCTTGTACGGTTCCATGTCCCACGACGCAAGTCTTGTGTTGTAGGCAGCAGTGCGAGATCTCAGAGTGTCGCGGATGGTTATATTCACCCACTGTTTCTGGTTGGGAAACGTTCTGGAAGTCTTTTTCTCCATGGTAATTTTTTGGTAATTTTGCCGATTTAAAACACTGAAAACTAAAAACAACGAAAACAAAGAAAAGGTGGTCGGAGCCGTCATGACGGCAGCCGACCTCACCGGCGCCATCTTCCTCTCTAGAAGAAGTGTTAGTGATAATCGCTTATTCTCATTGGCATTGAAGATTAATGCAGAAGTATTTCTGTAAAGACACATCCACTAAATGTTGGTTTTATCTTTCCTGCTCCAAAAAACGTTTTAGCCCCTGAGGAGGTAGAGACAAAAGCTAAAGGTTAATTTTGGTTACTTTGCTCTCTGCTGGTTGTGTTTGTGCTCTCATTATTCTTTCAGTTCTTTCTGTGGGATACTGCCGACATAATGGCATATTACGGCATTTGTACAGCCCTCACTGTATTCAATACATGACATTACTTTCACATGACCTACTAGCTGCACGCACATTTTGATGCTTACGTAGTTTAACGTTAAGTTCGGCCACTTCTTTGAATTAGTTTCCTAGGAAACACGCCCAGCTCTTGCACCTGCACGCACATACACACCGCTAATCTTAGTGCAGTAATGGAGCAGGCTGGGAGACCTGCCTCTGATAATGCCATTACGTCCACTTTATGGCCGCTCGCTCCAGCCCTCCACTGTTATCATCCCGGCGGCACAAAACAGCCTGTCAGCAGTGCTGCGCCTTTGTGCTAGAACAACAACAAAAAGCGCCCGCCTCTTACAGCAAGGACAAGATCCCTTCATCTGGCCAAAGCAATTTGCTTGACTCTGGGGTGGTGCATTATTGAAAAAAGGGGGTACATAATAGAGTTTCATCTTTTTTTTTTGTTAAACCTTATTAAACCAGCTCACCCAGGGAGGAATAATTGCTAGATTATGGCCTTTTTTCAGAGCAGGAACTGACAGTTCTCCACCCAGTTTTACACAAATGTCTGTTTGTAAAACACTTAGCTGGATGTGTTTTGGCGCTTTCTTAATAGACCTGAGTTTCATGCTCTGGTACAGAGCCACTTAATAAATTAGGTTTCAAATATATTTATCCTTCATTAGATATAACTACGTTAATGCTCCTTCTCCAAGTGTCATTGCATTTGTCAGAGTGGCCAGTAGTTATATATTAGTCCAATTTAGTCCCAGCTAACTGAATTATCTTGCCGTTCCCTCTAAATCTTTTAAAAATTTGTTTCATTCATGTGGTTTAATTTGTTGTTTTCATGAGCATAAGGTGGTTAAGGAAGAAACACATGTTTTGATCAGTGGCTTTGAGAACGAACATGCTGGGAGCTTGGCCAGGGCCCTATATTCAGAATTTCATTGTCAACAGCTATTAAAATGGCCTATAACCCTCTGACTGAAACATACAGATTTCAACTGGCCTAATGAAACATTGCTCTGGGCAGATTTTTGCATATTATGATGAATCAGCATAATTTGTCAGCAGATGTTATTGTGCAGACAGTAATGAAACAGACATCAATGCCTACAAGCGGTGAAAACTAATACGGTGGTCCAGTAGATCAGAGGTCTCCAACCAATTGGCCACCGACCAGTACCGGCTCCAGGCCACACAGAAAGATAGAATAAATATAATTAGTTGATTATCAGAGTGTTGAAGATGTTTTATTTTGAACAAACTCTCGTCTCGGCCACATGATATGATATATCAAGAATTTAACACACAAGCTAGCCAATCATTAAAAAACAAATGTCTTTGTGGAGCTTCTTTGTGTTTTTATGCACTTTGATATTAGTTGTATCTAGGGGTGGGAATTTAATGTGTTAATTGAGATTAATTCATTTGAAAAAACAATAACGCTAAAAGAAAAAAAAAAGTATCACACTTTGCATTCCAAGCCAAGGGGAACTTTTGTCAATGAACGGTTTTCTTGGTCGACCGATTACATTAACGCACAAACAAGAGCTACAAAAATGGAAGAGTTGGAAGAAAGCGGGGTCAGCAGGTGTGGCGCTCACAGCGATAAGGTCCTGGGTTCGACTCCTGGGTTGGACACAGGATCCTTCTGTGTGGAGTTTGGGTTTCCTCCGGGAGCTCCGGTTTCCTCCAGGGATAGGTTGATTGAGCACACCAAATTGTCCCTAGGTGTGAGTGTGTGGCCCTGCGATGTGCTGGCGACTGTCCAGGGTGCACCTCACCGGCAGCAGCTTTTTTTAATCGAGTCCCACCCCTAGTTATATCTATACCAGTCTGTGAAAAATATTGTTTTCATAAAAAGTTTGGGGACCACTGCAATAGATGATTTAGGGTGGGTGGTTGAATACGCTCAAAAGGATCCTGTCTGAAAACAGCATTCTTATACTGCTTATAATTCCGTTTGAATGAAGAGAAATTATGATTATTCATATTTTACTAAGGAAAATAGAGCTGGAAAAGAGGTGTGGTGATGCTTCATGTGTCTGTGATGAAGTACATGTCAGTCTTCCCCCTTTCAACATTTGTGGAGAAATTAAAAGTGCTTTTGACAAAATATTAGTGAATAGCAGTGTAATTGCTTCTGTCTGTCTCTCTCTCTCTGACTCTCTCTCATCTGTCTCTTCCTCTCTCTCTCTCTCTCTCTCTCTCCTTACAGTAAGATCCAGTCCGGTGAGAAGCTTTCTCTCAGCATTTCCACGGATGCCTGCCAGGGCAAGGAGAACTTTGTTCGTTATCTGGAACATGTGCAGGCCGTAGTGACAGTGAATGCCAGTCGTCGCGGTGACTTGACCATCAACATGACCTCACCCATGGGCACAAAGTCCATCCTGCTGAGCCGAAGGCCACGTGATGCTGATGCCAAGGTGGGCTTCGACAAGTGGCCCTTCATGACCACTCATACCTGGGGTGAGGATCCGCGCGGTACCTGGCTGCTGGAGGTGGGTTTCCATGGTGACAGTCCTCAGACAGGCGTCCTGAAGGAGTGGACCCTCATGCTGCACGGGACGCAGAGTGCCCCTTACATAGACCAGGTGGTGAGGGACTACCAGTCCAAACTGGCCATGTCTAAAAAGGAGGAGCTGGAGGAGGAGCTGGACGAGGCCGTCGAGAGGAGTCTAAAGAGCCTGATGAGTAAAAGCAACTAGCCCCAGGGTGGTCCTGCATGATGCCCTACTTCTCTTTCCAATTCTTTCCATTTATCTCTCTGGCTTGTTCTTTACCACTCTCTCTATTTCTTTCTCTCTCTCTCTCTCTCTCTCTCTCTCTCTCTCTCTGCTCCTTTTAGTTTTTCCTTCCCTCGTGGTTCCAATTGGATGAATGTTTCATGTAGACCCGTCATAATGAAAAGTATAATCTCAAAACTATTCTGCCCTACAGATAAAAACATTACAACTTGCTTACTGTATTAGTTTGTTTTTGTTTTACAATTGACAAAACTGTATATACACAGAACCTATAGATACGATATTAATTTCTTGCTCACATTGCTGTCGTACCACCTCTCTGAAGACAACTACTGTACAGTTTGTGACTGTAAATTATTTTCTGTGTCCCACTATCTACCTAATGTTTAGTACCTTGCAAAACCCTTTCTGTTATATTTTTGTGAGGACCTGTTTATATCAAACGATGGAGACAGAATGTGTGATCACAGCTTGTGGCCAACTATAGTATATTTCATATCCTTCAGTATATATCTAATAATAAATCTGTTCTGCTGTTTGTTAAAGCACTTGAGTGAATGAGATGATTTTTTGCTCCAGGATTTTGAGGAAAAGCTCATTTATCAGTAATGAATGGTAGCTCATTACTCAGAACTGATGTTATGTAACCTACATTAATATTATTTCAGCACTGATCATGGTGAGCTAACCTTTGAAACTATTTTTCTGTAGTTCTCTCCTGTTCTCGTTTCCTCTATGTGGATATCCCTGCATAGTCACATTCCATTAACCAAGTTTAGCATTTAGGGTTGAATTTCTCAGTGTAAGGGAGACTACAAATGGACAAAGAGCAGTTTTCATTGTCTCTCACTTTCTGGTGGGGAGAGTAGATTATGCAGAGGTTACATCTGCACTCCAGCAGGTCACCTTCATGCAAAATGGATGAGTGTCATCTCCAGCTGGCTCACTAAGAGAAAACACCTTCAGTATGGGGTGCAGAAAGAAAGACTGTGCAGAATCATGCTAAGAAGTATAAAGCCCAGTTTTAGTGCCTAGGTTTGAAAACATTAGTCGTCCAACATTTTTCATAAAGAATATGGATATTGGAGCATGGAGTACTTGCTGACATGAATTTTATTTCTTTTTCAAAATATACTAAGGTTTAAAATCTCAAAGGCTATAATGCTCAAAGAAGCACTACTATAATGGAAAAAAATACACAGCTAACACTACATTTCATGATAAAATGACAATATGCTTCAATGTGCAGTTCTCAGAATGTCATGAATCACTTAAATTGTTCAATTAAAGGAGACTGGACAAATACATGGTTAATTACATAGTTGAATTAGTCCTGTTCCATTTTATTAAGTACAGTGCAGATTGCCAACTGCTGGAGAGTTTATATTTCATGCTAGATTTTGCAAACTGCTCAGCTAATTCATCACACACCTCATATATGTGGAGTTGGTAAGTACTCAAAATGTTTATGTTTATGGCAGTGCATTATATACATTTTTCATACCTTTTGACTGTAAAATGTCACTGTTTTAGCAATGTGACACATCGCTTTACGTTGTAATAACAAAGGACAATATAGTGTCAATTTTCTTTTTGTCACACTAACACTAACTTTGTAAATGGAACAGAGGAGAACAAAGATTTTGGATAGTTTGATTTTTTTATTGGTAAAGCAATTAATACACAGCAGGACTGTGTGATTGGTGATCACTAGTATTCCAATTGAACGAAATGAAAACTACTCAACCTCTTGAACTCTGGGGGCTTTCTGGGGGGAAACATATTCCTGAGGGCAGCAGCGTTATTCCGATTAAAAGCAGGCACTCTATTGGTTTTGGCTTTAATGATGTATTTAAAAATGTATTCGTTGTAAGGGGAAAAGGATGGGGGCTTTTTCGGTTTTTGAGATTCCCAAGTTTTCAAACAGTAAAGGCCAAAGGTGTGTGCAGGAAGCAGTTAAGCAGCACCAGGGGGGTTTAATTAGGCTAGGCAGAGCTGGAGCAGAAGAGAGGCAGGAATGGCAAGAACAAGTGGAATGTGTTTTTTTGTCATTTTTTGTTTTTTTTCTTAATCTCAGGTCAAGAGTCAAGGGCATCTTACGTGGCTCTGTCTCCGTGCTTCTTCTTGCTGGTCTTCTCTATCATGGTTTCCACCACCATGGCTGTCTCCTCATACCCCTTGACTTTGTTGTCAGGCGAGAGCCTCTCCACCGACTCCACCACCTCCACCTTCTCGTAGCTCATGGAGTCTGGCTTGTGGCTGCTGGAATGTGCAGAGGGTCCCTTTCGCCTGTTGAGGTCTTCCGCGCCCTTGTCATTGTTGCGCCGCTGGGATGGCAGCTGACTGGGATCAGGGGTGGGACCAGCTGGTGGAGTTGGGCTTCTTGGTTCTCTGGCTTTATCAGAATCTCCAATTCCGTCTTCCTTCCCTTTTCCCCTATCTTTCTTGCCATTATCTGAAGGGCTTGGAGGGATCAGTGGAGTAACAGCAGGGCCAGGAGTGGGACTGGGGATTGGGCCAGGAGAGGGACTTGGGGTGGGAGAGGGAATTTTGTTGCTGTATGGTGGGAACATGTCATCACAGATGGTGACAATGACGTGGCCCGCAGAAGGCGTGGACGTGTAGAAGCAAGGGTCTAGGTAGCTAGACTCACCTGTAACCAGGACGTAGCGGCCCTTGGTGAAGAAATCAGCAATGGGCTCAGGCTTCTTGTACTTACGCATCCTGTCTCGGACGATGTTGCAGAGTGTATCAAAAGCCTTGCTGATCTGAGCACCATCAGGCACGTCTTCCCGAGCAACTCCCTTGAACAGGGGAGCGTGCTCGTCCCGTTTCACCTCCCCTTCTAGATCCTCTGTGCCTCTTCTCTCCTCCTCCATACACTCACCAGCTCCTCTATCCTCCTGCCCACTGTCAATCATGTCCCTGGCGGTGAGGTCTTTCTTTTTGGTCACTTTTTTGGCCAGGTTCTTCTGACGGGGCTTGACGTTGGTGATGTCCTGGATGGCTTGGGTGATATCTACGTATGAAAATGGTTAATGATAATGAACATAGTTAAAATTTACTAAGCACAGAGCTCTACATCATGTTAAAAAGTGTGCTTACTTTCATTGACATTTTGATTGTGATTAAAGGGCCCATATCATTATTAATTTATGGTTTGTTTCTAAATAAAAGTTTTCAAAGTAATAAGTAAACAGAGTTAAAGTTTCTATAACACTTTATTTGAAGGGGTCTACATAAGGGTGACATGTAACCGCCATAAGAATGACATGACACATGTCATACACATAAGTGACATATTATTAGTGACACATTAGCTGGACCGAATGACAACAGTCATACTTATCACTAATGTGTCTTTAATGTACACGACATGTGTCATGTCAATTTTACGATGGTTACATTTCACCCTTATATAGACTCCTTCAAATAAAGTGTTACCAAAATTTTTTAAAGGTACTATTTGCTCACCAGGTCACACAGTCTATGAGTGGAAATTAGGCTGCCATGACACCCGATTTTGAGCAGTAACTGAAGCGAAATCACAAAAAATATATATTCTTCTATTCAAGTTTAACCCAAACTATTCAAGACAAAGTTATCAGGAGTGTTTCAGCTTTGACTGCCTATTGGACAAAGCAGCCAGTTGGAACAGAGCAGATGAACTGATATCAGTCTTAAATACAAAAAGCAGGTTGTTTAAATAATGGGCATAGAGAGTTTGGAATCTGGTAATATTCATCATAAATGTAATAGATGAATATAACATATTAAAAGAACAGAAACCACAAGATATGTGTCCTTTAACATTGACTTACACACACTGACTTACATGTTTTGCTAGTCATATTCAAAGATTTGTAAGAACTCCCACAGAACATGTATTTGCTACACATCACACTCAACAGAAGAATCTGATTTGAAAATTGAATTATCTCATGCGAGAACTGAATTAGCTGATATGAATATTATCTCATTCAGTGAGCAGTAGTGCAGTTTATAGCCATTCATTTAGATGCTAATTGAACTAATTGTAGAAGCTAAAATCCAAGTGACAATTAATATGCACTCGCCTGCGCAGCCCTAAATACATGCAAAAAGAGATCAATCGTGCCTACGTTTTTTCTTTTTCAGCTTAAAGCCACTATTGTGCCAAATGAATCACTAGGTGCTGCTGCTTTGTGCACACAGCAATTAGTAAAGTGATCCACGCTCGCAGTGTTGTACCATAAAGATCGCTGGAAAGGTCAGCATCATGCATCAAGTCTAGAGCAGCTGCACAGCGATCTCGAGACTTCACAGTTGTAGCTTTTTTGACACACAGTGTCACAGCAATAGCATAGCAGCACTGACATTCATTGATCATTTTATAGTATTTTATATGTTTTTTTTGCTAAAACATTTAGAGGTGTCTCATCACCTCCTTTGGCACTTCACAGGATAAACAGAAAATTGCATTTGGAAAATTGTACTTACAAATTCAAATAGAATTTTGACTTCCTAAAGGCAATTCACCAAATCCACCAAATCTTCTTGTATTTTATATTAAAAAGTATAATGATTATAATAATGAAATAACATATTTTAAAGCAATCCAATTTGGAAAATTTAAACAGAATTAAAAGTTAAAGTATTCAATGCAAAACCAATAGTCATCCAAAACAAATTAAAACACATTTAGAGGTTACTGTTCAAAAAGGTTTAAGCTCAGGTATCTCATGTCATTATTAAAGAAGCTGAAACCAGATGGGACCTCACTGTTGTGCCATATCTAAGTTTAGAAGCATGCCTTTCGCAAACAGCCAAACCTGATTTATGAAATACTGGACTATTCCTTTAAGGCTAACACAACAGATGCAGTGATGTTATATAACTCCCCTCCCTCTGTTTCTCCTCCCCCTCCTCCTCACCTTTCCCTCGACTGTTCACTGTAGAACTGGTAGTGTGTCTGTAACTGGTGGTGAACAGACTAATGGGTGTTCCAATTATAGCCGAATTCAATCTGTGAAAGAGAATGGGAGAAATTTATTCACAACCATTAATCAGGGATGCATGATTTAAAATGGGTTTCAATCTGAAACAATTGTTTTTTGAGAAAACTGTTTTGCTGGACATTGACACCTAAAAATACACAAATCAGGGGATGTGCTGACTGATGCTTTAGTCAGAACACATTTCTTACAATAATGAACAATAATAACAAAGCTTACAATAATAACAAGCTTCCACTAATCTTGTGTTGCATACACGTGAAAATAATGTAATTATTGTATCAAACCATTCAAAATTTAACACAGAATTTCAGAATTACATATATAAGATATATGTATATATCTGTATGTTCAAAACATTATATACCCAAACAAGAAATTGCCAATAGATGATGATGGTACAGTTCAGTTCCTGAGACTATACTGCCATCCTGTGGCTGATTTATCTACTGAAAGGAACCATTTCATAACTAGTTAGTTAAAATACTCAAAAAGCATCTAGCAAATGGTTTTGGCCTGAATTTCAACTCAAACAGCAGTCATACATTTAAGCCATCACAAGATAAATCTGCTCACTTCATCACAAGGCAGATTGTGGGTGTAATGCGCAAATACAATGCAAACTGGAAAAACTTTAAGACACAGCCCGCTTGTTTACAGGCGTAACGCACCTATTGTCTTCATTCTCGATGATCCTCTTGTACCTCTCCAGCTCATTCTCCAGGGAGGTCTGATACATGGCCAGCTGTCGGCACTCATCGGTATATTTCTCTAGCGAGTGCTCAGCCTCCTCAATCTCCTTCCTGAGTGACTCGATCTGCTCATTGTAAATCTGAATCTCATCATCGTAGCTTTCCTGCGTGCTCTTGATGGTTTTCTCCAACATTGAGGTCTAGGAGAAGTGAAAGTGACAGCTGAGTGGTGTCCCCTCAATGTATTATTCATGTCCAAATGAGAGGCAAAAGTGGTTGCATGCAGGGGTATATTACAGAAACTCACATATTTCTCAATCACTGACAGAAGAAAACATCCAGTTTGACAAAAGAGTACACAAAAGATATCCTGCCCAGCACATGCCTTTGTATAATGGTTTATTTAGCCTGGATTTAATCCATATGCAGTTCATCCAACATGTAATTAAATGTATATACAGTATCCTACCAAAGGCTAATACTCTATTTCGTTTGTTCATCGAAACTGTCTCAAATGTATTTTTCAGATTAGGGATCCTTCACTAGTGAACAGAATCCACGCATTTTGGGCCCCCTGACTGTTCCAGTAAGGGTAGCTGATCCAGACTATACATTTAATACGGACGAGTCATGAAAGCATCTTGCCGTCCCTGTGCATGAACTCCACAATGCCCCCCTCCACCCCCCCACCCTGCTTTCCCGTGTCTCCATGGTGACATACCTCTGTGTGCAATCTCTGTTTTTGTGCCTGAAGTTGGCAGAGGGCGCTCTTGTACTCCTCTAGCTGACTCTGTAGGGCCGGAACTCGTCTCTGAGCTATCAGCCTCTCTTGTTCCTACAGAAAAGGAGAGTAAAGGGAAAAAAGTGTACCTAGAATCTTTTAGCCTATGTCAGGGGTCACCAACATGGTGCCCTGGGGCACCAGGGTGCCACCACTGACCACATGAGTTACCCGCGGACCGGTCCAAAATATAGCACAACTCACCAATGAGCAACGTCTACCATGTCATTTTATCCAGTTCCTATTCTTCTTTAATCGTATTATCATTTATATCTATTTGAAAATTTGAAAACTGGTAGCCTTTCGTATGACTCAGTAGCCGTGATGGAGCTCTCAGTTTCAGAAAAGTTGGTGACCGCTGGCTTATATCATAACTACAGCATTGGTAAGAGTATGTTTTCTTTTACCTCCTTAAATTCTAGACATAATGTTCAAGTAATAATTGTGAAGAGAACTTCATCCATTCTACAGAAACTACATGAAGCACCATTGTTCACAGTGCTGATGATGAAAACAAGACATTTGAAACATGTAATACTTCTATAATCTCACACACAAATTGTTATGCCTAATGATACTTTTTTGACATTTAACAAAACTTCACTATGCTCAACATAACATGTACAGACTCAGAAAATGTGTGTGGGTGTGAACATTCTCACTTTAATCATTAACAAGGTTTGTAAATGAGCTGCAATGTCTGTTAGGAGAGATCACACCAGCTGTTGATGAAAAATAATTTGTACATCCACTCAAAAAACTGAAAGTCAAGTAAGTGACAAGCATACTAATGCCGTATAATAATGAAATATATTGTCGCTGTTTGGCGGAAACCTCGTAACTCCATTTTGGTCTTTGTTGTTTATTTATAGATTGATACTATTATTCAGTTGTTATTGACAATTATTTAACCTTCACTGCAGATGTCATCACAATGCAACACTAAATCACAGAGTTCCCACATCTTGCACTCTTTCTCTTTCTCTCTCTCTCTCTCTCTCTCTCTCCCTCATCTGTAATGTAATTGCAGAACAAAACTGCAGAGGTCAATCACACCAGGGACTTAACAAAAGCAGTGTGGCTGCTCATTCAGCACTAGATCAAAGTGGATGTGAAACGTCATTTCCAACAGAGTCTTATCATAGCAGGAATATGGGCAAGAGTGTGGCTGAAGGTTGCTGTTCCGTCACTGTCCCCTCCTGCCCCACTGATGTGGCTTGACAGTGACACATTGGCACTCGATACACCACGCAATCAACCTACCTCTGAGAAGCCCGCTGACATGTTAGGCATTAGAACGGCTGTCTGGTTGATCTGATGCAGGATATTAACGTAGGTCTGGATCTCGGCAAGATTCTGCAAAAGACAGTACTCATGTTTGAGAAAGCTGCATATATGTATATATATATATGTATAGATATATATATAGATAAAGATATAGATGTATATATCAATAAAGTTTTCGGATTCAGATATATCATGAATTTTGTTGGCTTATGTAGCAAAAAGAGTCAGAATTCAACAGCAAGAAACAAAATGAAACACAGGAAATGCAAACTGGCAGGAGGGACAAAAATGCAGTTCTGGACTAAACTGGTAAGTTTATAGGTCGTAGGTATAAAATGCAAAAGAAGGTTCAGAAAAGGGAAGACAAAAGGAACTGTCCTGAGAGTACAAGCCCCAAATTACCAGCTGATTTGGGGAGTGATATGGGGAGCGAATCAATTCACAAAAAGATTCTGTGAGACTTTGGGCTTTGGTTTTATGGATCTGCCAGCAGGTGCTTGGGGTCCAGGATATGATGAGCCAGGACACATGAGCGCTGCTCTGGGCCATAGCCCTCCCACTCAGCCAGAAACTGGGAAACTTCCTTGACCCATTGCATGTCCAATAATATGCATGTGGGACAAGGGGTATACACAGTACTGGCTTTAGGTGGGAATGACATGTCTGTTTCCTTGTCAGTGAATAGGGACACAGTGTTCCCCAACTGGCACATCCGAAATGATGCATGCACATCCACATTCACACTTATGTATACTCCACCCAGAACAACTGGTCCGCCCAGGAGAAGGGTTTGGAGGAGACAAGTTATTGGAGGGTTGTTTCCATATCCTGGTTGTTCCGTTCTGTCTGGATGTTGGACTGCATGGTAGCTGAATGACACAGTAACAGATGCTCCCAACAGCTGACAGAAGGCTGTTTTGTGTTGAGAAGTGATCAACAATTACCATTATCACAGTGTTGCCCCATTACAATGCCAACACCATGAAGAAATCATCCTGGGAATTTTGTTAGCTCACTGGTGAGAAAAGGCTTCCTGCTTACGAAACAGAACTTGGCAAATCCACTTAGCATATCCACTTTGAGTTTAGGTCACTTGGCCTGTTACATGTAGTCCAGGTTCTCAAAATCCATCCAGAACAGGAACTGGTGTTGGGGCCCTTTCAGCCAGCAACTCCACAACTCCAGTGAGACTTCATCATATCAGAATTCCCCTCAGCATGTAGGAGGCAATGCAAAATGTATGTCCATGTGTGGAGTTTACCATCTGTGCTGGATGGCTGGGATGGGACTCCCCCTACTCTTACGCTAAAGATGATGACTTCTATGATGTAGGAGCAGGGGTGTTCCGAAGCTGCAGGACGGAGACCCTGTTTTTTCTTCCCAACAAGAAACCTCAACTGAGTAAGAAACTTTTATAAGGCTGTCTCCCGGATTAAATTATCTCAGGACCAGACAAGGATAGATGACACCCTGGAACCAGACAGGAAGCCGATGGCGCAATCATATGGCCAACACACAGGCATGAGCTGGTTTAGAACAGCTGCCACCTAGGTCATTAATTCCAAGGGAGAAGTGCAGATCATATTAATCATAACAGGGTAGGCACCCTTCTCCTCCTCCCCCTTGCTGGAACAGCAGCTACAATCATGTGTCTCCCCCTAGAGGCCAGCACAGGGTGGCAGCTGCTCCACGTCCAGACCAGCTCCAATATGCAAACCAGTGCCGGGTTCCAAGTACTTTGTTTCAACTCAAGCCAAGTTAAGTTAAATATGTTTTTCTGTCAGGTAGACAGCAATAAATATGATTGTGCAAATGTAGCACCAGCAGGACAATGAATGTGAAGTGTAATAAATTAAAGGGTATTTACAGAGGTTGTTGTACTGAGTTGACCAGTGGAAGTATGTGCTGGTGATGCATGTATTGTTTATTTTTCACTTTTGGATGAGGAGACTGATGGCCTGTTTCCCACTCTAGGAGTGGAGGTCCAAATGTTACAGAACATTTTGCCAGACAGGAAGAGGTAGAACAGAGTGTTTGAGGAGTGATTGGGATCATACACTATGTTGGTGTCTTTGCAGATGCAGCAGGTAGTGTAAATGTCCGTGAAAGAGGGGAGAGAGAGACCAATGGTCTCCTCAGCTGGGCCTTGTGACCTGATATGTTACAATTTCCATATCAGGCTTTGATGCAGCTAAAGAGAATGCTCTCTGTAGTCCCTCTTGAGAATTTTGTAAGGTTGTGATCAGTGCATGCTCTCTTCTTCGTGATGGGCCTGTTGTTGAGAATCCAAGTGATGTTCTCCATGACATGAACATAGAGGATCCATCGATGCCAAGTGGGAAGTGATCAGGTCATGCTCTCCGGAAGTCAAAAAACATCAAAATAAACGTTTTTGTTTTATCCGTGTTCAGGGAGAGGTTGCTAGCTCTGCACAAGTCCATTAGTCATTAGATCCTCTCTGTATGCTTGCCTCATCATTGTTGATTTAACCCGCAACAGTGAGCTGAGAATTGCTGCTCGTAACCCTTGGGAGGAATTGCATTTAGCTTGGTGGTGCTGGAGATGTTGCTCCCTATCCTGACTGACTGAGGTCTCCAGTCTGGACATCTAAGATCCATTTACACACAGAGGTGTTTAGCAAATAATGGTATTAAATGCTGAAATGTCTATAAACAGCATTCTCAGGGAAGTGTTGGCATGATCGTCAGAGTGGTTGGGACGGTATGCAAACCATAGGTGTTCCAATGTGAGGTGCGGCTGTAATATTATGTGCCTCATAATGAGCCTCTTGAAGCACTTTATGATGATTGGTGTGAGTGTGACTGGACGTTGAAGCAGGACACTTCTTTAGCACAGGGATGATGGTGGTGGTTTGAAGCACATTGGAACAACGTTGGGGCTCAGAGAAATATTGACGATGTTTGTGAGAACATCAGCTAGCTGGTCAGCACATCCTTTGAGCACAAAAACAGGAATATTGTCTAGTCTAGTAGGCCTCACCACCACAGGCAGGTGGAGATGTCCCATATTTGGTCATGGCCTGGATGCACTCCCACATGTGCTGCACTTCCTCAGTGTCCTTGAAATTACTGTGGATTTTCTGGGTGTGGGCATGTCTTTCCTCTATCATGGCTCTGGACAGGTTGGTCCTTGCTGTTCTAAGGCTAGCCTAGTCACCTGAACTAAAGTGACAGGAGTAGCTGGATGGCATAGTAGTTAGGGCATTGGCCCTGCAATCAGAGGGTTGAGGTTTAAACCCCAACACCGCTGATGTATCATCTCCACACACTGCTCCTTAGGCACCTCAGTGGTTTTGGAGGCAATAACATCATCAATGCACTGGCGGATGCCGGGCACACCTTCATATTTGTTATAGTTTTATTGAGTTTTAATGCTGCATGAACACCAAATATGTATTGAAATGCAGAAGTATTGAACTAAGTAAATGTATTTGGATTCTGGCCCACATTTTGTATCATGTTTTGTATCCATTTCTGATGTCTACAGAGCTGCCTGGTGAGCTGGTGACCTATTGGGCAGCATCCTTCACAACTGGTGTTGTCCAGAAAAGTCTGAACATTCTGCATGTAGAATAATTCATTTGTGACAGTGTGACACCTTGTTTACACCATGCATTTTGATGGGTCTTTGTAGCTTGGTCTCTGTTTTGATGTGCCAGTTGTCAGAGAACTGTCAGGGCTATTAAAGCATTTTCTGAAAAAAAAACCCCACTCAGCACAACACACAGGGACCTGTCTGACCTCTGCAGGGACCCTACAGAGTTATTACAGCTAATGCAGCCAGAACATTAGTCAACTTTCAGTTCACAATAGGTCATGATTAGAGACTAAATGCATCATTCTCTGAACATTTTTTCAATCACTACTGACACCGTTCAGTCCAAATTTACAGGACAATAGTTTCTGGACATTTTTGTGCAATTTGTCATATCCGCTGAAAACAATATGCACTGAATGTTTCAAATATGTACATTGTTACTTTGTAAATTCTATTAATGTGAGTATCTTACTAGCAATCTATTTTAAGAATATGATGATGGACCTGTTAAGTCTTTTAAACCTGCAGACAGAAGATTGCATGTCCATAAGCGCTAGAATGAAAACAGCATGTAAAAGCTTTCTGTGTGTTACCAATTGTATCTCTGTATATAAGATTCATAAGCATTCCTTTATTGTTGGATTATACTGCACTTTTCCCCCAAGCACATCTGCTATCTTGCCAATCTATGTATTTCTTTAGAAAATTAACCTGATGTAACTGATGTATGACTTAAATGCCTATTCATGTAAAAATCCTTTTAAAATGTGTGTTTACTTGCTTAAAAACTAAAAAATATCTTTTTGGCTTCATATGATTGACAAGAGAAGGGCAGATTACTGATGATTTTGCAAAAGCCTTAAAATCTTAATGAATTTTTGGACCTAACGCTTTCCTTCTGAAAATAAAGTGCTAATCAGGAAGAAAGTAGGAACCAACTGAAAAATGTCTTTTAACATAAAAATCAATGCCAGTTTTAAGAAGCAATCGTTATTGATAACATATCATTTTGTTCAATAATTAGACTCCACAATTTTTTTTCATTAAAAAAATTGTATTGACTAATTCAGTTGTCATTTAACAACTGGCAGACTTTTTTCATCCCTTTACACAGACTCTATTTTACATAAAATCTCCCTGATTCTGACTAACGATGTACTCGGACAAATAGCAGAAGCTCGCAAAGTTTGAAATGATATAGGTCTAAGTAGGGTTTGTTTCTGTTAATTTAGTTAATTTGACTTATTTTCTCTTGTCAATCAGTTGCAAATTTCCCACTCATGGAACTAATAAATTGGTTGTCTTATCTTCTCTTTACAGTAGGATATAGTTTGGTATTCTGAAGCAAAATATTAAAGGGCCATTGTAATTGTTTTTTATCATTTTGTGTTTTGTGCACTAATTACATCTTGCAGATCACAGAAGTGGGCCTCGAATGGGATGCTGCCTGCCAGCCCATTTCCATATTAGCCAGATCATTAGCTGGCCGCATGCCCTTTCTTACCTTTTTATGCCTGTCTCTTGTGGAGTTGATGTCATCCTGCAGGAACTGAGACTCTATCTGATACTCCAGGTTCCTCAGAAGTGCTGCGTCTGCCTCCTGCAGATCCCACAGAAAAGGATCAAAGACAAAACAAAACTAGGTTTAAATAACTGCATCATTCTGCCCCTCACTTTCCAAGTTCTGCTTGGTGCTTGGCTTGAAAGTCGGTGGCAAAACAACAGATCATCCAGACAACCTTTGGGGAGCTCTAGATTATTCAGATACATACCAACTTTGCCATGGCAGAAACATGCCTTGAAAAAGATGGTTTGAGTATGAATGAGCAAGATTGTAAATATTGAGTCTACAAGTAGAATGGTGTATGGAAGACTATAGGCTCAAAATATTCCTTGACATACCTTATTAAGCTGTTCCAGGGTACCGCGCAGCTGTTCTTGATATTCACATTCATTTCTGTATCTGTGGGCAAGAGGATTATTGGAAGGCAACGTTACCCATGGGCACTGACCTCACAGCTAATGTATAAAATTGTCTAATATGTTCTTATCACACCTGTACAGGTGTTCTTATTATACACCACCTGGTGTGTGAAACTAGTGTGCATGTTCTCTCTGTACATTCTGAGATAAAGTAAGAGGAACGTATGTGCTGGAGATGATCCCTCAGAATTTGTCTCTGTTTCACAATTCCTGACTGATTTTGGATCAGGTCAATATTGACCTAAAGTGATCTATAAAACAAAACTACCTTTCATGACCTTTCCCAATGAAATTCATCCAGGTTACCTATGTAGTAAAAATAAATTGCCAATGTTCAAATACATTTCATACCACCACCCCAGGAAAAAAGTGAGGTCTGATACATGCATTTAACTGTATGAAACAAGAGCAAAAGCCTAACCTCTTAAGCTGATTATAAAAGACCACTTTTCCTGTGAAGATCTAGAAACCAAAATGTTTTAGCATTTTCAAGAAAATTACTTTTGTCTCATTTTCTATAAGATGTAAACATGTTTTAGGAGAGATGTGCATTGGGATACATGTTTTTTCCTCTTACAACCAGCTCAGCAGTTTCATTTGAGTTACTAGATACAAAATCTTTTGACTTTCAGTGGTCTGTGGCCCTTTTATTCTATCATGAGCATCCCTACAGCAGCATGTCTGGCTAATTGTAAATTTTTTGTGTTTAATTTAATACAAATAATGATACTAACAATACGTTATGTCTTTAGATTAGTAGCTTCATTAATTTTTGGAGGAGATGAAAAGACTAATGCTTGCAGTTTGGTCACTGGTATAACCTGCAGCTGAACTCGTCCAGCATGCGCTCCGCGTCCTTCAGCTCTCGCTCCAGTTTGGCGCGTTCCGCCAGCAGCTCTCGGATGCGCTGCCTGTTGAGGCTGATCTGCTCGTTGAAGGCCTCCTCCAGGCCAGCCGCCTCCTCCATGCGCTGCAGGGTCTCCAGCTGTTTGCGGAAAACCGCATTGCGCTGCTCGAGCACGCGAGCCCGGTTGATGTATCGCGCGAAGCGGCTGTTGAGCTCCTGCAGGCTCTCCCAGGCGGGCAGGGCGGGGTGTCCGGCGCGGTGCCCCCGGGAGTCCGCATCGGCCTCAGCATCAGCATCGGGGTCCTCGAACACATCCGAGCGCTCGTACTTCTCCTTGCGCACCTCTCGCCGGTAGCTGGTCTTGAACATGGCTCCACCTTCTCTGTCTTAGTGCTCGTCCCCTTCAGCACCTTTAGTGTGTGAAAACTGGGCTGCTTACCCTCTGAGGGCTCATGCTAGACTGACCGCCGCTCGCTCGGGCCATGTGGCGAAAAAAAACAACTTCACCCCCCCTAAGCTGTGGTCCCATGCTGTTTTGCATTTGGACTATTCCAGTAGAGCGGCGGCCCGCGGGAGCGCGCGCCAGCAGAATAGTGCTTTTTGTTTGTGCGGCAAAACGCATAAATGCGGTGTGAGGCCTGTCTCTGCTGTGTCAAACAATCTATTGTTGGTGAGAACGCTGTTTTCTGCTCGGCCTTTCTTTCTGCGCGACAGCAGCTCGTTTCCGTGGAAAGTTCTGTTGCACCAAACAATGGAAAAGTGCAACAGTTGCGTTTGTTATACTTATTAATAGAAAAGCATGGAGAACGAAACGATCTGGCACCACTGACCGGTAGGATAGACAGAGGGCCTGTGTTATTACTGGAAGATATACGCGTGGTTTGTGTGTGTGTGTGTGTGTGTGTGTGTGTGTGTGTGTGTGTGAGAGAGAGAGAGAGAGAGAGAGAGAGAGATAGAGAGAGAGAGAGAGAGAGAGAGAGGGAGAGAGAGATTATTAGGGATGGATTACTGACTGTGTCCATGCGTGGCCTCAGGGTGACTTAGACCAGGGGTCCAAGAAAGCTCAAATACAACACACAATAGGCTAAGTGTGAACAATCTAAAAAGTGTGATTAGATGAACGATAAGCAGTTGAACATGCACAAAAAAATGTAAAATGTTTACAGCTCTATGAACTTCAACTTTATTACAGCGTCATGAGATTATTAGGAGAGTTGATATTTACTCATTAATACTTCTCTTTTTATATAGAGACTTGTTTTGATTCAAAAGAGAAAGAAGGGAAATCACAATTTGTGTTATTGTTAATGTTTGGGATGCTTTGTGATTTGCCAAAATGTGTGTATGTGTGTATTTGAGAGAAAAAGACAGAGAGAGACAAGAAACATTCAAGTGGGAAAAACACATTCACAATGCAGGGATGGGCAGTGGATTTTAGAGGCCCTCGGGCACAAGTAGCTTTGGAGGTTCCCTCTAACAATGGCACATAAATAAATAAATTAGAAAATTAGAAGAAGAAAAATAAATAAATAAAAAGTGCATTTCATGAATAGTTCAAGCTAAATTTATTCATGTGCTATATTTGGATTTTGGATGCCTTCTTAGGATTGAGGGCATCGCTGTGCACCAATTTAGACTCCCATTCACAAAAAACTAAAAAGGTCAGGGTGAAATAATGCTCATCCTACTCTCCACCCTTGGAGTTATCTGCGTTACATCTTTGCTCGCCTAAAGCATAAAGATGTGAACTCTGCTTCACAGTGCACACTCACGAAAGGTCACCCTGTCTTAGCTCACTGAAAAGGAGAGTGAGTTTGGGTAATGATTGTAATGCACTCCTGCCTTTGCCCTCATAGGCTCGTCTGTGATTTGCTGGGCTCAGGTTAGATTCCATGCTGGAGTGACTCATCACGATGGGGGCTTTGAGGCTTTAGTCGTGTCCTGAGAGGAGAATGGAGGGGGTGGGGTAAAGGGGATTGACTTCTACACTCTGTCAGCTTGCATTAGCATCAGCCCAAACCATCCTCCAAGTGCCTCCTTGGGTCCTGAGCATCTCTTCAGTTTTAAGGAGCCTGGACATGGAAAAGAACATTTCTGTTCTCTTTCTGACTGTGAGGCCAAAGTGAACAAACCAGAATGAGCCAGAGGTGGAGTGTTGTACCCAGCTTTCACTTTTGCAAACTCTGACATAAACGTGCTGCGACATAAAATATGTTCAGATATTTGGCCAGTGCAACCAAATGCTGGTAAAACAGACACTGCAATGAAAAACTATTAAAAAGGCATGGACTGAATAAAACGTTTTGTGCATGTGCACAGGCAAGAGAACTGACACACACTCCCTGCACAGGGTCTAAAGGTATTCCTGGCTTGAAATTAACATAATTATTATAAATTAATTACATAACTACACACATATTTATTCTGTTATATAGTAAATTAATACACTTTTAACAAAAAGGCTCTATATAATACCAATTTTTTTTTACAAAATATAATACATAATAGCATTTAAAAAATAAAGTTCCTTGAAGAATTATATGTGTCAGGGTTTTTCAACATGGATAAATCAACATAGGTTGTTATCATTCTATATATAACTAATGTCTGAAGAACATTTAAAGAACTTAAAGATGTATGTAAGTAATGATTATTCTGTTTGATTTATACTAATTGCACTTCTGTTTGTTTTCAGTAAATAGGAAAAAGAGCTGATTAAATCAAAACAGTCCCTGTCCAACATCTGAAACAAACGGTGTGTTTGTGTGCGTGTGTGTGTATGTGAACAATTGTGTACATTCGTGGAATCATCCCACACTCTATACATAAATGTACACGTATGTGTAGAGTGTGGGATGATTTTAGGAGTGAGAATGGTTGGATTTTTAAGCCCTACATGAGGTGAAAGCTGTGGGACAATGTTTGAAAGACGAATATGCCAGTTTACTGTATGTCAGCAGTCTCAGGCATAACTCCACCCCCTTTACTCTCTCTCGCTATCTCTCTCACTCGCTCTCTCTGTCTCTCTATCTACCTCTCTCTCTCCCTCTATCCCTCTCTCTCTTTCTGTCGCTCTCTTTCTCACACACATTTCAAAAGGGATTTGATATTTTATCTAAGGCAACAGGTGTCTTAAAATTATGACAATAATTTATCACTGTTAGATTATCTGTCTTCAAATTTATTATGCAGTGAACTGTATATTTAATGGTAGCCAGGTTACTATTCAGTAACCAATGCTGCTGCTCTTCATCATCAGCCTGTGGTACATCTAGAATTAAAACTTTTTTCTTCACAAAAAGGGCTACACCTCCTCTAAATCAATTTTGACTGGTTGATTTTTCTGTGATTCCAAGTAATGCTAAAGGAATAACCAATTGGGGAGCTCACTTAGCTGTACCAACCGAGATATCATGAGAAAAAATATACTGAATAGGGAATTTTCCAACAAGTGTTTCAAGAATGTTGCCAAAATGTAAAAAAAAAGATTTTATTTAGAAAGTGCATAACCTATTGAAGTGCAACAAACAATCGCTGTCTTTAATAGAGAAAACTTAAACACATATTATGTTCAAATTTTTTTTCTTTAAAAAAAAAATACTCTATTATGTAAACAACAAACAAAAAACATTTTGTACAGTTAGCTTATGTTATTCAATGTAAACAATATCATTTTCCACAGCAGCAGTAGAACATCAAACAAAGTTAAATGGTTTTCATGCAAAGACGGGTTTTGTTTAGTAGTGAAAAAAAGAACACCTGCTTCTGGGGGTTTTAAGACAATTCTAAAACCATAGTTCATAGAATTACTGTGGTGGTCATTGAATTCCCTTTTGCAAAGCGTGCATATAACTTTTGTCTTGGTCACATCTCTTTCTGGCATTAACTAGCTGAACTGCCCATTTAGAAGCATGTGTTTTATTTAACAGCATTAGCCATGTGAAGCGGAAGTGTCTCTTCTTCTGCGAGACAACAGCGACCCGGGTGTTTTACAGCATATTACTGCCTCTACTGGAGGAGCTTGTATGTGGGTCTGCGCTAGTGATGCGCGGGTCGTCTTGTAACCCGCGGACCGCGCGGGTAACCCGCGGGTCGGGTCGGGGCGGGTAAAGAAATTGTCACTTTTTTGCGGGGCGGGTTGGGGCGGGTCATTATAAACACAATTACATT
>JBBKCR010000141.1:6371288-6384838 GCA_037577295.1 Ladigesia roloffi
AATTGGCTGCGTCTTATATTCCGGAGCGTCTTATAGGCCGAAAAATACAGTAATTACAGTCATCAGAATGGATTAAAATCAGAGGGATTTTATTTCATATTCTTGTTTTGTGTTTGTTTGCCACAAAACCAAACAGCTGGCTCCAGACGAGACTTAAAGAAGCACGGCAGAGGACTGCCGAGAAAAAAAATGACAAACTGACTAATGAAAATGTATTCGACCAAGCCTTCTTCATATCGACATTTAGTCGACTATTTGGGGGCAGCCCTAGTTTAGGAAGCTATGTGTAAGGGTTTTTTTTTTTACACCAAGTTGTACAATGTACTAGTTTATGAGTGTAATATCATAACATGATTGGTCAAGCACAGAGTAATGTTTTTCCTACAGGTCAGTTTTTGTTGTAACCACGTTTTGAAAGTTCTGCACCTTCACATCTTGCTGAAATGACGGTCTGGGTCTGGCCACTTTGCACGTCAGTCAAATGGCCATTTTTTGTCAATCCAGCACTCTCACTTGACATTAAAATGCAGGATTTTATCCAAATTAAAACCTTTTATTCTATTTTTTTCTTGCATGCAGATCATTTGGTCCCATTTCTAATTTGCTTACCAGATACCAGCGATCTAGCATCGAGACCTGACAGAACATTTGTTATTCAAACAAAAGGCCATTGAGGTCATCATCAATAGTAAATTGCAAAAGGCTTTCAGGACTGTAAAGAGCATCATTTGTTTAAAATGACAAGTTTAACAGCCCTGATGTGCAAGGCCATTAAAAACCAAAATGTGTCAATATATTGCTGCCATCTGTACTCACTGAGGGTGATCAGAAGACAAATGTAAGATGTCATGCTGATTTTATTTTTCAGAATAGAGAGGGTCTTTACTGATAAAAAAAAAAATTGTGTAATTCTGTCTTTTGTTATTATACTGTTCCTTTACGTATCATCAGTAGGCGCATGCAGGCTCACAGCTACAACCCAGTAATCATCAGTCGAGGTAAATTCCCCTGGCTGGTTCTGGAGTGGGCAGCGGTGACTGCAGTGGTTGATGGAGGAGCAGTGCGGGGGATCAGATCAGGCTCCTCTGCAATCAGCAGCAGTTACACCCCACTTTACACAGTAGATGGTACATTCCTTTGAACCAGTGCTGCGCAGCGTTGTTCCAGCATGGCTGAGATGTTGAATAACATTATTTTGTGTACATTTCTGTTGTTATTTGTGGCCACTTGTAAGTGGAATATTATGGAAACCGTAAAACAGCACCTCTCTCATTACCCCTTTTCTTTATGTTTGCATTAATGTTGACTATCTAGTTCATAGCAGATTATGTGGATTTACTTATAAATATGCAGAGCAGTGTTCCAATACTCTCCAATACTCAAAATAAAGATGCCGTTTGTCTAAAATGTTGAAAATAGCTATTGGTAGAGTTTTAAAAGTACATTTGCTTTACAATTTGATTACATTCACAGTGCTGACAGTTTAATATAGGCACTAGTGTTAAGAATTAAATTAAAATACATTTTATTAAAGTTTTTCAGTGAAGGTGGCACTGATACAAAAAGGGAAAATCAGGGTCAAAACATGATTAGAAAGAAATAGTGTATGACAGTACCTCAACAATGTCCAAAAGCTATGCGGAACACTAACTGAACACTTGCTGGTTTTGTCTCAGTTTACTGGAAACATATGAGTTACTGTCCGTATGCTAAAACCTTTTTTCATGCTAGCTTAGCTAATGCTAACCAGCTTCTTTATACTAGTGAACAGCAAAGTTTTAAATGTAGCAGGTATGTAGGTGGTTTGGCATTTATTGATTGCTGGATTGATTGCATGCTGCATTCACTTATTTGATGTTTGCCAACGGAGCTTTTTTAAAATAACGCAGGACTATACAAAAATCAACATAAATACTTTAACATCACTAACTTAGGTCAACCCACATGAAGTAACTCCACACACTGCAGTGATATTTGGGTGAACCTCCCAGTAGATCCTAACCTTTCATGGTGAGTTAGCTCTCTCTACATGGGAATGGTGGCAGCCAACCCCCTCCTGTTAGCTGGCATAACAGAATTTGCAGTCAGTGTTCTTCTCCAAGCACACCGTTGACCTGAGGCGCTGCCTTAGCAAGAGTTTGAAAAGATGCAGTATTGCTTCACATGCCAGCTTTCACCCTTGCACTGTTGGTGGTGTCATGTGATTTGGGCAGTCCTAACTAGTGACAGGAATTTGATTTGGCTAAATCAGGGATTGGGGAAAAATGGAGAAAAAATGCACCTGCCTGTTTTATTGTTAGAATACAGCTACATTTATCTCCACCACAGGTATTTTCGCATTCATTTTATTACAAAACACTACACATTGCTCTAAATCTTAATAGAAAAGTGTCAATATGACAGGTTTCTCTGTCGTAACTGGTAGCATACAGTAGTATACTGAAGATATCCTTTGAATCCATGAACCGGATATTGTAAATAATAAATCAAAGCACAGCGGTAAAACGTGGTGGAATTGCTTTGTACCTCCAGTAGAAGAACAGCCTTTTGGATTAACATGGAACATGAAAACAATGTGTATTCACCTGGAGCATTTTCTTTTCATTTCCCTTTTTTTTTTTATTATTTTTGCATTTATTTGAAAGATTCTGTCAGCAAGCAGCTCTTTCTGTCTCTCATTTTTTACCCATGATACATAAGATGTGTGAAGTGCTGTATATGCATTGTACGTCTATAGTGCTTGTGTGTGCTCCATAATATTTTTGGTTACATTTGAGCACATCTGTACAGATGTACTTTAAGCCCCTGACACACGGTTGCATTTCTGCAGGTGAGGGGTGTCAGTGGCTTCATTGAAATATGCCTCAGATTTTATGTTGTGTCCATTTCCACATACCACCTGTGGCTTTTAGCTAATTAAAACCTTGTTTGGATACAAGTACATCAGTGTCTTGTAATTAACTTGCTGTCGTGATATAGGGGAGAGTGGTGAGTGATAGCTACATAAGCTAACATACCTCCTATATGAGTCATCTGTTTAATCTGTGCCTTTTCTCCCTGTGATATGTAAATAAGAAGCTGTCGGGTGAACATCACAGATGTGCCCACAGAGTACAGAGCCTTATCATGATTACTGAAACTGGTGGGCGAACATGTGGAGACAGTTATTACACAGTAATATAGAAACACATTAGCTTGCTACAACATATCTGTATATTTATTGTTGGATTGTATCACATCAGTGTGCGGATTTTCTTTATATTTTTCGAATTGTGAAATACTAAATGTGCAGCTGTTATCTGAATAATCTCATTGCTGATAGGTGCAGTATGGCGCACCTTCATCCACTTGTGTTCCTCCTGTCCAGAATGTCAATCATAATGTCTGACTGAAAGTTTGAAGCGTGAATTTGTTGTACAAATCTCTTCTCTTTTTTCTCTTCTATAGGGAAATGAAGCAAGTTATCCCCTGGAGATGTGCTCGCATTGTAAGTATTACGCTTCAGTGCTGCCACTTCATTTTTCCATCTCATGAATGTCATTTTTACATTTTTGTTGGGTTGTTTTGGATGACTGGCAGTCGCTTCAGTGGGTCTGCAATGAACATTTAATATTGTGACAGTAAGGTATGGTGTAGTCCACCACTTATGATGGTGAAATTGTTATATAATATGTGGGGTGCTGAGTGTATGTAGATATGAATTATTGATTTATTTCAGCCGCGGCCTATATTTAACACACAGTAGTGTGAGCTATTTTTACATGTGGGCTTATGTCACTCATTTCAGTGGGGAGATGTTCAGTAGCTAAAACCTGTTTGTATTTGCAATAATACACTTTAATCTGTGTCTTCATTCCTCTGGTAATGACCTTTTGGTTTGATGAAAATGTGTAGAAGGTTGTGAACACAGAGCTAGTGCTAGAAACCAGGGAAGGTTCCACTCAGTGTCTGGGCTAAAAATTCCCTCCTCTTATGTGAAGGTCATTTCCAGTGTTGGAGATGGAGCCTTGCTTATTTTTAGTACTGATATGCCAGTTTAATTGGTTTCTTGCCCCTTGGTCTCCTGACATCATGGACATGCACAGGACAAGCAGGAGGGGGCAAGTGTGTGCTAATGAGAAAATTTTAAGTGGTATGAGCTTGCAGTGTTTTTGAAGAGCCCATATAATAGAAGTACAGTCCCTATTAGAGTTAGACCTAAATATTGGTCAGCCGATATATCTGGGAGATTGTTAGCATTTTTATGATTTTGGCGTCGGCCCATATCCAAGTTTAGTACTCCGATATTTAAGCATCTCTGCGGAGAGTCCAGTTTTGCTGCAATACACCTGATCCATGCTGCTACTTCTGCAGGACCCACAACAGAAGTTTAGTGAGTTGTGAAAAAGGGGTAAGTGTTAAATTTGGATATTTCGAAGACATTTGTGTGTGTGTGTGCAGGGCAGAGAGGGCAGCTTTCTTAAACACTGTTCCAAGTGTGTCAGACACACAGCCGGAGTGCTCGGAGACACACAGCCGCAATATTATCTTTAAAGTTTTGGGAAGTGTGGTCCTTTCCATGCTGTCAAAGGCACTTTTGTGCAGCTTCATTGCATTTGAGCAGCTTGAAGTAAAACAACCCTTTTTACTTTTCAGAATGCAGATGAGACAAAAGCTTAAAAATGTCCTGACCATGCCATATGATAAGGTTTATTTATTTGAAAGGATTTTCTTTGTCTTTTGTTATGGTAATGCTTTTAGGAAGACGGGATAAACAGGTGGGTAAACCTGACCTACAGTAGACCTTGTGACTTTAATAGTGTGATATTTCAAAGTCCCTCACACAGACACACATGCACGCATACGCATTTCCTCAGCCCAGCTGCCCAGCCCATCAACATCACAGACAGCCACAGTCACACACATGCAGACCTGTCTGTAGGAGAGGCTGCCAACATAAGATTGGTTTATTTCCTGACAAGCCTTCTTTGTATGTGTCTGCACTCAGGAGTACACTATATCCCCTATTCAGATGACCACAACAAATAACACTTGTGTTCACATAGTTGTGCTTGAATTGCACTGGCTGTAAACACTTTGGTATGTTAAGTGCATTTAGAAATATAAACGTTTAGGTTTATTATTACTATAATCAGGGTTCCCATGGGTCAGGGAATTTCAGGAAAGCCAGTTCCATACAGGGAAAGTCAGGGAATTATCAGGAAATGTTGTGTAGTGCAGTAGCCAAAACATAATGTGTAATATCTTTATTTTTGTTTTGCTCAAAAACACTCCCACTCGAAAAATGTGCAACATTCTAGAATGCAAAATCTTTTGGTCCATTAAACAGATTTTGGTCCATTAAACAGGCCAAGTTGCCAACAGTGAGGTAATGCATGATAGAAATGTAAAACCCTTTGAAGTGCCCCTTTCTGCTCATCATTCGAACATTATATTGGACATTTCAGTATATGGGAGGACATGGAAATTCTGCTTTTTGTTCAGGGAAAGTCATGAAAAAGTCAGGGGACTGTAAGTCTGACTTAGGGCGGGAACCCTGTATATTGTATACTACAACATTTCTAGGAGATACTTAAAAAATCTTTGCTGTCTTTCCCCTTCTCCTAAGGATAAACTTTGCACTATGCATTGCTTGATGTCTTAGGGCCTCTTTGACCTGAAGTCTACATGAAGATTCTCAACTCAAAACTGCTTTTAGAAGAGAAACTCCATCTATATATGACTAATGACTGCTGCTAGCTTTTGCACCTTTTTGCTCACAGCAATGACTTATCATATGAAAGCATACATGCCATGAGCTGGCCTATCGAGGTACACAGCTGTGACTGAAACCATCCTGTGACTGCTTAAAATATCCTGCTTTGCTGGAGTCCCTTGTTGCGAAGGGTTTCCCTGCAGGCTCTGAGGGTCAGGGCAACAAGGACGGGGCTTTCTCATGACCACGTAGTTAAAAATATAGGCGTTCTAGCTGTTGCCTAGCCCACACTCAGCACTCATTAACGTAATGGTGTCTGCATCCAGCTTTTCAGACAGGATCATTTTAGTAATGGCTTTAATAATATTGGAAAGCTGTGACTTGTCGAGCAGTCTTTTTGTCCTGTTATTGCCAGCCATTTGGGAGAACTGTGAGTTTTAATTTCCCTCCCATTTAAACACAGTAAAAGATTGTGAGCATAGCTGAAATCAAGCATGTACCCCCCGACACACTGCAGTTTAATATGCCGCATTATACTAATGGAATTGATGTGTTGAAAATACACAATTAGCAAGTCACCCAGAGCCGTAATCAGTGTTTTTATAGACTGTAATTATTGCTGTACTACAACCTACAATTCCCTTTTGCTGATTTCACGAGGAGCAGGAGCTGTTAATGCAAGAAAGGTTAATGCAGGACATTCCCCTGGGAAAGTACTGCTGGGTTTTTAAATAATAGCTTTTAAAACCCATGCTGAAACCTGCAAATTTTTGTTCCTCTGAATCATACACAAACTAATTGTAGTGGCACCTCTGATGTACCCTTGAGTACGGCACCAACACTGCTCCCCGGATGCTGTGTTGCTGGCTGCCTCCTGCTTCACTGAATACATACTTTTCTCTTTGTGCTGTGGCCTGTTCACATATTACAGAATGGTCACTTCTTTACACTTTATCTTTATCTTACATTTACTGAATGTAGCCCAACTACCACTGCACACTTTATTAGCCCCCTTCTACCATATTCAACAGAGGAAAGGAATGACCATAGGATGCTGTTAGAATGCTGCTAGCATTTCTGCTAAACTCTATAAGATAAGCCTTTTTTTAGTTCCACAAGTGGGAAATTTCTGTTTCACACTGTTGTCTGTAACCCTATTTCTAAACCTGAACTTTAATAGTAATTTAATCATAAATGAAAATGAAGCTACTTGCCAATACAGGGCATTCACGTTTTATCTAGTTTGTTTTAGAAAAATATTTTTCCCTCAGTCCAGAGCATTATAGCAACTGCAATGGAGGACCAACTCCATATGAAAGTCTAAGTAACTGAATGCAGTGTCAATAAAGTCCCCATTGGTGAAATGGTCAGGCATCTCAATACTTTTGTTCATATAATGTGGAAAAACGTAATGGGACATCCGACCCCAGTCGAGACCTAGAGCTGTGTCCATATAAAACATCGGCTTTCAAAATAAAAGGATTTTTAAAATCCTGTGTTGAAATCATTGACAACGTTAAATAAATAACACATCCAGCACAAATATAGATGCATATATATATTTTTCAAGATATGAATGTATGGTCAAAACTAATAGCTACATATGTAAATTCCAGTACTGTTTTCTGTATGTTATTGCTATACCCATATGCTGCAGCAGGGCCATTGTAGGCCTAAGTAACATGGGCAGCTCTTCATACAGCCGGCGCGGAGCCTGAGCGTGCTCATCACACGCACAGCTGATTGCCGCCCCCACTCTTCAACAGCACAATCTTACACAGTGCAATAGTTTTCAAAGTAGTGAAAAAAACGACATTGACAATCAGCTCCTCTGACTCACCTACACATCAGCTAAGAAAAGAAGTTAGCAGTAGTGTAGTCGTGCAGGTGCACAGTTTATCTCTAAGAGGATACATTTACTGTATATTCTACTTTGGATAGTAATATTTGTGCTTGATTATTATTTGACTGTGACCGCATAAAGCAGTCAGTGCACGTATGTATTTGTTGAGTGTTTTTCGCTCTGCTAAAACTCGCTAAAATAATACAGGTAGTAACATACATGGTTTTTATGGTATATATCAGGGGTATTCAATTAAGTCACCGAGGTCCAGTTATTACATTTCGTCCCAGTAGAAGGTCCGAACTGAAGTCCATCTTCTTATAGCCTTATAGCCTTCCCCAATGTCCACATTTTCATATAGTTTACTCAAAATTTATTTTTCATTTCCAATGCAGAAAATGAACAACATGGACACAACTAACTCTTTTACCATAAATAGAAGGAGTCCCAGGCAAATACATTTAAGTTACAAAACACATTCCGTTATCCATCAAAACATGTTGTAAACTTTTTGTTTTTTTCCTCGGGTCGGCTTTTGGGTCATTATCTAGTTTTGCTGGTTAAATGTGACGCATTATAATGCAAACAGTCCCTTGTAACTGCGAAAATACCTTTAAAGGAGCATTAAAACTGAGAACATGGAGTTTTTAAGCTGCCAAAAAGTGATTGCAGCCCATAACATGTGACAGTCACAAGTTATAAGCTGTAATCACTTGTTGGCAGCTTGAAAACCACATATCATTTTAATTGTCCTTTTCAAGATATTTTAGCAGTTTTAAGGGTCTGTTTGCAGTATAATGTGACAAATATAACCCTCCTGAATTATATTTAGTAAATTAATTTGTGCGCTACAGCTTTAAGAAGCTGAGCGTGCTCCCGCGGACGGCAATCAAGTTCTGGCAGACGATCGCTTTTTGGCACAATACCGGCTCAAACGGCTCTCTAAAATAAGCCGAATTTTCATCACTACTAAAGTAATGAGTGAAGCTGCTGTGTATTAACTGGAGTAGCAGCGTCCGCTGTCAATAGCCACGACCGTCCAAAAAAATGTTCCATGAAAATTACTAAGTCTCGTGAATTTGGGCTCAAGACCCCAAGGGCTGCCACTTTGTCTAAAAGGTTCATCTAATGATTAATAGATCATTTGTAAAACTGAAAAGAGTTCAGGCATGATGGTGCAGTGTGAAGAAGCTTTTGGTCTGTAACGTAGTTATGTTAGTCCAAATCTTGTCTGTTGTAGAGTGTGCAGGGAGTGGCATAGCTTGTAGGTGTAGTGTGAGGGGTAAGCATCTTTTTAGGACAGAAATTACCTTTTTTTTGCCTTTGGGAAGAAGCCCCAGACAACAGGATGCGGTTTATTTATTGTTGGTTTAAAGGGGACATATTGTGCAAAACTCACTGTTATCTTTCAAACTGTTTAATTATGTTCTTCTTTGTTCTCTCTGCCCTTTCTTCTCTGTAGTCGATGCTGATGAGATTAAGAGGTTAGGAAAGAGATTTAAGAAACTTGACCTAGATAATTCCGGATCTCTAAGTGTGGAGGAGTTCATGTCCTTGCCTGAGCTGCAGCAGAATCCACTGGTGCAGAGGGTTATCGATATATTTGATACAGATGGCAATGGCGAAGTGGACTTTAAAGGTGAGGCACATCTTGTCGACTATGCACAAAAGACATTGGTCATGCATAGATATCTGTTTGACGTGCGAATGTTTATGTTGAATTTAGACATTGGTAAATACATTAAGCTAGCTTATTGTTCTAGTCAGCCTACATGTGGTAACTCATCACATCACCTAATTTTGCATACGTTTTGTGGCACTACAAACAATTCTGTTGTATTTCAGCCTAGATTTGTTATAGCGTTATATGTTTCCACCAGTCAAGCATTTTCTGGTGGTATTTGCTTGACATTTAAGATTCAGTATAAAGCTAAAAACCCTGCAGGCCATGATAAAGTCTTTACAAATGAATGCTGGAACAAATTCTAACATTTTGATATCGTCTATCAGTTCTTTTTTTCATGTGTAATCATACTTTCCTCTCATCAGAGTTTATTGAAGGTGTCTCACAGTTCAGCGTAAAGGGAGATAAGGAACAGAAGCTTCGATGTGAGTCCAGTTCTTCCCCTGTATGCTGAAACCAAGTGGTGCACTCTGCTTGAATCTAAACACCTTTTTGAATATCTCCAGTTGCTTTTAGGATCTATGATATGGATAAGGATGGATATATTTCCAATGGGGAACTGTTCCAAGTATTGAAGATGATGGTGGGGAACAACTTGAAGGACACACAGCTGCAGCAGATCGTTGATAAGACCATCATCAATGCAGACAAAGATGGTGATGGAAGAATATCTTTCGAAGAGTTCTGTGCTGTAAGTGTCTCTGGAAATACAACCACTGGCACAAATTATGAAATGAGGTCACATAGGAGGATGCTCAGTCAGTTTTCCTTTTACTCATTTCTGAACAAATCTCAGAAATGACACAAGATTTTGGTCCCAAATCAAGTAGTAAAATAAACACATTTAATCCTTTGCGCTTGAATTCCTTGTGACATATAGGAATATTAATATTGAATCTCAATATTCTCCATCAAGTTGTTTCCAACTTTCTCAACTAGTGGTTCACAGCTAGTTGTGCTAGTTTTCCTTTTTCCATTTCTTTGAGAAAGCTGGGCCTGCCACCAGCACTCAAAATCCTGTACTTTCAACAAATATTGACGTATTAAAACCTTCCATCTTACTGTTGCCAAATCATGACTGTAAGAAGGATCTCTACAATCAGATACAAATTACTAGAGGTGGGAGAAAGAACTTTTTTATTTTTGATCAAATATAAATACGGTGGTGTGAAGTACATTTATTGAATTCAAATGCTTTTATTTTGGCACAAACCTCTACTGATAACACTGCTTATAAAGTCCACACTGAGTTCGAATGCATTCTAATAATATAAGATAATATCACAATGTATCCAGAAATGAATCGCAGTACTTGCTGTCTCTGAGCCTCTGTGCCAAATCCCACCGCTACAAATTACCATAAAGTTTTTGAACCTGCAGAATGATGATGTCAATCTTCTGTAAATGGCAGCAATCATTAATTTATTTTCAGTATTTAAAAAAACAATTACCTCTTTCTACATAGTAACAGTTCATATGGTTTCTTTCAGGTTGTCGGCGGTCTCGACATACACAAAAAGATGGTAGTGGACGTGTGAGTGTCCTGCCAGGCCCTTACCCCCACAACACGCGCTTTCCTTTCCATCTCTGATGATCTGCTCAAAATATCCAGCAAATGCTCTCTATATTTCAACGGAAGTATTTATTCTGTGAAGCTACCTTTTTGCTAACACGAGCCTGGTGAAGCCAACGTGTAAGTGTTATTGAACTTGAGTCCTCTCAATAACCTGGTGTAGCACTTTACTGACTGATAAATGGCTAAGAGCATCTCTATCTGGAGAAGGGAAGACGGGTTGGCTTATTCATTTTTTTTGTTTGTTTGTTTTGTAACTGTTCTTTTTTTTTTTTTTTGGAAATATTTATTGTCTGTTTTTTTCTACATAAGTATATAGATGGCTTTCAAAGGAGGGAAAAAATATTCAAAATCTCAGTTCAGATAAGAAATAGGTTATGATGTGCCAAGCAGAATACGAAATTGACAAACCAGACAGAAAAACTGCCTGCCATCGTTATTAAGGGAAACTGGTTTGATTTGCATACTGTTTTGATGCAGTTTTTATTCAAGTGAACTTTTTTTTCCATTTTACACTTTGTGATATGAGAATTGTCATTCTTGCATTTAATCATGTTCCACGATAGCATTTTATATTGTGATAGAATGTTTATTTATAAATGTTTATATTAATGCAGAGTATCTCTTTTCTGTTTAACTCAGCGAGACAGTCCAGTCGTAACAGAGGCCAAGACAACAACTGTATTCATAGTTTACTTTAGCATCAGCTTCTTTAAGGCAACTCAAACTAATCTTTTGGAAAAACAATGCTTATTAGGTGCATTTCCTTGCTTACTTCTGTGAGCACGTTCTGAAGCACCAGAATGATCCATTGGATCAACTCGGATGGTTTTATTGCAGGCAGCAATGTTCTTGTTTAAAAACTAAATCCTTATCAAATAAGTTTTGACTCACGACTACAGAATGCCCTCATCTTGAAGCACTGTTTACTGTAATTACAATATGACACACCCAACTGCTGCACCTCTGTCACCCTACTCATAGTGCAAGATTTTGGCATGTAAACAGTTTGGCAGAATACAGGGTTTTTCCTTCTTTACCCTGTCTGTGCATCTTCTCAGTCTTACTTTAAGCACAACTCTGTGTCATGGAACCCTTGGAGCTTCTCCAGTGCTTGCATGCAAATGTTCCTTTCTGCATGTTTTCCGATTTACAGAACTCTAATACTGTTTACAATTAGGTTGTGATGTTAATATCAAATATCTGAGAATCATGGATGTTGCCTAAGTTTAGTTAACCTGAGTATAATTGGTAATATTCTTTTTTTTAAAAGACATTAATTCATGTCCTTTTTTCTTTCAATTTAATGAGTTGAGTGAACTGACCTGAGATTTGTTCAGTCAATCAAAATACCTTAAGAGTTGTAGTTTTTTTTTTTTAATTAAAAGATTCATACTTTATATGGAAATGGTTAATTTCTCTCCAACTCCACTTTGATGAAATGGGTATTTCACTCATGAGTCGTCATCCGACATCACTGCATTTCCGGTGAGGGATGTCCACTCTGCATGCTGCATTATATTGCCTACTGTGGGCATACATTGACTTGATACTGTAAGAAATTAAATAAATCTTTAAAAAACACCTTTCTTACTGAATCCACCATTTGCCTTATTTCCAGTGAGATGTTATTTATTTATTTTGAGTGATATTCATAGTAATTAGTGATCCGTCAGTTGATAGTCTTCTGACGTCTTGACAGTTCCCATCAATCTATATTTCGGGCCAGTGTTCCTGTAAGTTTGTACTTTGCCACATTTATCTATCAGTCCACGGGCTGTGTAGCAGGTTACAAATTAGAAGGCTTCATCCAGGTTTAGAATCTCTCAGCTGAACGACTAGCAACCGCCCGAATGTTCCCGTACACCTTTGATGGTGGGCTCCCTGTAGGGGTGAAAGGAAACATCAGTCCAGTCCCTGGTGTTTATCTCACCACCCATGATGCACGCAAAATGTCTGCCTGCCTCGGACTTTACTTACCTAAGATGAGGTTACATATAGCTGTCCGTGCCATTTTTATATTCTGAAAAGACCCCAATATGTGAACCTTTCTGTAAAAAATAAAATGAATACATTCAGTCATGTTGTGCTATGCAATGACTGTCACATTAACGCGACAGTTCACCCAAAAATGAAAATTTTATGTTTTTTGCTTACCCTCAGGGCATCCAAGTCGATGGTGACTTTGTTTTCTCAGTAGAACATAAACGCAGATTATTAGCTTTAGCCGTAGCAATCTGGTAGTCATTTATTGGAAGTGGATGGGCATCAAGCCTTTCAAGGTAAAAAAAAAAAGCATGCCCAGACACGGCCAGATCATACCCTGTGGCTTGTGACGAAACATTGATGTCTTAAGACATGAAACGATCGGTTTTTGTGAGAAACTGAACAGTATTTATATCTTTTTTACCTCTGAAAGACGACCGTCTCGAGCCCCCTGTGTATGCCCTTTGGCGTAGGTTACGCAAACGCCGTAATTGATCTGTTGAGTATGTCACTCATTGTTTACACAGAGCACGGAGATTCCACTGTTTGCATATCCTAGCTCCAGGCGGTTGTCTTTCAGAGGTAAAAAAGGATACAAATACTGTTCAGTTTCTCACAAAAAACGATTGTTTCATGTCTTAAGACATCAAGGTGTCGCCACAAGCCACGTGGTGTAATCTGGATGTGTCTGCGTATGCTTTTTTTTACTTTGAAAGGTCTGACGCCCATCCACTTCCATTAAATGACTACCAGACTGCTACGGCTAAAG
>JBBKCR010000141.1:6395976-6424229 GCA_037577295.1 Ladigesia roloffi
CTTCGACTTGGATGCCCTGGGGGTAAGCAAATAAACATCAAATTTTCATTTTTGGGTGAACTATCGCTTTAAGTGCATTTTTGGTTTATTTAAGTATTTTACATTAAAAGTATAATTTGAGCAGTCATTTTGTTTGGACTAGGGAAAACAGTAGAAGGCCTAGTCTAGTCACAATACCTGCTTGTTGTCAGCAAGCTCTTATTTGTAAATATTATGAAATGAATATGAAACTTTTTAACTACTTAATTTGAGCACCTGCTGTATTATAAATGTGCTTTTTGTGCAAAATCATTCATATTGGGCGTAGCAACTTCCTGTACACTTCAGATACTGCAGAATGAAGTTTGAAAAATGCTTACACCTTACTAAACTGATCACATGGCTTTTGTTGTTCCAGTAATCCTCCAGATCATCGCTCTCATCGTCTACCCAGTGAAGTTTAATGACTTGATCTACGAAGGCAACTATGACTACACCTGGGCTTATGGGTTCGGGTGGGGAGCCACCATCCTCATGATGGGCTGCGGAGTCCTCTTCTGCTGTCTGCCCCGCTACGATGAGTATCTCACCGGCCAGGAAAAAACCAAATACATCTACACATCAGCCTAAAAACCCCACCTCGCCGAGTGTCAACATCCGAAATAAACAGCATATTCTGTGGCCTACATACTTTGACTGTGTAAGGACATTGTTAAAAAAAAAACACCTAGGAACCTACCGATGATTAGAAAGGGAGCATGGATAACATATGTGCAGTATTACAGACTTTTAGGCTGTTTGAAGGCCTACATTCGAAGGCCTACACCGACACTATGCTGAGTGTGCTTTTTGCAGCAATTCCTACTTGGGGTTTTAAAAAACTGCTGTCTTAATTTTAGTTTGAAATACCTTGACTACTTAATTTGTTTGGGATTTTTTTGTTTTGTTTTATTTTTTGGCAGAAATTATCACATTCTCAAGGCTTGTTAACGCACCAGCATTTCAGTTTTTTTCCTTTTTTCAACCTGGATCATCCTCAAAAACAGACGATTTGTCTGAAAGTGCAAAACTCTGATCTGTGGTTAGAGCGTTCCTGGATACTCACCGGAGTAACTGATAGAGACCACACGCGTTATGGGACCACTTTACAATAAGATGACGTTTATAAAAGGTTAAAAAATGGCTAGTTAAGGTGTCTTAATCCGGTCATATATACCTTAAGGTCATTAATGCATGGCTATAAGGAATAAAAAGGGCAATAGTGTTGCAAAGGTAATCTTATTGTAAAGTATTACCCTAATCTAATTGTGTTTGCGGGTGTATCTTAGTCGCCTTATTAGGTTTATTTTTGTATAGGCTGTGGAGTTTTCTGATGTTGAATGTTATTCAAGAATGCTTGCCAAGCCTTTTGTAAAAAAAATGTGAGTGTATATTTTTTTGAGCATATCGAAGTTGTCATATTGGCCCTAGGTCACACAAGGGTCGTACTTATGTGCTAGTGTCTATCACCGCAGTGCTCTTACTGTCCTCAAATGCTGTATAGATTTTATGTGTGTGGCACAGATTAGTATGAGTGGACTGATGAATGTTTTTGTGTTGCTCAAGCAACTGCCCTTTTTTACCATATGTGTAGAAAGATGCTATGCAATAACAGGGGTTTAGGGATTTTTACTTCTTGAACTAATTTCCAACACTAATGTTTTGACTTATTTAGATGTATGAATTACATTCTGTATCACATTAAATGCAAACCAAAGTGTAATAAAGGGAAAGACCAAACTGTTGGAATCAATTTATTTGGATTGTTGTTATTAATGTGTTGGTTTTGTTCTACTAAGATGTTAAGATTTAGATTTCAGCATTTCTTGTGAAAGAATCATTTTGACTGTGAACATTTCACCATTTTTTTTTTAATTGACCTGCAGCACTGCACAAGATCATGTGTTTCACTGTCTGATGCTCATCACACCCTTCAGGAGCAGGTGGGTTTGGGAACAGAATGGTGAAACTGCAGTGTTTGGGCTTCAACAGGCGCTAGATATAAAACACTGATTTCAGGCAAACCTACACTGCAGTTTTGAGATGTAGTCTGTATTAGAGGTCGACCGATATGGGTTTTTCAGTAGCCGATGCCGATATTTTGGAGTCAGGGTCAGCCGATGGCTGATATATGCTGCAGAATTTTTTTTGCCTAATAATTGAACGTTTCCCCCTCTATTGGAGGAAAAATATCACACTAATAACACAAAGATAGATACACAAAATTTCTCAACTTGCCATTTATTGAATAATGACTTAAATATAAACTTAAATAACATAAACAAAACGTAACAATACAATTAAACAATAACTTAAACTTAAACAATAAACACAGCAGCATCAAAATCTTTTAGTGCAATTCTTGAGGTAAAATCTTTAAACATTTATGTATTATGTTCAATTTTAATCCTACTTCCAGTCCCTGAGTCTTTCTCCTCCCACCCGTCCCTCACTGAAAGTTATTACTCCCAGTTAAAGAGCTGCAGGTTGTCGTGCCTGAAACACAAACGCTGCATTTTCTCCTGTGAGCCGACTCCTCTTCTTGTCATAGATCATTCCAATTCACTAAATATCTCTCACTGGGAACAGAGGCTGGGGTCCAGCACAAGCAGCATGGGCCACGTGTTCCACAGCAACAATAATACTGGGCTGCCTGCAGAGGTGCCTTTCTGTAAATCGGCATAGCGCACTTGGATATCGGCCGATGCCAATACATTAAAAATGCCAAATATTGGCCCGATATATCTAGTCTGTACTAGAAGCTGCTCTTAGCCAAGTCTCGTTTATCTGGACAATTTAGTAATAACGTGACTGAAGGTGTAAAGCCCTTGAGCAGTTGTTTATTAATTTAGCATTAGAACCTATTTGAACAGTATATATACATAATCATAAACATTTGTCATCCATGAGTTTTCCATGAACACATCTGCTGAAAGAACTCCAGGTTATGTGTTCTACACAAAAATTCAGGTATGAATGTTGATTGAAACCAAGACAAATATGCTGCAATGCTGATAAATAAAAGCCTGACTGCCTTTAGAATCTGTGTATCAGTGGGAGTACGCTCTCAACGCTATCCATCCTGGTATGTGTGACTGTGCAACATGTATTGACTAAAAACATGCAGGAGTTTCTGACCGTTTTGACCTGCATTTGTCAAACAGGCTACATCTTTGGCCAAAACCAATTGTTTCACACACAAAAATGTACTGAACCACGCAACAGGGTGATCAAATGTAAGGACATATATCTTGTAATTGTAAAATTACAACACTATGCTATATGGACAAACATATTGAGCACACCTGTATTTCAGATTGTGGGCTAGGCCCCTTACTTCCAGCGAAGGGTGAACTTAATGCTTCAGCATACCAAGACTTTTTACACAACCATATTCCAAATTTGTGGACCCAGTTTGGGGAACCTTATCTATCTAGCATGACTGTGTCCCATTGCACAAAGCAAGCTCCATAAAGACATGGCTGGATGAGTTTGGTGTGGAAGAACTTGACTGGCCCATTTGAACGCTGACCTCAAACCCATCCAACATTTTCGAGATGAACTGGTACAGAGATTGTGAGCCAGACCCTCTCGCCCAGCATCAGTGTCTGACCTCATAAATGCTTTATAGAATATAGGGGGGAAAAAAATCCACAGGGAAGCATTACAAGAATAGTGGAATCTGTTATAGGTAACTCCTCATTAAAATCTATGTAGTTGTATGCAGTGTCATTGTTACACTAATGGACAGGCCTCCCAATACTTTTGTACCAACACTCTATTCTATGTGTGTCTATTCAACAGAATATGTGATCATTAGCTGACTAAGAAACATGTAGGTGTGTGAACCCGGAGGGGTTTGATATTTATGACCTGCATTAGTCAAACAGGCAAAATGTTTCCTCAAGCCTGACTCACAAAAATACACTATACAATGAAACTAAAATGTATGGAAATATAGATTATCCTGTAATTCTGAAACTACAAAACTGATACCAGTTTACAAACCTGGAGTTGAGGCCTGTTTTCAGTCACTGAAGGTCCACAGACGGTGAGCGAGTTCACACCTGGAGCAGGTCAGGGCTTTACCTTATGGTACCTGCTGAGAAAAGACAGACACAGCGAACATGTCCATTATTTTAAGCTGTATTAATTGTATTAATTACAAAACCTGCTGTGCATTTTGGCAAGGAATATGACACACCCCAAAACCTATTACTCCTCTCCAGTAGGTGGCAGCAGAATATACAACACTTGTCTGTCTGTTCTGGTGAGAAAAAGTATACATTGAATACATTATTTGACCATCAAAAACAAATGACAAATTAGTAGTTGTATTTTAAATAAATGCCCAACCGTCACTGTTCAAAGAAAAGCCATATACTGTCGCTGTTTCATTCTTATTTTTGCTGATTAAAATTCAGCAGAGGTAAACTTTTAATGATTGTAAGCTCTACTACTCATATATGTTTTTTAACATTTTAACATTAACAGCCAATGTCTCATAAATTCCAAACACCTTGTTGCGTATGAGCATAAAGTCGTGCTTAAACGATCCTAAACATCAGCCGGAGGAGTAAAACGAATATCAAAACCTAGGTAATTATACATATCTTTTAATAATTATTTTATAACAATGACTCTATCTGTTGTTCCTGGTATCACGTAGTACTGACAGTTATTCTCAGGCAGTTCTGACGTGAACTCCGATATAAAAAAAAACATGTGGATGTGAAGAGTGTTTATACCACAAGATGGCAGCATCTATTTCTTATATGAGCCATTGCCCCTTACAGATCCAGGAGCATGATGTCATCAGAGGTGTCTGGCCATGATGTCATTACAAACAGGAGTCCGTATGAAAAACCCAAATTTGAGTCTTATCTAATTTTCACTCTGTAGCTTTTATGTGTTTTGGTTGCCAGCACTGCTTTCTATTTTAATCCAAACATCAAGAGAAACCCTGTCTCTGACTGGTACCTCGTACAAACACTGCATTTTGTCCTGTTTTATCTAAAGCCTTACTGGATTCAACATGATCACACTTGCCTTGAATATGTGTTTTCATGAGCAGATTGGGAAAAATCCCAAAAATGATCAAAGAATTGGGCATTTCCCTCACCTTCCTAACCAAAAAATCACAAAGCACTAGGTTTTTCCTCCGAGAGGAACCCCTGTTCTTCTTATTTCCTCCTATGATCTTATTGCTGAGAGGCTGTTAGATGCTCCACTGTCTAACAACCCTAGCTTCATCTCAAAATTTGCTAAGTGCAGGAGGAAAAAGTGCTGATTTAAAGTTTAGCGGTGAGTTGTCAGGCCACATCCTATCTCTCTTTCGCAGCGACTAAAGAAAGGACCAAAGGGCCTCTTTTAGAGATTTCGAGGTGAATGTGTGGTTTTTCTTAGATGCGTAGGACTAAGGTGCAAAAACCTGCCTATACCGTTGTTGGCTTCTAGTGACTGACTGTTCGGTCTGTGAGTCAAAAGGTAACTAACTGAAAAGTTGCCCCTCCAAATAAAAAGAACACCTGACAAAGTGATTCCCCTTCAAGGCCCTAAATGCTCCCCAAGTGCACTCCTCCACCTTAGTCGTACTGGAGTTCACTCACTCATGCCGTGGGGGTTCTCAGCCCTGCTTCATTTGACTCGAGTTCTAGCTCAAAACTGAAATATTTACTGGGGACAACCCCCTGAACTCAAGAGCTCACTACCCCTCTTGAATCAGAATGAAAAGCTGGTTAGATTTACGGGATCCGGTCTGCTCAGCACAGGGTGAGTCAGCATGACCCCTAAGACTGCTAGAAAGGCCCAGAATCAGAAACTTGCATGCAAATCATTCTCCTATTCCCAGCCTCGCTTTCATGGCTGTTCATCAAAAGAGAAACTTTCAGTTTTGGTCTCTCTGATAGTGATCTTACTCCAGTCGGCAGTATTTTATAATTATTATAGACGACAATGAGAACACAAGGACATTAATATGAACTTACTGTAATAGTAGTAAGCATTTATGCAGGGTCTTTTCTTTCACTTTCCTATTAGCAAATACCCCACGACCTTTAGACCTCAGGTGCTTTCCACACACTGCTGAGATATTTCAGCTTCTCCAGTTTATCTTCCAATTTTTTGTCAATTGACCAGTATACAGTCAATCGACTTGACTGTAGACTTAAATATAATTCAATAAAAAATATATATGTACAAACATTATCATATGAGTCATGCAATTACAGGAGCAGCAAACTAAGAACTTTACCTAAAAAATGTACATTGAGCTAGCTAATTCTGTTTCAAAGGCTCTGACTGGAAGCTTTGATGAAGCCTTCTTGGAATGCACCTTGAGTAATTAGATAAACTCTGGAACTTTTCCTGACTCATTGGATCTGGTCAGACTAAGGTTGGTTGTAGTTATAAACATGGAATTCCCTTTCCTTTCCACATATTGCATATTGTCGGGCAGTAAGACCTGGCGTCAGCCAAGTCAGGTTCAGGATATGTTTTACACTTTTGTTAGGCACCATCTGGCCCTATCCAGAGCTTTCAGAATCCGAATCCGAATTGTGCTTATTAGGTATGTATATGCATGGAAATATACAGGGAATTCGGTTATAGCTGATGGTGTTTCTCAAGCACAAACATTAGAAACAACAATATAAACAATCTAAAACCAAAATATTAACAATAAAAATCTTATTTACAGAACATAGAGATTAGAGATTATGGGATGAATACAACAGAGTGTTTATAAAGTGCAATTGCAGACTGAGGTCAGTGTGTGAGAGTTCAACTCTATGGACAGGATATGGCAACAGGGGAACAAACAGGACCTTGTCTGATTTTGGTTGAGAAAGTCTTTCATCTACTAGTGCCGGTGGGACAACCAAACATATCGAACCCAGGTCCGAGTAAAAGGAGGTTGAGTGAGCAGCTGTCTTCATGAATAGATGGTGAATCGTAACATTTTCAATTCCTGGTCCAACTCAAACCCATGAAGTGCTGTCGTTTGTGAAACAGCCAGCCATTGAATTTGAGATTCCATTCACCATAAATAATGCATTAGCCTTTTTTAACACCTGACAGTTCATCTCAGTCTTACTTTTTTCCCCAGGATTTGGAGAATGTCACAGCAGAGAACCTGGCATGCTTATAAATAAGGAATGAACCGTCTTCTCCAAATTACAGTGTTGGTTGGGGACAGTCCATTGAAGGTTCCCCTTTATGGAAAACAAGATGTATACCTTAGATCTTCAAAACCACCTTTTTATACTTATTATAATACGTTATAGAATAATAGAGGATCACCACTCTGGCTGGTCATAGGGAACCTAATTTCAAGTTAAAATGTTGCTAGAATTTCCAAGAATTTCTGGAAGAGAGAAACCAAAGGTGTTCTCATCCCACAATGGAGCAAAGACCACTGAAAGGTTCTCAGTAAAATTAACAGTGGAGCATGCTTGCAGTACGTGAATAACCTCAACAACATAAATAAACATAACAACATCAATAATAATAACAACAACAATAACAACAACTTGGGTAGAAGATAATTGGTCGATGTTAATCTTGGTAAAATATGTTCTGTTGTGCAAATTTTATGAGGTACACAGGGCATACAAAAGAATAACTCTTTTAAAAAGAATTTGTTGTTTTGCAGCCTGAAATGAAGACACATATGTACTCAGTGTAACATATAACATCTAACTGATAGATATGATCGCCTCAAAAAAAGCATTCCAATGCTTAGTAGTGTAATTAAGAGCAAAAGATCAACAATTAGTGACAAGGCAGTGTCAAAAATATCTCAGGGATAAAGTTGTGACAGGCAGTGATAAGCAAATGGAGACAAAAGAGTATTTATCAATCCCTATGAGCACAGTAAAATCTATAATGAAGTGTACAACTAGAACTTTGTATAGGAGAGCTGCATTCCTTAAGAAAAGCAACATTAAGTCTCATTTGAGCTTTGCCAGAACACACCTTAAAGATTCTGCGGCCAAGTGGAAAAAGTTGTCAGGTCGGACGAGATCAAAATCAAAATATTTGGCCTCAACACCAAAAGACACATCTGGCAGAAAGCCAATACAGCTCACCATCCAAAGAACACCATGCCTACAGTAAGCATGGGGGGTGGTGCAAATGAATGGGGCACGATTCTGTCAAAGTCTTGAAAAAACCCTGCTGTCCCCTGACAGAAATTGTCAATGGTAAGAAAGTTCACCTTCAAATATGATAATAGCTCTAAGTGCACAGTAAAACCGAACACAGTGGTGGAAGGACACTTGAACTTTAGACTTAAACATTAGACAGACTTTATTGAAAAACAGTTGAATGTCTTGAAGATTGCAGTCCACCAAAAGTCGGCATCCAGTTTGACTGAGCTTGAACGGTTGAAGAGTGGGTAAATATTACAGAGTATCCCAAAAGACTCATGACAGTGATTAAAGCTAATGGTGGTGCCACCATTGAGAAAATTCAGGTGGGTGTTCTTTGTATGTCTGCATTTCAAGCTGCAAAGCATCAAAAAGGTTTTTTACTAAAACTGGTTTTATGAAATATTTAGCTGTTCACATTTTATGCATTTACTTTTTTCCAACAAGGTTAATATTTTTATTTTGCATGTGTCTTTTTGGAAGAGACTTTTGTTTCTCCCTGTGTTACTGTAAAATGTCAACAATAGGTTTTACACAAACTGCTAATGAAAACGTGAGAAAGGTTTCATTTTAACAAAACATGTAGTCATGACTTCTCGCTTTCTGCACGAGACCAAATCAGAAAACGGCATGACTGACCTCAACTGGGCCACACGGAAAGCTGTGGTGACTAGGTCCAGTTGCATGTCAGGTCCTGTGAGGTGTTCCCAGTATGCAATGGTTAGCACCTAAAAGGTTTTCAAAGGAAGTGTCGGGGTTGACAAGTGACAAGTACGCATGCGCAGGATAAACAGCAAAATGCATGACAGTTTTCAGTCTTCACTGTGCAAAAGTGTATCTAAAAGTGTAGTCTACTGAGCTTCCCTCCTGCACCAATCAAAATGTAGTCAGAGCAGATCTGATCCACCCCCCCTGCCTGTCTGGTATGTGACCCATACACCCAGGTTGTGCTTGGTCGTTTATGCAAGACCCTGCAGCCCAATACCTGGCATGACTAGTCGACAGGATAAATACGTTTAAGCGGTTCCAGCACTCATGGTGAGGTGGAAAATATTTAATTTTGGTGCGTACCAATTCATTCATGTAGGAATTCATTACAGTACAAACATTAAGTCAGACTTTGGTAATGGGTACCCACTGATACATGTGGGAAGCAAAGAATAGACTGCCTCGTCCCACAGAGGAGCTACTATAGCAAACATTCCTAATAAATGTAATACTGTCCTAGAAAGAAAGGAGTCAGAACAAAGCGGTCAGTCAAAGTGCCCATGCTGACCCCTGCCCACCACTTAAAGGGTCTACAATGGGCATTTGACAATCAGAAATGGAGCATGGAACAAGGAAGGAGGTGATCTGAGCCTATGAAACTTGTGTTCTTTTACAGCTTGTTGATGGTCGGGTCACATATTTGAGGAAGAGATGCAGGACAAAGCTCCTGCCACACTGCAATCATTGTTTGGGAATGGTGTGAGGAACATTACCGATCTCAGGGTGTTGATTTGCAGGTACAGGGCACCACAGGAGGACTAGAAGTCTTGTGCAGCCTATGCATTGTTGTTGGCATAATGAGGGGGGCTTAAACTAGATTCAGTGAGTCTTATTAGTAAGTTTAATCCAAAAATTAGTATCATCAGGTTGATGACACTATAGGACATCTATAAAAATGGTCAGACTACAGATAAAACTGAAACGTGGCTGTCACTACTGCTCCCAAGTGTATTCTCAGTGTTCACAGAGAATTACACCTCCTCAGCTCTTTTTACCACTTCTGTCACATCATTTGGGGGGGCTGGTGGCTTAGTGGTTTTCCATGTTAAGAAGGTTGTGGGTTCAAATCCCAGGACTGCTAGTGGTACCCTTGAGCAAGGTACCGTCCCCACACACTCCTGGGCTCATTGGTGGCTGCCCACAATGTCTCTTTGGTGAATGGGTTAAATGTAGGGAAAGAATTTCATATTGATCATGCTATGGTGTGTTCATGTGTGACAAAAAGGGACCACGTTAGTTTCTATAGTACATCATGCATATAAATGTGCTCCTAAATTCAAGATTAGAGTTTTGTGGTCACCAATTTTTCAATAGGAATGCATTTAAAATCGGACTGACAAGCCTGAGTGAGCCAATTAGCTAGCCAAGCAAAATTTATAAACCATGCAAACCATTTTTTAAAGAAAAAGTTAGCTAACTAGCCAGTGGTAATAGTTTACAGCATTAAGTTCAGTTTGAAAGTGGAAGAAAATGCGCTGGCTTTAAAATATTATGCAGAACATGAATCTGAGAAGAATCTATAGAGGAAACAGGACATTGGACTGAAACATTGGGCCATGTTATTTCCCTACAGAAGTTCATATAGGGGTGTTTCCAAAATTACAATGAGGAAATGATTCTTATACATTTGTGTAAGTGTAAAGTGGCCATTTGTTATGTGTGAACACACCACAGCATGACACAGCACACAGTGGGAACTTGTTCACTGCTTCATCCCATTCACTAAATGACGTTGTGGGCAGCCAGCAATGCAGCACCCAGGGAACTGTACCTTTCCTATGGGTACCTCAGTGGTGCCACAGGCAGTCATGGGATTTAAACCCACACACAGCCTTCCAATCGCAGGGGCAACTCCCCGACCAACTGACCACCAGATGCCCCCCTTTTATTATAAGGGTAAGGAGCGATAGGTGTCTGGGAAACATAGGATCTGGAAGCAATTTCTTGATTTGAATTTTTTGGGAAACTTTTGCTTTTTTGTTCTTTTTTGCTTATTTCACAATTCAAAAATGTTTTTTGAGCAATTTGTCTTTGTTTTAACAAAGGTAGTAAATTAAAAATACATTATTCCAAATTTCCAAGATTCAAAAATGAAACTAAAATAGAGATAGTTAACTTTATGACTGATCTTTATTCTTGCCACCTAGACCAAGTTCCTTTTAATGACTCTGAAAGATCATTTGATGAGAATGTGCGTCAATGCAGGCCCCATTCAGTCGGGCGGCATGTTAACTGTGCTAGCATCCTGCTTTGCATGTGTACTATTTTGAGTGTTTAGCTGGTTGTGGGCTGCAGTTCGCCCACACTGCCGCCGGTTCTTCCCCCTCACCTCTGAAATGTCACCTCTCCCTCACAACAAATATCCCCTCCCTTCTGAGACACACTTTCCTTCCAGCTGTGACTCAGTGGCAAGCTCTCAGTTGCATGGGAAGGGAGCTGCCTGGTTTTTTTTCGTTTTTTTTTTTTTTTTCCCAACCCTGTCCCGTGGGCCGAATTTCAGAGTCGGATTGTTAGAAAGAGTGACAAAAATTACCGACAAAATGCCACAAAAAAAATCACAAAGGATATGTGTTGTAATTCGTGGTCACAAAAACTTCCTGAGAAATGACATGAGGTCCACCAGCTTCTGCTTCCTCTGTAGCTGCAAAGACCGTTTTCACAATGGCTTCGAAAAAAAACGAACATTACAGTCATTGATTTTGAGGATTTTTCGGACATGTTACAGTAAAGACAGCAGGCAAATCTAAAGTGAAACAGTTGCTTCAGTCATTTCCCTGTTCTTCATTTCAGCTGCCATTTTTTGGGGGGCTTGACTGGCAGTTTTCACTACTAACTTGATGTCAAGCGCTATGACTAATACTAGTGTCAGCTGTTAAAGCCATTACTAATGTTGCAGTATCTCAAACACTATGTGAGAAAGTGTTTTACATTTACAGCTAAATGCGGTAAATGTAAATGTGGCGTCTATCTATAAAAAAATGCGGTATATACCATAGATAGTTTATCCGAGGTACAATTACATAACTTTGGGTAAGGACAGCCTACCTAGGTCGTTAAGAAAGAATTCAATTAGAACGTGTATAATTTATATTTTAAGGGTGGTGTATTATTCACAAGAATAATATAGGTATATCAGTCGATGGGGTTATTCACATGTCATTGGCACTGTTAAGTCTATTTCAGTCTACCGGCCAAAACCATCCAGCCAAGAGTTCCTGAAGATTCCATATGATTACCCCTGAACTTTCAGTATTTGAAAACAGACAGGAAGCATATATAACTTTTCCTATTAAAAATAATTTATTTCGGAACAACATATAAATAATTTTTTAAACACAATACAGATAATGTTTGCTGTGAATAAATACCAAACAACTCCCCTTCCTCCCCCCCCAAAAAAGGAAAAAGGTTTTCATACAATACTCTATATGAAAGTTTGCACAAATTTGTATTTTGTCATCTAAGTCTAAAGTTGGAATGTCACTATGTCAGAAGTCAGAAGTACCTCAACTAATTCCAGAGCAGCTTATTAAGTATTGTGCAAATTTGTGATCATCTGAACTGAATTCAGATCCAGTAGTAGAAGAGCAGACATTCGAATTCCTACTCACGATCTGACTGCAAATTGGTCTTGAATGTGTCATTTGACAAAACATGTCTGCGTATGGGCCCACATGGTCCTATTTCTCATATGTCACCACCACAAGTTATATGTGTTACCACAATATCAGACATCATTAATGGGAATGTATTACACAGATGTTCTTTTCTTGGCAAAGCCACAGTAGCCAACGACTTTTCCATGCTCATGTCTATTGCGAGCGTTGAAATCCATAGCCAAAGAGACACGTTTTTGCATACCAAATGTATGCAATAGAGGCATTATGTGAATGTAGCAGAGTACAGACAAGGGAATACAAGCACCCTCGCAGAAATAAAAAAGCAAACTGGGCATTCACAGATCTAAGAGTGGGTGTGCACAACACACACAGGTGTGTTTACTTTTTTTTTTTCTTTAAACACAGCATTGATCCTTGACAAGGATTTTACTACACATATGATTCCACCTTATCCAAAAAAAATTCAGTGTGGCAATTCCCTTCAGTTTTACTTTGACTTCTTCTTGTCTGGTCACATGCTGTTGTTTAAGGAGGTGTGGTGGAAAACCAGTTTTATTGCACTTTGGAATTTCTTTCATTTTACGTTACGCAAGTAAAAGGGAAACCAACAAGGTTCAGTGCCATAGCCAGTAACAAAAAAAGACACTGAACAAGGTCTAGCAAGGCAAAATCAGGTGAATAATCATTTCAAGAGCGAGCAGGACATGAAAAGTAATCAATGAAGTAAAACAAAAACAAAAAAAAGAGAAAAATAACAAACAATCTCAAAAGGCAATAGGTCCGTACTGCCAGCAGACATCAAATGATGCAGCAGGAAATAAAAATAGAGCGCTGCTTTGCAAACTCTCATTGGCACTTAACCTACAGAATATGAAAAACTAGCAAATGTTGTCGTTCTGACACCTCTGAAACCCTGTAGCTCTTCTCCCTGTATTTTCTACAGGCCCCACTGGCTTACTGCAGTCCACAGTGGCGATGTACATTGGCTCGGTCTTTATCATTCTTTAAGTAACTTTGGTCAAAATTTGCTGTGTCGAAGGCTCACAATCAGGAAAAAAAGAGAGAGAAAAAAAATCAAGAATCCTTTGAAGTCACTTTCCCCAAATTTGTCAGCAATGTATAAATCGTTTACAATCTATTACCCTGTTCAATAGAAATCACAGATAACACAGATGTGTGCAACTGGATGCCAGTGTATCATTTAGTTTCAATATGTCAACATCCCCAGACTCCTTCCTATACACATGATACAAAATGATAAAAACTTTGCTTTAGAGGTAATCACCAGTTCTACAGCACCGGCTGGGTCTTTAACCCCACCCAAGAACAGGTAGGCAGGTTAGCCGCAGAAATCCTTATTTCGAAGTATTTGCGTACCTCGACGTGCATGGTTCTAGTCCCCTTGTATTTGGGAAGAAAAAAGGCTCTGGTCAGCCTCGGTAGATCTGCTTGAAATGGTCACACTCGTTGCAATACCCTTGCTTCTCCTGGTTGGCATAGTGGTCACATCCCTGCGTCCTGCAACGCTGCTTGCTCTTCTCTTTGGGCGCCTGCGCACGCCGACCCTCGCGCTGCCCACGGCTCAGGCAGTCCGGGCACAGGTCAGTGCAGCCGGGCGACAGGTTCTTACAGCCACTGCGTCGACACTGAACCTGACTGAGCATCGCTGGTGGACGTGGTTTGGAGGCCCGCTGGGGGGTAAAAAAAGGGGGGGGAGGGGGTTGGGTTAGTGAAAGGGAAGAAAATAGATTCCAATTCAAAATCTGCACAACACTTTTGGTCTTAATTACAAAGAGATTTGGTTAAGTTATGTCAAAATGAGTAAAAAACTAATAGTACAGAATAGAATGACTTACCATCACTAGAGGAGGCGAACTGGAGCCCCTGCTAGCAGCTTGGTTAAATCTGGCACTTTGCTCAGTCACATAACACTTGTTGCAGTAGCCCTCCAGCATGGCCTTTCCCACAGCGCCACAGCCCTGGCCCCGGCACCGCAGGTTCTGGAAGCCAGCCTCTGACGTGTGTCTGGGTTGCACAACTGCCGGAGCTGCCTCTGCAGGAACAACCAATCACATCGCTTACATGGAATTCCTCACAGTACTTGGCTTAAAATTATGATTACGTTTCTGTCATCTTTCGCTTAGCTTCAGGTTCTCTGTTACATTTTCCGAAGGACTTCACTCTATTCCACCACAGATCTCTCTGCTTCTGCTTTAAAAAGAATTAGGCTCTTGGTATGTTTCTGTTATGACTAAAGGAGTTGCTTTCACTATGATTACAGTAACAGTGATTGTATTCGTTTCACAAAACAGTGGTGAAAAATGTCAATGCTAAAGTTTAGGATTAATTTTAGAATGAACTAATACCATCACTAATACCGCGACTACTATTCCAACTACAGCTACAACCACCTAAATTGGTCTAGCATTTAGTACATAAACATTATTGTTTTCCTGCAAGTAGTTTTGGAGGACACTTTATATTACATATTAAAGCATTTGGTTAAAAGTGAATGACATTGGAAACGGGCACCATGCAAATCAGCCTAATTGCGTCTTGCTTGCTTTAATTTGTAAGCTTAATTTTGACCATAGTAGCTTTAATTTGCATTATTTTTTATCATTTGTTAGCTTTACTTCTAGACCCACTTACGGTGATTGGTCTGGTAGTCCACATAACATATGGTGCAGAATCCGAGCTTCTCCGGCGTCCCGTAGAACTGGCAGCCTGAGCGCTTGCACTGCCTCGCAGGGTGTGTTGTTTGCCAACCTTGGCCAGCGGTGCCTGATCGCTCCGACTCCCTCAGTGGTGTCCACACAGAGCCTTCAAGCCGCGGTTCTGGCTGCTGGGTGTCGCTCCGTTCTGAGACGGTGGTCCTCTGCATGCAGGGCGTGCAGAGGCCGTTAAATGTCCGAAAGGCCTCCTGTCGGCACATGCTGCAACGCTCACTGTCCCTCTCCCTCTCCCGCTCTCTCTCCTTTTCTCGTTCCCGGCCGCCCATTGCCCCCCACGGTGTGTGGCCCCAGCCATGGTTGGAAGGTCCTTGGGGAGGCCCATTGCCGGCCAGCCGGCTCTGACGGGCAGCAAAGCAGCGCTCGCAAAGACCATCGTGCTCCACACTGAGTGTGAACAGGCAGCCAGGCGTCTTGCACTTCATGGCATGGGTCTCACTGTACAGGCTTAGGCTGGGCGCCGTTGGGGGTGGCGCTGAGCGAGGACTGGGCATCACGGAGCGGTCTGTAGTGCCTGACCTACCCCGAGCTTCAGGCTCTGAGGAGGAGTTGGCATGGTTGGTCACAGCCTCCTGCTTCCTGCTGGCCTGCCGCTTCTCAAAACATTCATGGCAGTGAGGCTGCGTGTCCACCGAGACGTAGAACGTACAGCGGGGCGTGGCACAGCGAATCTCAATAAGCGACAGCTGGGAAACCGAAAACGGGGGCGGCCGCTGTGACTGGGGTGCCCATAAAGACTCCTTGTCCTCTTGCCAGCGCTTGAACTCGTGGTTAACCAGCTGCAGGTAGTCCTCCATAAGATTCATGTCCTCAGGCAGGTTGCCCTCGTCAAGTCTGTTTTGAGAAACAAGGGAAACATGAATTGAATTCCCATCAGAGTTTTGTGTCAGCAGCAGACACTGAAACAACCAAGCTGAACTGTGGTCCCAGTGTACCCCACATCCTTCAAAGACTATTTTTTAAACCCATTTCAACTCAGGAATGGTTAAATTGCTAATAGGCCCATGACCTAATTACATAGTGTGGGTTCTCCAGGACCAAGGTTAGGATCGAGTGCTGATGCATTCAACTTTTCTTGCTAGCAGGTCAATGGCACATTCTACTCAAACTCAAAACAAAAGTTGACTCAGAATATAACTCTGTGGGAATCACCAGTGGTTCCCGCAGACAAATCTGACTGTCTCATACCGGGCTGCCCTGATGATCTGTGTGGGATCATAACCCAGTCCGATAACGGGGATTTCCATCAGGATCAGGTAATCATTTAGCAGCCTCTCCTTCTGCTGCTGCTCCTTCTCAGTCAGGAAGTGAATGCGTAGCTCCTCAAAACCTACCCTCCCAGGGTTTATCAGTGGTACTGCTCGGAACTCTAAAAGGAGGCAAGATCACAACAAATTAATTATGATACGAACGCATAAATATAGTCACTCTTCAAAATAACCATACTGAATGAGTCAGCAATGTCTGAGCCATACCTGGGCCACTGTCTTTTACGGTGATGAGGGGCGCAAAGTGTTGTGAGTCATAGCCGAGGACTATAGGATACTTGTAGCACTCTCCTGGGGGCCAGTGAAGAGGCAGATAAATGCCCCCCACGTTGAGTGGTGAAAAGGAGGAGCCTGACTTCATACTCCTCAGCACTTGATCTGTGGGGTTACAGACGTCAGTGAAAAGCCCATCAAAACGAACATATTTCGTCAATCAAATCATTTCAATTATTTGCATAAAAATAGCACAGATGGGAGAAGCTACCTGCAATGACAATAATAGGTCTGCGCAGGATATTTGATAGTACAAAGATGTGAATGTCTTCTAGTGAATCAAATTGTAGGCCATTACTGCTGGACACTGGAGATGCCATATTAACGATCTTCTCCCATTCCTCTTCCCAGTTCTGTAAAAATGAATAAGGCATTTTGTCTTGAATCTGCATCCATAATTGGACTACTGGAATAGTCTAATAGGATAATATACTCTAAAATAAACTCTTGTGATGAATTATGGGACAAAACTCAAATACTCTTTACAGGGTATTGCTCTGTTTTATACACATGGGATGAATAGCTACCTTGGTACTGTAGCGTAAGCCAGTCTGAGTGAACTCTTGAGAGTGTAGCAGCTCATTTTGAAAGCGTGCTCTGAAATTACTGGTGTCTGTGTCTTTGAGCACGGCATATAGGGCTTTTCGCAGGACCAGGTCTGTGTCCTGCACTCCCAACATGTACTGCGATGCGGCGTGGAGCAGGCAGTTTCCATCTCCTAGACAAAACACACATAAAAACACATATTGTTCATTGGGTGAATACCTGAAATGTACAGCTCTGTTTTTTAAGTTGGATGTGTGATTTACTGGGTCCCTAAAGCTTATATCGGCACCTAAATAAATGCACTTTTGCCAGGGCAACAATGAGCAGACATGTAGGCTAGAGGTAATGATGTCCGGGGTCGCTGGAATTACAAATCTGGGGGGAAAATCAGGTTAAAATCTAAAATATTAATTAAAACCCAGGAAGAAAACAAAAACATAGCCAACACATTTCATCTAAGCGTTATATAAACTTGATCTCATAAGAATCTAAGGCAGCAAAAAGGGCACAGTCGACTTTATGCAGTGCAGAATGAATTGCGGTAGTGCTCTGAATACTCTCGTTTTGTAGCCCGCCTCCACAGCCTCAGATGGGTGTTTTTTCCCGTTTGAGGAAAAAACCCGTTGAAGAAAATCATGAACTGGTAAGTTAATCAAAATCAGTTTAAAGGTACCAGACATGTAGTTATAAGTGACATACAGATCCATCTGTCTATTACTGTTTGTTACTGAGAAATAAAGACTTAAAAGGCCATAAGAGGTGTTCTGTCAGGCAGTGAGACAAAAAACGAGCTAGGGAATTTCCACCGAGCTGTTGGTGCAATTTAGAGGTATCTATTACATGGGGCCCATATAGCTCTTAAAAGAGGTAATATAACTTTCTACATCTAGAGAAGTGTCACCTGTTGTGGTAGTCCACAGAGCAATAGTGAATTACAATTTCACAATAAACTGCATTTGCCTACACATTGAAGAACATTATGTGGTTGAAGAATGGACAGTATAAAATATCTATGATCCTATATGATTCTAAGTTCACGATAAAACTTTGGTATTAATACTCACACCCAACAAGAACAAAATGGCACAGGAAACACAAAACTGACAAAGGGACCACAGCTTAACATAAAAATCCACATTTAGAGAAGCGATATCCAAAAAAACTAAAGATTACATATTTATGGGCTACTTAAAGACGTCAACTACGCAAAACCCTGATAACAGCAGAAGAGTTCAAACCTAGATTCCATTTTAAGGCCAGGGTATTTTCAATGTTGTGCAACTTGAATGAGCGTGTGTATGCGCCCTAGTAACAAGCTGCACAGTAACACAACAGAGAGGAATTTCCCTCGTACGCGATTTTCTCTGATTAAGTGCCGTCAGGCCGGCACTTCAGCTTTTTCTTCCTCTGGTCTGCTCTTGAGGCAGCAGGGTTGTGCTGTAGAGCGGCTGGACTTTCCAAAGAGGAGGAGCCCTGTGGTACAGGAATGTCTGTACCTTAGCTTTACCAACAACCTGCAGGTCCAAAATCCTCAAGGCATGATCTGCAGCTTCTTTTTAAATCCTTGATTGCACCTATTGCCAACCCAAACAAAGAATCAAGGATTTTTTTTTAACTACAGGTCAAGGTAACATGCAGTCAGTCCTGATGGGGAGTTGGTGAATATTACTCAACCAGCATTGCTCAATTAGTCCAATTAGGATAATTTTCCAAACAAGTCACGCACAGTGAAAAACGGAGCACTACGGACTTGAACATTTTGTAATAAATTTTTTTACAGACTGATGTGATCTGCCATTTACCAAAATGACAATTTTAAGCCCGAGTGGAAACAAAGTTCTTTAATAGTTTTAAAGTGGGCAAAGCAGAAAAAGGCCATTGTTCCCTTGTCCCCACAGATAATGGAAATAATTACGTTAAAAGACAATTACAATGACTAGACACACATTTGAACCTTAGCCCTATTGAGACATTACACTACCAATGTCAGACTACCAATTATTTTAACTCTAGAACATCTCCACCAAACCAATGCCAAAACAAAGCTATTTGTGCCACTAGAACCATCACTACACCTGAGAAAAACCACATTGTCAAACTCCTCCAACATTTTAGCCATCACAATCATTAATAAAATATAGTGACTTGGTGGATAAAACATCTGACATGCAACAAATTCTGTGGGAAAACCCAGATCCTCAGACACAACCACATCCTTATCAGCTTGGACTGCCATTTCAATTGTGGCTTTAAGACGTGGACACAAAATATAATGAGTCATCGTGGCGGACACTAGCACAGATTGTCCTTCTCTACTTGTCTCCTTGTTTCAGTGTCACCTGATGGGATGAGTTTTAGTAATCAGCAGCCAAAGACTTTCCTGCTGATAATTCTTTCATTAAAAGCATTTTAGTGCGTTCATATTTATCAAATGACTTCAAAACACACATTTCTGGGCTCATTATGGAGGAACCTCTAGGTCACACATGACATGTAGTAACATATATACTAAACTGTACCATGTTCATACCAACTCATGTCTAGTGTTAACTATGTAAAGTTAATAATTGGAATATACAGAAACAATGTGTAAAAAGCAGAGGCAAGTGTAAAGAATTCTACATGTCTGGAATTCATTCTCAGTTGAAACCACGCAAATCTCTACAACGCCGCTGTCACATCGGTATTCGTTACAGGAAACCCATTATGAAATGTTCCAGTCAATATTTGACTTGCAACTTTCTGTAATACACAAACTCTGATGACACTTTTATTCAGGTGGGGTTACTGTAAAATTAGTGACTGATGATGGAGCAAACTAGGCAAGTACATAGACTAGGCAAGTTCCTCTTGCAAAATTACTCATCCTATGCAAGCAGCGTGGACTGACCTTAGGTTAACAGCAGAAACGTTCAAGTCATAAAGAGCTCACTATGAATGGGGCATCAGCGGGGGCTCTTAAAATCAAATAGCACAAAGGGGGTGGGGTGTCAGCATGACAGTACAGGATTTTCCCTCCAGGTCTGATACGCTCATGCAGCAGACATAAAAAATGTAAAAAGAAAGAATAACACAGTTTTCCTCTACGTTTGACTCTTTGATCTTGCCCCAATTCTTACACAGGGTTTCAAAGTGATTTCTTTCAAACCATCAGCGAGTCAGTCCTGCACTGAGAAGTATTCACCACAGAGGGAACTTAAATATAATAGGCCAGCTTCCGCATGGGGAAAAAGAAGAAGGGGAAAAAAAGCCTAATGACTGATAAATGGGCCTAATTATTTTATGAGTCGCAAAAGATTTAGTGAATGGCAAACAAAGACAGCCTCTGTACTCATATGATTTACATTATTCACAACAGGATGTGGAAAATGCTATACATGAGTTACAAATGCATCCTTATTATATGCAGTCTAATTGAAAAAATTGCCTTCTAGCTGTAAATTGTGAGCATTTCTGAAAAAAAAAAAAAAAAAACAGATATGCAACACACTCTACACACTCTTCCAAAGAGGAAAACAGATAACTACAGTAAAACTATGTGGATAATTTCGCTGAGAACATGTAAATAGATGTTTTTGTCTTCGAGGCCATGGATAAAGACAAGCAAAGCAACAGCCAGAGCACAAGAACAGATGTTCAAGCCTCAGCTCATTGCTGCAAGAGGAACTGAAAACAAGTTCTTACCATTTGTTCGGAGGGGCACCAGCTTCTTGACCTCTCGGCACCAGTTGAGCCTCTTCTCCTGCTCCAAGGAGGACTGCATGGCCCGGTCCAAGATGGCTGCCTGGATGACTTCGCGGAAGGCCTGTGGGAACTGGCTCATGCGGATCATCTCCAGGGTGTAGCGGTGCATGCCCCGAAGGTGATGGAGGACGCCGCTGCCGGCCGAGGGCTTCACCACATCATTGGGCACGCGCTCCCGTATCTTCACGGCCTTTAGGAGGTTGCTCACAAACAGGAACTTTGGGAGGAAGTTCTGGCCCTGGGACATCGTGTTTTTGAGGAAGGAGTAGGGGGAACCAATTTATCTCTGCTGGGGAAAAACAGCAACAATTACTTTCTTAAAGATGGACACACCAATGGCTTCATACCATTAAGCCAACCAGGCCTTGATGAACAAACATATTTTCTTCACACAGCAGTGGAGCAGTGACTAGCAGGGCCCATGAGCCACAAGACATTTCCAACCCCCACTGTTATAATCAACAGCTGGAGGTGACTGGGAGTGAGTATGGGCCAGAAGGTGATGACTGAGTAACCATTCTACAGTCTAGAGGCTGCACAGATTATAAAGGACCCTAGTCGTGATTTCCAAGCAGGTGTGACTGAAAGTGCCTGAGAATGAAGATCACATACAAGGGCACCATTTGGGACGCTTCGCCTCAGTCAGGCGAGGTTGTCTGAGGACAACTTATACAAATACACCCCAAACCACACACAGGCGACCCTTAAATACCAAGCCTATATTCACTCCACCTTGGCAGAAGAAAAGGGAAAATAATAAAATGTAATCGACTGGAGGCCCAGATGAAGAGTCCGTGTGTGTGTGTGTTTTCTGTCACAGCCTGCAGCCAGCAACAATAGATCCCGATGCAGTCTCGTAGTAAAGCAGCAGTCTGACGCTCGAATTACGTAATTCGGTTTATAAGCCCCCTACAGACAATGCAAGAGACCCCCACACACACAAAGAGAAGACATTCACACTAACCACGAAATAATAATAGGGTGTGTTTTATTGTTACAATAACTGGTCATAAGGGACGTCTTCGCAAACAATGGCTGTCAAACCGTGGCTTTCATTCAGAGCGTCCAGACAGACACTCCGCACGACCACCACAGACCCCTCCTCGGCTCGGTTCGGGCTCATTTGAGTCGACATGGACGTTAAAGCGAGGCAACGAAAGACGGGCAAGCAGACAACTCTTCTCTTACCTGCTCAATATGTCGGTATCCACCAACAAAAGCGCATGAGAAGCTCCGACTCCTGCGCCTTCGCCACCTTTCCGCGGAGCCCCTAGTGCTCCATGGCGCCTTCACACAACTGCTCCTGCATTACAGGACGTTCGGGAAAAAAAGAAAAAGCACACGCACGGTTTTGGACTTAATTTAGTCCCAAAGACGACAAAAAAACCTTAGAATTGATGTCAACAAGGAAATGCCAACGGGGATTTCCAAGGAGGTACTTTCCACTTTCACAGCGCTCACAGCCAATTACCTCGCCCAGCCCACACGACGCCCGGCCGAGCGCGCTGACGTCGCCTTCCGAAGACTGACGCAGTCACGCAGCCAGCTTTAGCCACGCCCACCAGGCCGGGCCTTTGTTAAACCTGGTGTACTGACCGTTTGTCACACAGCACACAGTGTGACCAATGTAAAATTATTTTTTCTGCATTCAATTACGAATTAAGCAGCAGTCAGCCAGGAACACAGAACTCAGAGAACAGTGTCTGGGGAGTATCCCTTGCTCAAGGGTACATCAGTGGTGCCAGTAGCACTCCTGAGATTTGAACTCACATCCTTCTACTGACAGGGATAACCTCTAGGTCACAGAAGAGCCACACAATATAAACAATGGTTCAAGATTTTGCATGTCATCCTTGCACAAGAGCCATCTTCTCTGAAGTTTTTGAGAAGACAGCCATCAAGTTGGGATTTTAAAAGCTCAACTAAATGTGGCACAGAGGATAGGTCCAAAATATAATCATACGAAGAAAATAAAAACAGCAAACAGCATAATTGTGCAGTTAATACTTGTGGGGACAGGTGGACATATAGTGGTGTGCTGAGTTGAGCTCATGCATAAGAGGCCAATTTACTTAAAATGAACACTTGATTTATTGGGCAAAGGCACTGAGTAAAAATGTAGGGACTGTGGGCAATAAAGTAAAGTGGCCCATAAAGCACATGATAAACAACATACCACTGTGCAACTCACAGTTCTCTGTGCTTAACCAATTCACCATGTGAAGGAGTGGGCAGCCACTAAAGCGGCACCCTGGTAGGAGTGTGTGCGGATGGTGCCTTGCTCAGAGGTGCAACTAGCAGTCCAAAGATGTGAACACACAACATGGGCAACTCCCTAACCACCATACCTCCAGTTGCCCCATAGACATTATTAGGGGCTGAAGATCAATAGCCAATAATTGACTGCAAAATGCCGAAGGAGGATACACCCTTAAAGTTAGTTTGAAATAACTATATTTAACTACAGGCGTTCTCCTTTCCCTGACAAAGTTACACACAGCTGTACAGAAAAATTATAATTACTTTTCTAGCACAGCAAAACTGAATGTCAGTGACAAACAAGATATGTGAATAAAATGTTTAAATGAATACAACCTAATTATTGATTGATCTTCCAAAATAACGTTCGCTAGGTGTGACTCACAGGAATGCCAGTGAAACGTCCAAACCCTCCGAAACAAATATGGCATGTTAGGAACGGAGTTCAAAGTTACACAACTAGAAATACCACAAATTTGAGTCACTGATGGAAAATGCTACCAGTAATTTTAGTGATTTAGTGATTCAGTTTTGCTGTACTAGAATAATAATTATAATTTTTTCTGTACAGCTGTGTGTAACTTTGTCAGGGAAAGGAGAACGCCTGTAGTTAAATATAGTTATTTCAAACTAACTTTAAGGGTGTATCCTCCTTCGCCATTTTGCAGTCAATTATCGGCTATGGGTCTTCAGCCCCTAATAATGTCTATTCCTACCGTTTTGACGACACAGAATTAATTTATTTAGAATATAGTCATCATTTTTGAGTGTCCTGAAAATAGCCGTTTTGAACATAGGACGTTTCCGCCCGAAAGCGACGATATATAACAAACTAAAGCGTATAAAACGTGGTCCCAGTGAGACCATTACCATGACCATAATCATGACAGTGTTTCAGAGGTTTTAATATATTAAAAATCGAAATCTCCAAAAATGATCTCTTTGAGCACTGGACTTTTACTTTCTACCTGGTCTGACATTCAGCAGACACATATAACCTCATAACTTGTGCTACAACTACCGTCTATCTGATCTATTTTTCTTTAGCAGAATGTGTGCAAGAGTCCACATACCATCCAGCTTCAGTTCGTACACACACAGCGCATGGAAGTCTACGAATTCATCGCTGTGTCCGTACCCATAGTGAAAACCTTGTTGAAGCTGGTTATTCTCAGACTCTTCACGTTTTTATCACTCTATGGACTCATGCAGTGTGCCACAATCTGCTTCTAGTGGATGTGAACGTGCCTCATATTCGCATTATTCACCCAGTCCATTTTTTCTCATTGGTTCAGTCAAGGGGAACTTCCCCAGGGTTATTCTCAGACAGAGATGAAAAGAAAGACAGAGAAAAAAAACATTAGGAGCTGCAAAAATCTCTTTATTTTCCACAGTCGTGCCTAATCAGTGTTGCTATTGTGTTGACCTATCATCAGAGTCTACAATGAAGGTGACACACTGATCAATATGGGAAGTCTCTTTTAAGTGGATATGTCGTACTATATTTTATTCAACACTTACAATGGCTTCAGCGCGAGACCTTTAATTTTATCGGTGTCCATGCCGGATTTTGAGGCAATTAATTCTCACATGGTCTCCACGTGTCATTTCATATTTGCCAGTAATTTCTGCTCATGAATTCTCTGATCATTACTGAAACGTGTGACTCATAAGTTTGCAGTACAGGGGGCTTCCAGTTGGAAAACACTGGCCTTAAAACTCGTTATAGAAGTTAAAAATCCAGTTACAGATGCACTGCTAAAGAGAAAAACAAACCCAGGCACCATCTAGCGGACAATTTCACAGGTGTCTTCACCTGGCAAGTCTTTCTACAGACTTCCGCATGTTACTGTTTATATAATTGAAAATAATGGGAAAAACAAAAACATAAAAGATCAAATGTAATCTGTACAAAAGTTAAGGCACATTTTAAATTATGTTTTTCCCCAGTATGCAGCGACCAAATTCAAAACTGCACTAAATGAGATAAAATGTCATATTTGTTTGTTTGTGCAAGAAAAACATGTAACTGGCAGAGTGTTCAATCTTTTTTCCTTAAAAATAGCCTGGACCAAATACTATTATTTAAACATTATTTTGAAATACCCTTATTTTTTTAGTATGCCAACAGAGCAAGCTTCAAGTCACCATATTCTCAAACAAATCTGCACAAAACTGACAGTGTTAATAATCCACTTGACAGTATTTCCAAATAATTCAATATTAAACTACCTTTTCCCTCATAAAACTAAGGGGTTAGAGAGGGGCCAAAATGACTATAATGTCGTACACTTAAACATATAATCCTTCAGAATTCATTCTTGCACTGGTTTTAAAACCTGAATTTGAACATCCAAACTTTTTGACTTTAGAAAAAGACCAAGTTGGTCAGAGTTTTTATTAAAATAAATATAAATATGAGAGAGATCCTATTATAAGCCCACTTCTCATATTGATTTTCTTACAAACAAAATATAATAAATAATTAAATAAAATATGATGTATTATCTGAAATGGGCTAAAATAAGCCTGGTCATTGCTTTATTTACATTATTTGATTCCCACCCAGCCAGCCGAAGGTCTTTTCTGTGTGGAGTTTTCCTGTTCTCACTGTGTCTGTGTGGGCTTCTGCCTTGTGCTCCAGTTTCCACCCACAGTTTAAGGACATGCATGTAATGTGAATGAGAGACAATACATTGCCCCCAGGTGTGACTGTGTTTAAATGTCCTGTATGAGTGTCTCCCTGTGATGTACAGAGACCTGTTCTGGGTGTTTCTCTGGCTTTTGCCCTGTGAAAATTGGGATAGGATCCAGTTCTCAGTGGTTGAGAATAAGTGGTTCAGCTAATATACGAATGAAGAGGCTAAGAGCAACAGAAATAACAGGAAGATTAAATGTTTAAACATTAAGAGATTTTATTGATTTTTAAATGTTATTTGATGACATTTCATGTATTTAGTTCCCCCTTAAATCTACTTGTTCACTAATAATTGTATTTCGGTCAAATGTTAGTTCATTACACTTCTTTGGTTATTCATGCATTCCTTTTGTTTATTTTTTCAAATCAGGAAATGGACATTTGGACCATGTAGCTAGGTGCTCAATTTTTCTGAAAAATTTATTCACCTTTTTATTTTATTTCACTCAGGGCAGCTAATGTAAATTCACAAAACACTAAAGTCAGATAGTGTCCGTTACAATTACTATTCCTGTACCGGTGGATTTTAAGCGATTATATTATATACTTTGGTCTTTTGGACATCTCTAAGCAAACCTGAGCCCCCACAAGTTAAAGCAAACAAAATCCGCAATAGAGGCAAAAAAGTGTCTCTGTAATTTCTGTTCACTCACCCATGCTGTGCTCCTGCATGTCTGATAGACACCAACATCAACCAACAAATGTCATCAACAGTTTCAAGCAGATCATGAATGAATAAAAGCAAACTGTAGTAGAATCTCATCTGGAATGATGAAATGTATTCTTTTAAAACTTAGTATGTCCATTACAAAATGTCATAGACAATGATACTGACAGTCTTTTTTAATTGCCAATTTGACATTTGGTAGCACAGGCTTTCAATTTTATTTTTTATTTATTCATTTCTTTCTTCAATTTTCATTTATTCTGTTTTATTTTTATTCTATTCCTACAAAGCACTTTTGTTTACGATAATATGCTATATAAATAAACTTTAATTTGACTTGACATAGTTTATTTGCAGCTCTCCCCTGGAATGCTGGACCACTCTTCTGTTGCACTCTAGTCCAGGTCTCCCAGATTTGGAGCCAGCCTTCATCACTTCATTGGTGCTTTATATGACTGAGATCTGGACTCACTGATGCCCCCCTCAGGAAGTCTAATGTGCTGCTGTGAAACATTTCAGGGTTCTATTTGATGGATGCATTGGTTCATTGTTCTTTAGACATGTTTAGAACAAATGAGCACACTTATTGCATATAATCTTCTTTGTGTGCTTTTGCAACATAATGTTCTCATGTATTGAGGGAGTCTATCACAGCTGCTACAGGTGAAGACAGGGTTCACTCTGCACAGTTTTTTACTCAGGGCTCAAACTACTTTGTGTTAAATAATAGACACATAAAAACGTAATATCACTTTTATCAAATGTATCAAATAAAAATGACTTTTCTATTAATACATATAATAGAATAGGTGATACATTAACATATCACTTTGCTCCGGGCCAAACAATTTGCACAGTGATTTCTTGCTTTCTTAAAGTTATTTGTATTTTTTTCCTTTTTTTGGGGGGGTGGGGTATTTTGTATGTGTTGGTGTGTATGTATACCAAACCAGTTATATTAACAAATTACATTTTATTTGTTTATTTAGTTTATAAGATGGATTACATGAATGGTTATCCATGTTTTGGTCTTTTAACTGCACCTTATTATATTTAAGAATTAATCTTAATATTTAAATCAGAACAAGCCCCCCTTCCTTCTTATCATTACTTTAAGGGACTGAAACAGGACCTCATATCATATTCATTGTCATATTTCATATAATATATGATTTGATATCATGTTGCATACTGCTAAACTACTGTTTACATTACTCTGTTTACATTACTCTGTTTACATTACTCTGTTTACATTACTCTGTTTACATTACACTGGCCACTCTGTTACATTACTCTGTTTACATTACTCTGTTTACATTACTCTGTTTACATTACTCTGTTTACATTACTCTGTTTACATTACTCTGGCCACTCTGTTACATTACTCTGTTAGCATAATTCTGGCCTATCTGTTACATAATTCCTTTTACATTAATCTGAACACACTGTTATATTACTCTGTTCTATTTACATTACTATGGTCCCTGTGTTATATTACTCTTTACATTTCTCT
>JBBKCR010000141.1:6428102-6439186 GCA_037577295.1 Ladigesia roloffi
TAACAGGTGCACTTCGAAAAGTGTTCATTAGTGTAATTTCCGGCCCTCTACGGTTTTTGGGACCATCAGTTGTAATGGTAGGGCTGGTAAACAGTTAGTAAGCCTATTTGACTATGGTTCTGCACCACATTATGGCACGAACACTTAACCAAGTAAAAAAAAACAACAGTCCATCGTTACCTTTTTACAAAACATATTCTGTTTTGTTTAACCCTTTTTGTTTACTGTATAATTTCTTTCATAAGTTATTAGTTTGGTTTCAATTTACAATGTAGAAAAAAATAAAAATTAATCTCAAAAATTGAGATGGGTAAGTGGGTCCAAACCTTTGACTTGTTGTGTACAGGTTTAAACACTTCTCTGTTTGACCAAGTAAATTAAAACTAGTAGTGGGCAATATAGTTGTGGAACTCTGTGAGTAGTGCATCCAGGTAAGCAATGCACAATATGGTGAAAAAGAAAATGTGATTCTTCAGACCAGGCCACTTCATTTTTTTTGCTCCATGGTCTATTTCTAATGCTCACATACCCACTGCAGGTCAGCATGGGCACTCAGACCAGTCTGTGACTACACACCCACATTTGTAGCAAGCTTAGATTTCAACATTTACTCTGAGATCTTTCATAATCAACCTTAACCTAGTTTAGTAATTTGTTCTACATTAGCCTTTCTCTGGGTTTGGACCAGCCTTCTGAGCCTCAAGGACTCCAGACCCTGTCACCAGTGCACCGATTGGTGGGTTCTAACTACGGCATAATGGAAACATCTCGCAAGACAAGCTGTTTTAAAGATGCTCTTACCTAATTATCTAGCCATCACAATTTGGACATTCTTATTCTTCTTATTACATATTTTATAACTTTTTTAGGCCTTGTTCTGGCTCATTTTTCCAACACACCAACTTCAAAAACTGTTTGCTTTAATTAAATTACTGCCAAATAAATTAAACCCCTTGAAGTGTGTCACATTAACGAGATAATAGATGTTATTTATTTTGCCTGTTAATGTTTAAGACTGGTCTGTCAATAAAAAAATGTGGAAAAATCGTGAGATTATATTTTTGTCATCCTGCCCATAACTAAACTTATGCTAATCAACAATGCATGCAGAATACTAGTTGTCATTAAACTGTTGTCTTTAAAAATAATAAATCTGGGACCGCCTGAATATAATTTATGGAACCCATTTTAATAAATACTATTTTAAGTGCAATTAATAAATATAATGTATTCATTTAATGTAAAGTTCTTAATCAACTTGTAATTTATTCCAAAACCTTTACATTATGTCAAGATTCAGAATTGTCCCATCCACTGATCTTTATGAAACCAAAAATGGTTCTTCCATGGCATCACACACAAAGAACATTTACTTTTAAGAGTCTTTACAAAAGACACAAATCTGTCCTCTTAACTCTCTTCAAGAGTCACACACTTCTTTGAAGTGATGTGCATGACATTCCTCAAATTTATAACGTGGTTGAGCATGTACAAAATATGTTCCACCAACACAAATTTGTTAAAATTAGGGAACTGGAAGACAGTTATTGTGCTGAGATGATATTTGATTTATGTTCTCATTCGAAACAAATCCATTCAAAGCACAAATTTTGTGCATAGATGATCTGCTTCTGGTTCCATAAAGAACCATTCATGGGAGTGGAATGAAGCATTAGCATTTTTAATAAAAAAAAACTCCACAGGATGTAAAGGTTCTACACCAAAATTCTTAGTTGAACTATCCAAGCTAAACATCATGACATTTTGCCTTCATTAAGGGAAAAGTGTTTAAGTCTCGACTTCAGCGAGATTTCAGCGACTACTTATCATGATGCATTTACACTTGATGGCTCGGAAACAACATAGAATGTTCTGAAATTATATATTCCCACTTTATCCAGCAGGGCCTTCCTCCCTCCAGAGGAGACAAAGGAAGCCATAGACTTGGAGGGGAGTGTGTAGATGGACCTCTTCTGAAGGCTGGGGGCCAGGGGCTGCATGACAAAGAGGCAGAGGGCTGCCTACCCCTGGAGAGAGAGTGGCGCTTCTGCCCAGCGGGCTGCTTACACTCTGCTAGGAGAGAGGAGGGGGTGGCAGTGCATGTGCATGTGTGTTTATGTGTGTGTGGTGATACAAACATAAGGCAGTTCAAACATTCTTTTTCTACAGTACAGGTTTTCCTCTATACCTACACTTCTCCATACTGTATACTGCATGTTAATTCATGTATTACATATACATACCATAAAAATGCTCTGCTGTTACTAATATACACCTGTACTGTGAAAACTTCATTTACTTTCAGCAGAGTTGATGTAAAGTATTAATGTTAATGTGGAAAAATGAATGCATGTCCTTTAACAGGGGATCTAACAGCAAATCCATTAGGATCCATCAGATGGGTGAAATTGACATCATTATCAATCTGATCCTTGCAACAGGATTCTTACTAAGTTCATGTTTCGGCAAGTCTGCCATATAATATCATATTTGACAAAGAATATCTAATGTGCACTAGGTAAGTGAGCATGCTAATATTAATTAAGTTTACAAGTAGTTAAGTAAAAATATTACTAGGGTTTACAGATGTTAAATTACATTTTAATCATATTCAAATAATGTAAAACTTAATAACACCCACATTTAATATCTGCAGTGGATGCAGAGGTACTTTAGAAAAGTATGTATCATTATGATTGTAATGGTAATGTTATAGTAGTCATACTTTAAGCTGCCTGATGAAGTATAATATGCTTGTGATTTAAGGATTTCATAAAATTCCAGTACATAATTGTAGACATTACAACAATTATTTACAGCCTACATATTACGTATTCCATATTATGCACAATTCTATCTTGTAATTAAACATTTTTGTGGTAAATAGAAAATGACAGCTGCCCTTTATATTACATCTAAATTTCAGTGATGACTAAACCAGACTCAGCCCACACTAGCTTGAAATGAAACAGATGCACATTAACATCCATTATAAGTTGTTTCCTTCTCCACAAAAGTCACAATTTTGATATGACATAATACATTATATATATTTGTATTATTATATATTGATTTGAATTATGAGAGGGAAGAGTGGAGAGATTCAATGACTGAACTGTATAAATAGGATTTTTACATGTTGAAAATCCTATGTTGCATATACATATTTCAGTGCCTGTTCCTGTGCATCTCCATTATCCTGTCTTGGATGCCTTTCTTCCTTTTTCTATTCTCTTCTATCCATTCATCCATTTCATTTACAATATGCCTGCAAATAGTTTCTATGTCATATGAATGGTCAGCTCAGTTTTATTTTCTCTAAAATGTGGAAAAAACAACATTTAAACAAAGACCATAGATTATAAGCTCAACCTATTTGTAGTTAGAAAATCTAAGAAGATTAAGGAAAGATTTTATGTTAAGGGACATCGTCTCCTCAAACCACAGCCACCACTGAAAAATATGTTCCCTGCGCTGACATTTCAGAGCATGTGAACCCCTCGCAAACCACATGCATTTGGTCAGGAAGATGTAGATTTGAGTGCATCCTCATGTAGGCGCTAGAGAGCTGAAAAGGAAACGGGAGGCAGTGGGGCAGACATTGACAGAACCAGTGGGACGTCCCATCACTCTCTCCACACTTCTGCTGTCAGAGGCTTTGTACGGGTGCATTACTCAGACCCCCAGCCACAGGTTCCTAGGTAACCACAGGCAGGGGGTATGTGTGGTGTGTGTGTGGGAGGGAGGGAGGGGGTGCCATGAGTTTTTTTCACCTCAAGACAGGACTGCAGCATGCAGCTCTTGTGAAAAGCAGGTCAGACGAATCCCCACTCACTTCTTCACCTGCAGCTGAGAGTTTAGAGTCCCTGTTAAAATCTAAACAGCTGAACTTATGTTGTTTGACCAACTTTTCTCTTTGTTTATCTCAAATTTATGTGTAGAAGTTTGAAGGAAAGAGAAGCTTAAGGTTAAATCACAGCCAAGGGTCAGCATCGCTCTCCATTAAAGAAATGTCCTATACATTCTAACAAAGTGAAGAAAAACTCAATGAACTTTAAACCCACATGAAGTACATTCTTCCTTCAAAGAGTTCGTATATTGCTGTTCCAACCTTCAAAATAACACTCACAGTGCAAGTGCAATAAAGGCAATTTAAAGGTAGATTTCATGCATAACACCCAGTTCAATTATTATGATCTTACTTTTCATGATTTCAGTCAAATGCACCCATTTGATTTAATTGTCCATTCATATTTGTATAGAAAACACCTCCCCCCATTGCCAAAGCATATAGGAAAACACAATTAGATAAGAAAGAGCAAAAACATCTCAAATGCAGTCGGAGGTCTCATGCTGTGTTTTTAAATGTTTTTTTTGTTGTTGTTGCCAGTCACAACTTTCCTTGTAATTAGTTTTGCTTTAGTTCACATTGTTCAGTTGTACGATACCCCCCTCCACACACACACACACACAAATGAGACATCATAATGATCTCTTCATGTTCACAGTTGAAATGAATTTCCATTTTCATGTGAGTACTTTCTTTGGAGAGCACCCAGCTTGATTTTCCCGATCTTTGAGTTCAAAGCTCCCAGGCCGATCGCTGGTCATCATCGTGGATTAATGCGGTGGCGGCGGTTGTGGGCGTTTGATGTGGAGCATCGCTGAGGTAACCGTGTACACTGGCTCTTTTGGTGCTGCTGTGCTTGGTCAATGATTTACCACTGGGACGGCCCACTGCCACTTTTGCCCTTTTGCCTGCCACCGCCGCATTTTAACGCCTCGTTAGTGCAAATGGGATTCCCCTGCCCAGGAGGCCGCGGCCCGGCGGCTCCGGACCTCTGCAGAGGCCCCCGGTGTCCAAGCGGTGGGCAAACCCACAGCCCGTTAACCGGCCCGCCCATTCCAACATGATCACCCATCCATCCACCCCCTCCGGCCATCAGGTCAACAGTTGGTCCCAAGAGCCAAAGTGGCTGGGCTTTCTGCCAGTGTCAAGAGGCTCCGTCTGAGATTGTCCCTGGGTAATTAAGCAAGGGATGCGGGTCAGTGTAGACAAATAAATCATGCCGATAGTCCAAACACTGGCTCTGAATGCCTCTGGTGGAGCAAAAACAAGGAGCCGCCCCATGCTTGTTACTGCTCGGCTTGAGGTCCGTCAGTATGCTTCACATTAAGACAGCCTCCAACAACAAAAAAAGAAAGAGGGAAAAAAAAGCAAAGAGGTACAAGCTTTGTGCAAGATCAAATGCTGTGCAAAGGAACATGGGCTTTAATTGTTCAGCTTTATCTTTAAGATAAAGGCGGGTTGGGCATCACTTTAGTTCCTCTTTGTTGATGAACAAAGCAGATTATTGCTGGAAGAACTCTAATCGTTCCCTGGAAATGTGAAGGATGATGAAAAAGGTAACGGCTTAAAGGAAGAAACAACTATTGATCAGAAAAGCAAACTCTGCCTTGATAACATCAAACTCATAATCAAAAAGAAAAAACAGCATGCCTCTAGAAGATTTTCACTCAAGAAGTAATATCAGTTTCAGGGCTCAGAGAGCCAGTTTGAAGGCCATTGGCATCTGAACCATGCAGCAGTGTGAGGGGTCAAAGAGAAAATCATATGCAAAGTTGACCAATCAGACATGCAGTTTACCACCAACAATTGCAGAAAATTGGGGAGCTTTAAAGAACTCAGTGATCTGTGGCGGAACACATGATCTAGAAATGTTATTTTCATTGTATTGCCTGTAACCTCTCCCTCTGGCACAAGAAAGTTCAAAATAATTGAATCCATGTATATCAATTTCTTTTTGACTACTGCCTCCACTTTAGCACTGACTAGGCCAAATGACTGTAATCTGTCACTATCAGGCATTACATTAAGTAATTCTGTGCTACTTTCTTGGCAGAAAATGTTGGAAAACATCCAGTTGCCTGTTAGGGTTAAGCTGGATCATGTTGCCAACCTTTGTTTACCCCTCATTCTTATTCTTCCTTGTCAGACATGCTTTCCCAAATGATGGGGGCGTTCAACAACAGCTTAATGATTCATTAATGCTGAATAACGTGGGCAAAACAATGAAGAATAAAGAAGGCGGGTTTTTTTTCTTCACTGAAAAACCCTCCCTGGATCCAGCATGCCTCTTCCTATGTCATGGCTCTAATGGTTAATACCAAGAGGTGGGAAGGAATGGAAGACCCTATACCATGTCAAATTGGCCTTTCTCTCCAGGGTCAGGACATTCTGTCTGGGTCCACTTGTGTCTTTTCCTCAGAAGTTTCCCCTATTCATGCAGACAATGTAACTGTCAGTCTGAGCAACAGTTCCTGTTTCCACTGGCTCCACAACTCACGGGGTTACACAATATTTCACAGCGCCAAACAATCGCCTGTCTGCCCGGGCCAACCATATGGTTACTATGGGGCACAATATTGACACACATCACTAATTATTCATAAAACGGGGGGAGGACAAGAAGAAGGGGAGAGGGGACAAACATCTTTCTGCTGCTTCGCAACTTTTTTCAGTATAAGCAACAAAATCTGTGATTTGTCCTCCAAACAAGCCAGGAAAAATATTTAACTGTGTGATACTTTATATATTATTTTTATTTACGTTTGAGCAGGTCTTCAAGCTGGAAAATAGCGCAAAGTCCAGAACGCACAGACAGTGGCCCACCTTCATATAACATTTAACTAAAATAAATGCAGTTTTCCATTAATTGAATGTAAGAGATTTAAATCTAGGAGATTTAAGAGGTTTTAATCTAATCCTAAACCTCTCATTTAAAAAAGAAACACAATTCTTCCCCAAAACAATGTGGATTATTTTGATGGAACATATTTTATTTGTGTGCAACCAGAAAACAATTCAATATGGTGAATTCTATTGAGGAGTTTATGCAGTGTAAACATGCAGAACAGCTTGTTATACCATGTCGTGTGTATCACACATTACCGTACAGGTTTGCTGGATATTCCATCAAGACGGCATTCCATTTTATCCTCTCAGTACCTGTATCCAAACTCTGTCTGGAGTTAGGAAAAGTGCCTAGTTCATTTAGAGACATTAGACTGCATGAGTATGCTGAATAATTGTTGATTGCTTGTTCTGCTGTGAAATTGTAACATTATTGTTTAATTGGGCTTCAGAACCTTGTATATGATTATGTTTGTTTAAGACAAAAACGCCGGAAGATTGAAAGCTAAAGTAAAACATCTATAATCCCAGTGATTGTAGGAGCTTTTCTCAGTAGGACATTTCTCTGTCTCATTCATATCTAATTAATTTTGTATCTGAAGTTGCTCAAAAAGAGAAGAGCAGCCAGTGTAATACATTCAGAGTTTAATATTTAATGCAAACATCGGAGGTTAAATAAATGGGTCTGTCCTTCTGCCCGCCATTCCTTGACCCCCTACAAGGTGGGAAAGTCCACATGTCCATCAGCCCGTGACAAGCCCATGTAGGGCCAGACTGCATCAAACTGCTCAGCGACTCGAGTGATTGACAGGTTTTCCTGTCATGCCTGGCTGGAGGGGCGGGGCTTGCCGGGTGATGGGCTCTGACAGGATTCATAGAAAGAGAGAGAGAAGGAATGAAAAACACCGAGAGAGACAGAATGCTATTATACATTTTTTTTCCAAATTTTGTAGGGAAATGGAACTTCAATTAACTTTTGCATGTAAATAATTAGAAAATGTAAATTTTCCAATCTAAAGGTCACTTCACAAAAAACATCTGTCAAACTAATTTTGATCCCCTAAAGAACCTTTCAATAGATGTTTTTTTATGTTTAAAGACCCTCCACATAAAATAGAACTCCCTGGAATATCCCTTAAATTGGGGAAGGGTTTTCACATTATCCATCCTGTTATTTCTGCCATTAAAAGTTTTGTTTACACTTACATGTCTTGTTTAATAAAACAAGAGTTTAAAATGATGTACCAAAATAAAAAGAGAAAAAGTGAGGAGTAGATACATCTGGATACAAACCAAATGTTGCTTTCAAAACATAGTATTGTCTATATTCTACACAGATCAGCCAATATATTAAACCCACCTGTCTAATAGTGTGTAGGTCTCCCTTATGCCCCCAACAACTCTAAATTGTCAAGGAGATTACAAGACGCCTGATGATGTGAAGTGGTGTCTTTCAGCGAGACGTTAGTAGTCTTGTTGGTGTGACTTTTATGGACCAGGCTAATTTATCCAGCACATCCCACAGATTCTCTGTCAGAATGAGATCTGGGGAAGTCAAAACCTTGAACTGTGTCATGTTCCTCAAACCATACCTGAGCAATTTTTGCAGTATGATGAGAGGGATTAACCTGCTGAGAGAGGGAACCACCATTTGAGAATGCCACTGGCATGCAGAGGTGTACTTAGTCTGTACCCGCCCATCCACATGATGTAAAAGAAAATGTGATTCATGCAATTTTCTCCCGTTGCCAAATTGTTCTATTCTCTTCTGATGCCTATGTACCTGTTGTAGGTGTTTTAGTGATGGACTTTCTAGCAAAGCCTGCATTCACATTCCAGCTGTTTGCCCTACTGCAGTGGGATTGGACCAAAAGGGCAAGCCTTCACTCCCCATGTGCATCAGTGGGCCTTGGGCACCCATGTACTTGTTGCTGGTTCACTGGTAGTACATCCTTGGACCAGTTTTGTTAGATACTAACTGTTGCATAAGACCTGCCATTCTCTAGCTGCTCCCATCCACTCATCTACTCATCACAAACAGGCCCTTGTTAAAGTCACTCAAACCCTTGACCGTTTTTCCTGCTTCCTCCACATGAACATCAAGAACTGGTTTTTCACATGCTGCCAAATATTTTCCACCTCTTAACAGGTGCCACTGTAATGGGATAATCAGTGACAGTGGTTTTTATGTTATGGCTGATTGGTATATTTGTAAAAATGTTGCAAAAATCAGCCCAATCTGATTACACTGTTTTGTAACTCAGATCTAGCTCATCTATCCATCTTAGTAATACAGTCTTTCGGCCGAGGATGCGTTTTGAATGAGGCCGAGCAGTGAATGGGAGATGTCATTAATGCACGCCAGACACATTAATAAAATGGATCTGTTTAATTCTAACAAATAAAGGTTAGAAAATGGCAATGTAGAAATTAGTTACTGTGTCATAAGTGAACCCCAGGAGAAAAAATTAAACCCAAGAAAATATGTGGATACATGTTTTCTCTCAGTCTATGCTGAAATATCTGACAAAAAGGTGTTCTTCTTATCAAGTTATCTCCTTGTTGTGATGTCATCACTAACCACATTCACCTTCAATTAATCCATCCATGCATTCTCCTGGACATTGTTGTGAAAAAAGAAAAAGTACAAACCACCCAGAGCAGAAACAAACACACTCACACCTAGAAGCAATTTTTGCACTTCTGATCTCATGTGCAAATCTTTGCACAAGCTGGAGCTCCCAGAAGAAACCCACACAAACTCAAACAGAATATGTAAACTTCACACAAAGAGGCAACACAGGCCAGAAATCAAACCCAGTACTGTAAGATGCCACTAAAGAATAAAGCATCACCATCAATAACTTTCCTCAGACCTAGCTATTCATGCTATGGAAGACACTGTGATCAGCAGGAAACTGATTAGTGCAGAATACACAAGAATACCTTTCTTGGATAAGTATAAAGTAACAATGAGTACAAAAATTATTTAGACTTACCATAATCCAGAGTTTTGCTTCCCAGTGTAGATTTTATGTGGAAACTCAATAACATCCAATTAAAAAATACCAAATGGAGAACGGCAGCTGCCTATTCTCTTTTGTCACCTACAGAATAATAGTGCATGCCGTCCCTAAAGTGAACTCGAGCTGATACAGCTTCTAACAGTGGCCTTCCTCTGTGCAAGGTTAAGGTACACACGAGGGTGAAAAAGCCACAGCTCCAGATGTTACATAGGCGCAGGTTTCCTCTCGTGGGGTTTTGTCGGAGGGCACCACATCTGGCCACACAGAAACTTGGCATATTGCGCTCCATCTGCCTGTTATGCTCAAATGGGGCCTGGCTCCACCAAGAAACAGGCCATTTCAACTGGTGCCATAAATACTGAAATTTTTGGGGGTGGGCAACAGCAGGTTTTTAGCACAGCCCCGAGAACAGAGCTGGGCTTAAACTTTGGCAGCTTCTGAGCAGCTTCTGTCAGTCTGTTAGCATTCGTGCGACACTTACCTCGGCTTCCCTGGCAACAAAAGCCATCGCTCTCCTGTCCCGAGCAATAGAGCAGTGTCATGCCAAAGGCACACTGATATGAATGTCACCCCACTTGCTATGTTCCATCAGGGAAATTGAATTTTTAGCCCGGTGCTGTCTTCTGTCCATATGCTGATGTTTTCATATTCTACAAAATTTGTTCAGGGACTCATAAAGTTTCTTAAACTCCAAATTATACCCTGATGCGGCAGAATAAAAGGGCCGGCCTTCTGTCACACTGCAAAGACTTAAGTAGCGCTGCACTCCTCTGGCAGGGGGCTGACTGGTTCCTCATTCCCAGCTTATCTATTTTTTATGCATTGTAGCTCGCTCTTAGACTAATGAGGTTGTAAACATCTTTATTCACTTACAAGAATCCATGCATGAAACTGTTTCACGCTGCCTTTCTGTAGCTCTTCTTGACATTGTTTGACACATTGAACATTTGGTTCTGTGATGCTCAAACTGTACAGAAACAAACTGCAACAATATATAAAAAAAGCATTTTCCCTTACCTCAAATGCAGCCAGTCAGCCAAGACACATTTGACTTCTGGGGGTTTTTGTTTAGATTTTCATTGTAGCTACATACCTAATGCAACTGACAAGTAAGAGAGGCTTAGTCATTAGTTCCTGTCACTTTATCACCACATGCTTGCTTGATCATAACTTATATATAAGTTACTAAAGAAAATGTGGGATTGTAGCTCAACTGTATTTGTTACAATAATAAAGTGATTCAGATCAGGCTAATCTGCATTCTTCGGCTCATTAGGGTACTGGATCAGGGAAAGTAGCGTCACTAAAAAAGGGGCAGAGCCATATAGAGACTAACAATCAAAAAAATTACTTTTGAAACAAAT